>CM076580.1:734005808-734461007 GCA_034641835.2 Pinus albicaulis
AACGAGGCCTCCTAACAAGATACAAAACTGGTCCATTTTAGTTATTTTTTATTATATTTAGTGTAGCACAGGGGTTTTGGGGCGGATCAAAGCCCCGAACACATTGTAATGGGTTAAAGGGTAAACTAGGGGTCCGAAAACCATGGGTTGCGGACGATAGGAATTTTAAAGCTAGATTGTTATAAATAGAGAGGCATTTTGGATTGTAAGAGGTAGGATTTGATGAGCTATTGATGCAATATATTGTGTAAGTGATTTTTTTGGGTTTTTTGGGAACGGACTCCTATCGGCTGTGTGCGCGGAGATCCTAGTCCAGTTATGTGTAGACCCTGCTGCTGTGTGTGCAGGTTGGGAAGGGAATTGTAAGGAAAGGTTGATGAATGAATGAATACACAGGATTAGTAGATCTGAATCTGTGAGTACTATTGAGTTAATTACTGGTAATTACTGTGTTATGCATTTTCTGTCTTTGCGTTGCGAAGGTCTATATTTTGAATTATTGGATCTATTCTGTTCTGGTTATTGTTGGGAAAAATACTGAGAGGGGTGGGGGGGGGGTGAATCAGTATTTACTGCATAATCAAATCTTTTTACTTTTTCATTCCTTAAAACCCATACGCTACTTTCCTTCAGTAAACTAGCGTATATACGCGGATCCCCTTTATGAAACTAGCGTATACACAGAGATCTAGATTAGTCATTAAACCTTTACTTATATTATTCCATCATTCATTCATCAGGTGCTCAATAAACAGTAAACAGGTGCAGTAAGAACAGAATAAACCATCACACAAAGCATCACACATGAACACCAGGATTTTTAGGTGGAAACCCAAGTCGGGAGAAAACCACCACTGCAGTTGCTCAGCCTTCAATATTTTATTATAGAGAAAACATCTTACAACATATGTGCTGGCGCAGACTTGACCAGCACACAGGCACCCACCTGCGCTCGTTTACCAGCCTCTCTTGGAAGGGAGCTCCAACCCCCTGACTCGTTTACCAGCCTCTCCTGGAAGGGAGCTACGACCCCCGATCTCGTTTACCAGCCTCACCTGGAAGGGAGCTACAACCCCCTGACTAAAGGCTACAACCTTCAGCACCACCTTGGACCACGTTTCATCAATTTTCACACTGGATCCAACCACTTCAATAGAACACAACTTGCAGGCCACATTTCATCATATTTTCAGACTGGACCCATTCCATACTATTAAGCTCAAACATACATCACCAACAGATACATACCAATTCAGACAACCCAGATCAGATAGCAGTAATACAGCAGAACAGATCAGATGTTCCATACCCCATGCTTCAGCAAACCCTAGTTTGCATACGCGCTTTTACTTCACTGATGTCGCGTATATACGCGCTTTCATTGTCATCAACCAATGTACACCTCAGTACATATTTCATTGCGCATACGCGCTTCCACTTCGGCGAATCCGCGTATATACGCGCTTCCTCTGCGGCGAAGTAGCATATAGATCTTCAATCATTATAGAGCAGCATACTTCTTCAGATCAGATGTTCAGTTCAGATTTACCCTTTCACTTTAGACAGATGTTCGCCTCAATTCAGATCTAAGCCTTCCATAATCAGATCTAGAAAATACAAGTACATTTCAGATCTAGATCCCCTTCTTCATCATTGGTGCATCATACATTCAGATTTATCATTCAAGTGTAACCCTTTCCATTCAGATCTACTTCACAGAGAAGTATTCATTCAAGCTCAGACATCTTTCTCCCACACTCATGATTTGCACAATGAATTTCTTCTCCTTATATAGGTTTTCCCTTTTTCAATACCATGAGCCCCTTTTTCAATACCATGAGCCAAACCAATACCATGAGCCCAAAACTACATTAGACGGGGTCATTTAGACGAATCATTACCCAATACAATGGGTCAATACCATGGTGGTTACCCCTGGTTTTGCACTTTTTGAGCGCTTTTGCCCATACGCGACTTGGAACGTTCTTTTCCGCGTGCATACGCGACTTCCCTTAGACATATCCACGTATGCATAGAGACATACTCTTTTCATCATACTTTGAGCACATTCTGAATTCCTTTCTTCATTGCCTTCTGTACACACTGTAGATACATCATTTTTCTTCATCAAGAACATATTCTCTTAAGCACAACTTCGTCAAGTAAGTTGTCATCATCTTCATCAAGAGGATTGCCATTTATGGTCAACACTCAGCACCATATTGCTAACAAGCATCACATCACATCAGATTTACATCATTTACCAAGTTCATCAAGTCAGAATAACTTCATCAAGTGGATTGCCATCAAGGACAACACATGTCAACAGTCGCATGTCTTCATCTTCCTTCAGTGGGTTGCCATCAAGGACAACACTCTGCATCATATTTCCAACAATCTCCCCCTTTGGACTTGATGGCAACCACGATGGTGTTTGGTTACCACAACAGATAGGTACATTAAGAATACAATGACACCATGTCACTTTCTTCATTTTTGACACCATTCATTCTCTTTATTCAAACACCATGTCATTCTCCCCCTTTGACATCAAGGGAAAAGGGCAGATCAAAAACCAACATACTCTCCCCCTTTTCTCCTCATGTGGAGGAAGCGTTCTGCAGATCTGATGAATACTGAAGTGGCCAAGCTCCCCCTAAGTTCATGCTGAATCTTCAAACATATTTTCAAAGAAGTAGATGACTCTATGACTTTCCTATCATCAATGACTCATACTTACATCAAAGATCCATCCAAGTGGATTTACATATGAGACTCAAGTACCCAACCAAGTGGGTTTACACATTTGACTCAGCTACTCAACCAAGTGAGTTTACAATATTTGACTCAGCTACCCAACCAAGTGGGTTTACAACATTTGACAAGTCCTTACATGACAAGTTTTACATCATGACCTTTTCATCAAATTACATATATGAAATTAAGACCAACACCAGAAAGTCCTCAAGAATGAGAACATATTTCAGAACCACCAAAATGCCAACAATGCATTATACTCAGCAAAGCCAATGCTCCCCCTGAATCTGTGCATCCATGCATCCTTTCCATATGACTAGGGCTCCCCCTTAGTTTGTGCATCCTGAACACTTTCACCAACAAATCATCAAGGCATCTTTATCAAAACATTAGAAACAGAATTATGAGAACTGGAACACCACCAGAGATACTAAACAGTATCAGATATACCAAACAGCACTGCAGCTGTGCTGAAGAGAGCTGACTCCAACCAAAATTTGTCAGCAATCAGACATACGCGGTTTTCTGTGCATGAACTCACGTACATACGCGACTGTGTTTCAGGAAACCCGCGTATCCCAAGCCATCTTCTAAAATTTATGCAGATATGATTCTCTGTGAGGAAAAGACAGTGTTTAGCTTCTTTCTGAGATATTTGACTGCTTCCCTGGACTACAGATAGATAGGACAGTGTAGTTGTGTCTTCAAGCGTCATCCAACGGTTGTAGCATCAGCACAATAGTAACCAAGCCTTCATATTCTTTGCAGCATCAACACAATCTTTCCAAGAGAGATTCTCATATCAGAATAACATCTTCATATAGGTGTCAAGCAATCATCCATGTGGTCCAACATCACCATGATCTTCTAGATTTAACATGAAGTAACATATGTAGGCAAAATATCTCTCAACCATAGTAACAAACTCTGCATGATTTATTTCTGAATCAAACGACATCCAACTCATCCATGTGTGAGCACACAAGATACTTATAAGAAACCAGGGTTCAAAAACTCATCATAATAGTCCATGTACCAAGTTATCATCATTTGAGCATGAGTATCATAAAGACCAAAGAATAAGCAATCATATTTCCAACAATGCAATCATCATCCTGCTACTCCCCCTACACCAGTGCTATTGCTTAACTTGTGCAATCCTGAATACCTTTATCAGCAACCATCTCTGCATGATCTGTCCTCATTTCTGAATTATAAGACTTTCATCTCAACAACGAATGCTCTTCATCATAAAGCAGCCAGGCTTCATCCATAATCTTCAACACAAGAACCCATGTATCATTTCATTATCATGAGTATAACCAGAATAATGCTAACAGTGCAATCATCAGCAGTCAGACTGATGCTCCCCCTGGACCTCTACTCCAGATCTTCAGCTATCAGATAAATTTTCTCATCATCAATGCATACGCGGCTGTGTCAGCTAGAACTCGCGTGTATACGCGACTTTGTTTCATAGAACCCGCGTATGGAAAGTGAAATATAGAAAATTTTTCACATTCCTTCATTTCCTCCTGAGCTTGTACCTCCTGTACCTGTCCTTTCCACATCAGAAGTGCTGTCAGAAGTAAACATACCCAGAATAATCAAATCAACCTTGAGAGTCATCATGCATTGCTCCCCCTGTGACGATACATTACTAAATCTCATAATGTATCCCACATCATTCCTGCAATCAATCAGAGAAGTAAGCTTCAGAAGCGGAAGACTGCAGTAGGGTCAAAATTCCCTACGTTTCTGATCGGTCCTTGAATTGAGTGTTTTCTTCAAGAAAATCATTGTCTTCTAGAGCATCCACAAAAGTATCATTTTCTTCTCTAGATTGATTCTTATTCCATCCCTCCATCTTTTTCCAGACTTGTTTAAACTTTCTATTTGTGTGCTGGAAGTTATCCAATTTCTCATATCTATTCAGCCTGCATTCCTTTTCTACATGTCCATATTTGTTACAAGAATAACATCTCATGTGTCCAGAGTAATAAGAATTATAATGAGTATTTCTGATCTTCCTTCTTTTACAATCAGCTGCTTTATGTCCATACTTGTTACATGAGAAACAATATCCCTTGAAGCTACCAGAGTACCTGTTTATTTGTGGCTGAATTGTTCTGCTTCTACAATTTGCTGCAACATGCCCATAGTTATGACATTTAAAACATTCAACGTTCTTGAATGAATTCCTTTGAGAATTCATGATTGTTTTTTGATCTTTTGTTTCTTTCAACACATCAGGTTTTGCATTGACATCTTCTGAATTTTTGGCACTTCCTTGTGAGCTAGATTCTCCTTTAACAGTTTCATGGAAACCAAGACCATGTTTGATAGCAGGAGACCTTTGATTACTCAAAATATTGTCCAAAATATTAGAACTATCTTGAAACCTCAAAAGTTTAACCTTTTCTTCTAATTTACCTTTGAGAATGTTTACCTCAACCTCCAAGGCTTGACATTGCTTTGTCATGCTTTCTTCTTTTCTTCTTCCATCTTCAACTTGATCCTTCAGATTTAGAATCTCTTCTTTCAACCAATCTTCGTTTCCTTCACATGTTTGTTACAGCTCTTCATTCTTCTTATTTGATTTTTCCAGATCTTCTTTGAGAGAGATGATTTATGCTTCGAGGCCTTCCTTTTCAAATGACAGAGGTTCTTCATTCTTCTTATTTGATGCTTCAAGATCTGTTTGTAGAAAGATGATTGCAGCTTCAAGTCCTTCATTCTTCTTGCTTGATTTTTCGAGATCTGCATTTAGATCGTTGATTTCTGCTTCTAGTTCTTTAATACGATTTTGATACTTGTCCACCTCACCATTCAGCATTTCTATTTGTTCTTTCATTTGAGAGATCATCTCTTTGTTGATAGAATCTTTCTTATCAATTGCTCTTTGTTGTTCTTCATCTTTGATCTTGAGAGCTTTCTCTATTTCCAAAACACTACTTTCACAAAATTCATTATTGTTTGTACCACCAAGATCATGCAAAGGATGACCCCAATCACTATCTGATTCATCTTCTTCTATTTTCTGAGATATCTCCTTGCTTCGAGTAGCCTTCTTCTTTTTCTTCTTTGCCATGAGCACTTGTAGAGCTTCGTCAGAATCTATTTCATCTTCTTCAATTTTTGTTATACATGATTTCTGAGGTATCTCCTTTCCTTGAGTAACCTTCTTCTTTTGCTTTTTTGCCATGAGCACTTTCAGATCATGGTCAGAATCTTCTTCATCTTCACTGGACACTTCATCATCATCTTCTTTTGCATAATAACTCTTTCTCTTTTCAAATTGTTTCCCTTTACCATGATTTTCTCTATAAGGACATTTAACAGCATAATGACCAACTTTTCCACACTCAAAACATTTGAAGGGAAGCTTACCTTTGAATCTTCCAGTACCTAGTTGGAGCTTTCTCACGAAATTCGCTTCTTCTTCATCAGATATATAGCTGGATTCTTTGACAACTTCCTTTTCCTTTCCTTTTGTAGATGCCTTAAAAGCAGCTTCTCTGATTTGGGAAGGACCTCCTTGTCTCATTTCAAAAGTAGTTAGAATACCATGCAATTGAACAATAGAAAGAGTTTGCAGATCTTGCCTTTCTTCAATAGCCAAAACTTTAGAGTCAAATTTAGAAGTCAAGGATCTTAAGACCTTTTCCACCAGAGTAGTATCAGTTATGGTTTCACCCAAATTTCTCATTCGATTTACAATATCATCCAGACGAAGAAAGAAACTGGCAACACTCTCATCATTATGCATCTTCAAATTTTCATATTCAATTCTAAGAGTTTGGAGTTTTGCACTTTTTACCTTTGTGTCTCCTTCATAGCTTAGAATGATTTTGTCCCATATTTCTTTTGATGAATGTAGC
Organism: Pinus albicaulis; assembly: GCA_034641835.2. NCBI lineage: Eukaryota > Viridiplantae > Streptophyta > Pinopsida > Pinales > Pinaceae > Pinus > Pinus albicaulis. The sequence continues at coordinate 734,012,447 of CM076580.1, forward strand.
TGCATCACTTTACCAAATTCTGATTCATACATGCTTCCCAATAAGACATTCACTGCTTTGGCATTGATTTCATACTTCTCTCTTTCAGCTGCATCAGTAGGAATACTTGCCGGGTATTGATAACCTTCTTCCACGATTGCCCATACATCTGCACCAAGACTTTGCAGATATGCTTTTGTTCGTACCTTCCAAAATATCAGATTGCTTCCATTGAATAGAGGTGGCTTTATAGACATCACTCCTTCTTGACTTCCCATTGCGACGGATCTCCTTCAAGTGATCAAGCTTCTGCACAAGGACCTGCTCTGATACCAATTGTTGGGAAAAATACTGAGAGGGGGGGGTGAATCAGTATTTAGGGCAAACTGAAACTTTTTACTTTTTCATGCTCTAAAACCCATACGCTACTTTTCTGAAGCCAACTAGCGTATACACGTGGATATCCTTCATAAAACTCGCGTATACACAGAGATCTAATTATGCCATTAGTTCTTCACTTATATCATTCCATCATTCATTCATTAGATGTTCTATAAACGGTAAACATGTGCAGTAAGAACAGAATAAACCATCACACAAAGCATCACACATGAACACCAGGATTTTTAGGTGGAAACCCAAGTCGGGAGAAAACCACCGCTGCAGTTGCTCAGCCTTCAATATTTTATTATAGAGAAATCATCTTACAACATATGTGCTGGTGCAGACTCCTACCAGCACGCAGGCACCCACCTGCGCTCGTTTACCAGCCTCTCCTGGAAGGGAGCTCCAACCCCCTGACTCGTTTACCAGCCTCTCCTGGAAGGGAGCTACGACCCCCTGCTCTCGTTTACCAGCCTCTCCTGGAAGGGAGCTACGACCCCTTGATCTCGTTTACCAGCCTCTCCTGGAAGGGAGCTACAACCCCCTGACTGAAGGCTACAACCCTCAGCTCCACCTTGGACCACGTTTCATCAATTTTCACACTGGATCCAACAACTTCAATAGAACACAACTTGCAGGCCACGTTTCATCATATTTTCAGACTGGACCCTCTCCATACATTTAAGCACAGTCAAACATCAACAACAGAGAGCTAAAACAGAGCAGATCAGATCAGAGATTTCATACCCCATGCTTCAGCAAACCCTAGTTTGCATACGCGCTTTCCTTTCACTGATGTCGCGTATATACGCGCTTCTGTCCACATCAACCAGCGTATACCTACCTTTTTATACATTCATTACGCTTGCTCCCCACTTTCATCAAACGAAGCCGCGTGTATACGACGCTTCCCCTACTGTGACAAATAGCGTATGATCTTCAATCATTATAGAAGCGACATACTTCCTTCGAATCGAGAGATGTTCGATTCATTTACCCTTTCACTTAGACAGATGTTCGCCTCAATTGAGATCTAAGCCTTGTAATCGGTCTAATGATATAAGTACATTTCAGATCTAGATCCCCTTCTTCATCATTGGTGCATCATACATTGAGATTTATCATTCAAGTGTAACCCTTTCCATTCAGATCTACTTCAGAGAGAAGTATTCATTCAAGCTCAGACATCTTGCACCCACACTCATGATTTGCATAATGAATTTCATCTCTTTATATAGGTTTATCCTTTTTCAATACCATGAGCCCCTTTTTTCAATACCATGAGCCAAAACAATACCATGAGCCCAAAACTACATTACTTCCGATGGTATTCCTGGACGGGGTCAATTAGGCGGATCATTACCCAATACAATGGGTCAATACCATGGTGGTTACCCCTGGTTTTGCACTTTTTGAGCGCTTTTGCCCATACGCGACTTATCACGTTCTTTCTCGCGTGCATACGCGACTTCCCCTAGACATATCCGCGTATGCATAGAGACATACTCTTTTCATCATACTTTGAGCACATTCTGAATTCCTTTCTTCATTGCCTTCTGTACACACTGTAGATACATCATATTTTCTTCATCAAGAACATATTCTCTCAAGCACAACTTCATCAAGTAAGTTGTCATCATCTTCATCAAGAGGATTTCCATTTAAGGACAACACTCAGCACCATATTGCTAACAAACATCATATCACATCAGATTTACATCATTTACCAAGTCCATCAAGTCAAGCATAACTTCATCAGGTGGATTGCCATCAAGGACAACACATGTCAACAGTCGCATGTCTTCATCTTCCTTCAGTGGGTTGCCATCAAGGACAACACTCTGCATCATATTTCCAACATCATCTTCCACAAAAAAAGATGAATATGTTTCCAAAATTTATTATAATATCGTGCAAGAGAGAGGCTTATCCTTTAATATTAATTACAAAGTGCTATGACATAATGAAAATAAAAAAATTAAGGCTAAGAATTTGTAGTGGTTTGTATCATGTGGCAGTTTTATGGGAAGACTCCATTTTTGTTCTGGTGCAACCAACTCCATAAAAATTACAAACAACAATGAAATGGTGTGTGGATGTTCCTTGAATGTTGCTCAGTGCCTGGTAAAAAAGTGTTGGTACTGAGAGTAGTGGTAGAAAACTGTTTGAGAGAAAATATGTCACTATTTTTCTATTCCTTTCCCCTTTTCTGGTTAAAAACCCTTTGTAATGACAAAAAACCTGAAACTTTTGGATAGAGTGACGGAGGTTCATTTTATGATAAATTAAAAAGAAAGCCCTTTGAACATGTTTAATTGATAGAGGAGACATGGAGCGGAATGAATGATAAGCGAGGGGGTGATGATGTGGCGAAGAAGTGGGACTGATCGTAGATCGCATATCAGAAGTTTTATTATGAAATTTGGGAGTCAAATGTTGAAAATGGCGAAGTTTGATGTACGATGAGAGCGGAGGTGACGTGGCAGAGAAATGGGACCGATCGCAGATCATGCATCTAAATTTTTCTTAACATACATACGCGTGAAATCAACAGCGATCACTTTATAGGAACTTTAAACAAAACTGCAATTTCTCCCAAACAATATGCATACAAGCGAAATGTGGTTCTTCAACCCCACAACCTGGTGACCAATCGGAAGCAATCGCAAATCGGTCACCCGCAAATTTAACTTTACACTGATAATGGATGAACCATAAACTTTGTGATTTGCGAAATTGCTCTGGTGCGCTACGCCGACATGTGACCCTCGCCTCATTGCATCGAAAATAAATTAACATACCATGTGATTGCCTTAAAGGTAAACTCTAAAAATTGTGATTTTCGAAATCGCTCCATCTGCACTTTAATCTCCACCGTTGATCTGTGCCCATATCTGATAGTCTTCCTTGCTCACCCTTCATTGCCTCATCGCATCGCAAATCACATAACATAACACTCGATTACCTTAACGATAAAATTTAAAAACTGCAATTTGCGAAGTCGCTCCATTTGCGCTCTAATCTCAGCCGTCGGTTTCTTCCATTTTGGATCTGTGATTGGATTATGGTCATCCGCTCATTTTTCATGTGGTTCTTCTCCATTGCTTCATTCCTTAGTTTAATTCTTGGTGAGATCCCTTTAAACATTCTTTTTTTCTCTTCTCCAGATCTCCCACACTGTTGATCAATCTATTTTCTGTAGGTTGTGCTTTGCTTTTAAAGAACTCTGGTTGCAATACTATCCACGAAGCCCTGCTTTGAAAATTGATTACCTGTTTACCTGTAGCCTCTTTATTGAGATAACCAAGATCTCATTGAAATAGCTGTGCTTTTCACTATGTGAAATATATGACTTCCATTTCTGAGAAATAGCTGCCTTTTACTGCATTATTGTTTTTAGAATTAATTTGCAACAAAGGTAGCTATTATTCCAGACCAGATGAATGCAATTTTATTACCCAAACATCAACTAACCTTCAACACTAACATAAGTCAAAATATATATTTTAACTTATTTTATAACTATAAAAAAATATGACACCTATTCTCTTAAAAATACCTTGATGTTGGGACTCTTTTTAACTTTTATTGGAAATGACTCAAACTTTGGACTTGGACTGGGACATAGTAAAAAATTTTAAAACAGTTACACAGTGGCGATTACACCATTAACATTTTCAGTGCTAAAAGTTTCTCCTATTGGGGATGAAGTCCTCCCTTTGAGGCTTCAAAGACTGTAGACTCAATGCCTCAAAAACTCTTAAAACTCAGAAGACTTCTTGAAAATAAAGACTAGGACTGACCATTGACTGACTGGATTCAAGACTGACCATATATACAGACATAAGTTCCATTGGGCATGGATTTTATTGGCACATCACACCAGATATTTACAATGGAGTGACTCAAATTCCTTACTAAATAAATAACATTTTAAGAAAATGACCATTGACTGGAACTCTAGTCAACTGATCATCATCCAAATGTTTGAGCAGAAAATTATTATTCTCCAAACCTTCAGCAATTCTAAATGGCCCAAACCACAAATTGTCGAACTTACTATGTTTTCCATTGTCTTCTCTCCTAGAATCCCAACACAGCACCAAATCATTCTCCTAAAATGACTGCTAATTTTCTCTTTTATCAAAAAAATATTTGACTTTAGCCTGATACTTATGAAATTTTTCCAACAATGATTCTCTGATTTGGTGTGCCTCTATCAACTGTAGCATTCTCCTTTGGACTGGGCTTTCATTATCAAATTCATCTTGTAGGAACTTCATCATAGGAAGAGTTAATTTCAAAGGCATTACAGCATCAGTACCTTATACAAGCTGAAATGGAGACATTCCAAATGATTTTTTACCACTTACTCTATTTGCCCACAGAGCATGTATCAGCTGAGTGTCCCAATTCTTGTTATTTTCAGGCAAAATTTTCTTAATAATCCTCACCAAAATTTTATTGGATGACTCAGCCAATCCATTACCTTGAGGGTAATAAGGTGTGGAATGAGTCAATTCAATCCCATATTGCTGACAAAATTTGTACATCTTGGTGGACTTAAGGCCATTGCATTATCAGTTACTAATTTATGTGGACAACCAAACCTTGACATAATATTTTCCAATATAAATTTAATAATTACTATATCAGTAGCATTCTTGGTTGGTACAGCTTCAATCCATTTAGTTAAATAGTCGGTAGCTATGAGAATCCATCTATGTTGTCCTGATGAAGGTGGATGAATTTCACCGATGAAGTCTAGCCCCCACTACTGGAAAGGAACATCTGCTGAAATAGGAATGAGAGGTAATGGTAGAAATTTTTGTTTACTAGAAAATTTCTTACATTCGACACAGCTCTTGACCTTGGAAAAAACATCAGAGAACATATTTTGCCAATAATAGCCATCTCTTAAGATTTTGTTTGCAGTGGCTCTCCAATAAAAATTCCCTCTTAGGATTTTGCTTCATATACACATCTTAACAAGACTCCAAAAATATCCTTCCAGTAAAGATGGTCTTCCAAAATGCAATACTTCACAGCTCTAAATTTAAAAGCCCTCTTTTTAGACTTCTCCATTTCAGGTGGACAGTTGAAATTTAAAAAGAAGTAAACTATATCCTTGTACCAATCTGAATTAAATATTTCAGGATAATTAGCACTACCTTCTACATCTTCTCCTTCAACTGCCTCTACATTCAGATTTAAAGCCTTGCTGTTAGATTCATCCATCAAACGAGCCAAGCCCAAACCCTTTATCAATTTAGCTGGTTTGATTTCAACATCAAGTTCTAGAATCTTGGTCAGCCATCGTCCTCTCCTTCCATTGGTATCTAGCTACAACAACACATCTTTAACAGTGATATCGAGCACAAAAGAAATTATTTTTTTAATGTAACACATAAACTCGAAAATACTTCAAAGCCTTAACTAGTGCATATGCTTGCTTTTCAATCAAGCTATACTTTAATTCAGCATCCCTTAAAGCACGACTAAAAAATGAAATTGGCTGCTCCAATCCCTCCTTGTTCTTCTGTAGTAAGACAACTACAATTGTTTCTTCTGAAACATATGAAAAATCAAAAAATCCTTTTCAAAATCAGGACTAATCAAAACTGGTGCTTTAATCAAGGCGGACTTAATTGCTGAAAATTAATTCTTTGCTTCATCTCACCACTTAAATTCTGCATCTTTTTCAGCAAGACATTTATATGTTTGATCAGCTCTGCAAAGTTAGGAACAAAACACCTCAGAAAATCGATTTTCCCTAAAAATGACTGTAGTTCCTTTTTATTCCTTGGTAAGCCAATTTTTTGAATAGCCTCTACTCTTCTAGGATCAATAGAGATGCAACTTTATGTTACAATATGTCCCAATAACTTGCCTTCTTGGACAGTAAAAGATGACTTTTTTGGGTCTAAGGACAAACCAAACTTTTCGCATTTATCAAAAAATTGTTTCAAATGTTTCAAGTGATCTCCATCATATTTTGAATATACTATGATGTCATCCAAATAGATGACCACAAATCTATCCTTTTATTCCGCAAAGGCAATATCCATTGCCCTTTGAAAGTGTGCACCTGCATTCATCAAACCAAATGGAATTTTGTTGTACATGAATGTGCCCCGGGGTGTGGTAAAAATTTTATTTTCTCTGTCTTTCCTGTCAACTGAAATCATATTATAGCCTAAAAATCCATTAATCATTGACGGTATTTTGTATCCTACAACCTTCTGCAAGATATAATCCATCTTGGGTAGTGGATAGTTATATTTTAATGAAAACCGATTCAAGTTGCGAAAATCGACACAAATCCTTATCTCTCCATTATTTTTCTTGACTGAGACTATATTAGCTACCCAATTAGAAAACCTCATAAGCAGAATTATCTTTGCTTCCCATAATGTTTGGATTTCTTTATAAAATTGGGAGCGACATGGGATTGATATGTCTGATTTTTTGTGCTACAGGCTTTGCATCTGTTTTCAAAGGGATCTTGTGCTCCATTATGCTCTTATCATAAGACTATAAGACTATGCAAAAATATCAACAGTTTGATATATTTTGTTTTGGTTTCGAGAGGAATAAATTTGGACACTTTGACTAATCTTAGCGGTTCTTCTGTACCAATGTTACATTCTATTGTACTATCTCCATCAAATTTGATTTCAAGCTTGAGAAAAACATCATTATTATCAAACAATCTTTCTAAAGGACCTAAACCCTTAGGAATAAAGTTATTTTTCAGATCTATAATGTTTTTCCCAGCCATAGTTTTCCTAAAAGGGCTACTATTTTGGTTTTCAACAATCTCCTGCTCATCATCATTTTGTATGTTTGCAAACTCTTCTACACACTCTAAAAATTTATGAATCTCCCTGTCATCCTCAAATACTTTCTAGTGCTTGATGTTATCAGGAATTTAAGGTCTATTTTTTATTTGAACATCATAGACTACCTTGACATATAGAGGAACTTTGAAATTACTAGCAGCAATAGCTAGTGAATCAGCAATTTGATTTTCTTCTCTAGTGAAAAAATTTATATTAAATGCTGAAAATTAATGCTTTTTAAAATCTCAGACTTCATTCCTATAATTCTTTAATTTGGAATTTTTCACTTGGTAATTGTTTCTCACATACTTAATCACCAACTCTGAATCACCAAAGGTAAGTAGTTGTTCTTATCCCAAATCTTTCGCTGCCTTCATACCCAGGAGAAGTGATTCATACTCAGCAGTGTTGTTAGTAGTAGCAAATTGCAGTTTGTATGATATTGTTACCTTCTGCTTAGTAGGAGAAATGAGGACTACACCGACTCCTGATCCTTCTCTTGAAGTTGCTCCGTCAAAGTACAATTTCCAGATGTGTCCTCCTTCTGAATGCTGCTCATTTGCACCTTCAAAGTGTTGTTTTTCACTTAATTCAAGCTGGAAATAATTGTCATCAGCATCAAGGTGCAGAACTGATGACCCTAATTCCTTTTCTTCAACATATATGGGATGATTTGATGGATTTTCCTAATCACTAATGATGTAGGCCATTTGAATTTCCTTATACAGCCTTCTCAATTCCCCTCCAAACACCGGGATGGTAGCATATGACATGTCCATCTGAAGGGTACCTCCCAACTTCTTAGACCAAGATCTAGAAACTAACAACCCAAATCTATAAGCATTATCGGTTGTCCATCACTAAGCTCTTCATAGGTAGCTTGGTAAGGGAAAAAAACCAAATCCTTAATCACTCCTAAACACTTGAATTTTTTGGAGTCAAAGGTGTAAAGGTCATGGTATTGCTTGGTTATCTCTAATCCCAATTCATCCATCACTTTCTTTGGCATGATATTGTGGGAAGCTCTAGAATCTAACAGACAATTATGAAGCAATTTGTCATGTATATTGAGTGACATGTATAAAGGCGGTGAGTTATCATTATTTTGGTCTTGGACATGATAGCCTAGATAAATAGTAGGATGCTCATCCTCAAGGTTTACTGAATCAGGAGCGAGAGGAGGTTGCAGCAGACTTTTAAAAGCTTCTTTATATGCTAGATTTTTCAATAGTTCCAGAAGTGGAACTAGAATTTTTTTTTTATTCAATTCAGATTTGAAACTAAAATAAATTGGAACTAATTCCTTATTTTCTATAGTAATTTTGACCATTGGAGTAGAATTTTGAGGTGGAGGAACCTCATTTAACTTGGCCTTCTATTAGCCTTCTTGGTAATAATTCCTCAGTAGTATCATTCCATTTCATTCATAAAAAAATTACAGATCATATAAGTAAAAATTATATAACCACCAACCAACCTTGACTTCATCAGTTTGGCATATATGTACAAAACATTATACTATCATCTTCCACAAAAAAAGGTGAATCTATTTCCAAAATTTATTACAATCCCGTGCAAGAGATGAGGCTTATCCTTTAATATTGATTACGAAGTGCTATGAAATAATGAAAATAACAGCATTAAGGCTAACAATTTGAAGTGGTTTGTATGATGTGGCAGTTTTATGGGAAGACTTCTCTTTTGTTCTGGTGCAACCAACTCTATAAAAAGTGCAAACAACAGTGAAAATCATGTGTGTCTGTGCCTTGAATGTTGTTAGGTGCCTGGTAAAAACATGTTGGTACTGAGGGTAGTGGTAGAAAACTGTTTTAGAGAAACCATGTCATTGTTCTGTTGTTCCTTTCCCCTTTGTTGGTTGAAAACCCTTTATAATGATGGAAAACCCAAAACTTTTGGATAGAATGACAAAGGTTCATTTTATGAGAAATTACAAAGAAAACCCTTTAAACAGTTTTAATTGATAGAGGAGACTTGGAGCAGAATGAATGGTAAGCGATGGGGGTGACAACATGGCGAAGAAGTGGGACCGATTGCAGATCATGCATCGGAATTTTTATTATGAAATGCGAGAGTTAAATGTTGAAAATGGCGAAGTGCGATCTGCAATGAGAGCAGAGGTGACGTGGCAGAGAAATGGGACCGATTGCAGATCATGCATCAGAAGTTTGATAAAAATACATACGTGTGCAATCAACAATGATTACTTTATAGGAACTTTAAAAAAACTACAATTTCTCCCAAACAATATGCATACACGCGGAATTGTGGTTCTTGGGCCCCACAACCTAGTGACCAATCGGAAGCAATCACAAATCGCCCACCCGCAAATTTAAATTTACATTGATAATGGATAAACCATAAACTCTGTGATTTAAAAAATTGCGCTGGTGCACTATGCCAACACATGCCCCTCGCCCCATCGAATTGCAAATCAATTAACATACCATGCGATTTCCTTAAAGGTAAAAACTAAAAATTGTGATTTGTGAAATCACTCCATCTGTGCTTTATTCTTCACCATTGATCTCTGCCAATATATGACAGTATTCCTTGCTCACCCTTCATCGCCTCATCGCATCACAAATCACTTAACATTCCACGCAATCACCTTAATGGTAAACTTTAAAAACTATGATTTGAGAAGTCGCTCCATTTGCGCTCTAATCTCAACCGTCAGTTTCTTCCCTTTTGGATCTGCGATTGGATCATGGGCATCCACTCATTTTGCACACGGTTCTTCTCCGTCGCTTCATTCCTTAGTTTAATTCTTGGTGAGCTCCCTTGAAACACTCTTTGTTGCTCTTCTATGGATCTCCCACTCTGTTGATATATCTACTTTCTACAGGTCGCACTTTGCTTTTAAATAACTCTCGTTGCAATACTGTCCACGAAGCCCTGCTTTGAAAACTGATTACCTGTTTACCTGTAGCCTCTTTATTGAGATAACGAAGATCTCAATGAAATAGTTGCGCTTTTCATAGTGTGGAATATATGACTTCCATTTCTGAGAAATAGCTGCCTTTTACTGCATTATTTTTTTGACCAGATGACTACAATTTTATTACTGAAACATCGACTAACCTTCAACACTAACATAAGTCAAAATAGAGATTTTAACTTATTTTAGGACTCTAAAACACTATGACACCTATTCTCTTAAAAATACCTTGATGTTGAGGCTCTTTTTAACTTTTATTGGAAATGACTCAAACTTTGGACATGGACTAGGACACAATAAAATATTTGAAAACAATGACACAATGGCGATTACACCATTAACATTTTCAGTGCTAACAGTCCCAAACATCAAATCTAAGTTGCAGAATATTAGCGAACATGCCCCCTTCCATCAGGACGTTCTCATGGATTAGGGGTATTTGAATACCTGTACACACCTTTTCCAGGTCCTTAGGTACTCTGACTAATGGTTTGTGCAACGCAATATAGCTTGGTAGTTGCGAGAATGGGGCCACTTCGACCACATCCTCCTCTTCTTCCTCAATAGTTTTAGGGACCTTTGACATAGGTCTTATCATATTTTCACCCACTAAATGGCGTGACCTTGGGGTCTTTTCTCGGGGAGATTTGTGCATTCTAGAAGAATTCCCCTTTTTAGACTTGGAGGGTGCAGGTGTTTCAACGACTGGAACCTCAGGTGCAGTAGGGTCATCACCTAGTCTTGTGGTTTTCATTTTCTCAGGAATATCATAACCTAACTCTTCTCGGCGCAATGTGTCCTCGAACCCTGGATCTAAACCAGACAAAGACATAGCAAATGCGGTGGCACTCAAGGAGCTTAAAGCACAGAAATCACTTAGAAAGAAAAGGGAACTATTGCAACCCCATAGGTCATATTTATACTTGTGGTACATCTTCAAAAACTCTTTGTGTGTTAATGAGGCTCCATTACTGACAAAATGGTCCCAAATATGGTAAAATCCCTTCATTAAATGCATCATAGATGCTCCCAAAAATGGTAATAAATCTGTCTTTTCCAGTTTTATTGTTCTAGCGAACAGTTTTTGACACCTTTGCGACCCAGTCAACCTCCTCACACAGCTACCACGCACACAGTGCATATATTCCAAATCTAATGACAACCACCTACATAATGTCCCCCCCAACACAGGCTTATTAACCAGGTAATTCAAAGAATATCGAGTAGTGTCTTTCGCATCTCTCAATAATAGCAAAATTCTCTGACATTCGTCATCCCAATGGAATGTTGCACCTTTTCGGAGTAATATAGTCACGGGCATAGTGATCAAATCATAATGTGGAATGTGCTTCGTGTAATATCCAACAAGGCTCATCATGGAGCACACTTTTCTGACATTCATAGGTGAGGGGATCAGGGCTCCATCGACCGCGCATGATTCCCTATATTCTACAAGTACCAATTGTCTACAATTCATAGTCTCCATTATCAGCGTATTTGTTATTTCTGAAATCAAACTTTCATCAACCGTATCCAATCCACTTTCAAAGCTATAGGTAAAAATAAAACTGTATGTCAGTGCAGACCATTCACTAGTTCCTATGTGCGGCTCTGTCTCCAAGTACCAGTCAGTAGGCACCTTTCCCAACGTGTGAATACACATATGGACCCATTCAGGTCTTGTTTCTACACCCCATACTTGATTCTATCTTTCCAAATTTCTGCACATATCCTCTTTGCCAGAGTACACATCTTCCATTTTAATGACTAGACATTCAAACTACAACCTCAACACGCACGCACATTCCTCCCAGTTGCCCATATTCTCCTTATGTGTTTCCCACCATCTTGCTGGAGTAGCGTGCAAGAAAGATCCAAATCATAGAATATCTTTCCATCAGGCACGGTCCTTTCAAGCTCATCTATAAACATGTTTACATCAGTTGACCCATCATAGTGCGGTAAATCACATACCTCAAATGTTATACATCACAGAGATTGGGTCATGTGATTACAACACAGCGCATACACCTCATGCAATTGGTTCTCCCATTTTTCTAGTTCTTCATCAGAGTCTGAAAAACAAGCATTATATTTCTCCCACTTAAGATTCCCATCTTCTATTGGATTAATCCAGTCTTCCTCTTGCAAGGTTAGCTTATAGATTTGATCGATCTCATCCTTAGCGCGCATTTTTTTAGATTACTTTTTTCCTTTTGCAAGATCTAGAGGAATGCTTACCTTGATTCCATTGCTTTCAAATTCCATACTCCTTTTCTTCATATTGATAACACCATCCATGTCAATGGACCAATCCAATCCTAGAAGCGCAGGATAGGGATCAGTATCATCTAAAATTTAGATAAATTCAAAGTATTCCATCACCTTAACACCCTCTATACTAATCATGACTTGTGATAGCCTCCCTAAAGGAATTATCTTCTACCGATTGGCCATGTGCAGTTGAATGGTAGACCATTCCAGCTTTGGCTCTCCCATGCACTGCCATGTTTTCTTAGGTAAAACATTAGCATCTGATCCCAGGTCTAAAATAACTTCATGCAGTCATATGCATCTCCCTACCCATTCTCTTCTTGTTCTTGTATATTTTGTTGACAGCTCGTTGTTCTACCATCGATTGTTCTTTTTTGGTGCAATTATCTATCAACGTCTGCATATTTTCTATATCCTCCTTGTTGCACAATAACTTTATAATTATTGTAGAAATGGTTGTATCTCCTCATATCCTCTTGTTTCCTTCATTGGTCTACCGGATGTGGACTCGCTTCCCTCTACAAATTATTTCCATGCTTCAATAAAGGTCTCTTTTACATGTTGAATATTAAAGCCTTCTTTGATTTCTGGTGCTTTATGGATCCATACATCAGTGCCTAGTTTCTTTCCTTTATCTTCATTGGTAGCTAGACCACTCCTAGTAACCACATTCACAATGGGATATTCTTCACGAGTCTCAGTGTGAACCATATGAAGATTTTGTGGTTGGGTTTGCATCTTCTTTTCCTGCATTTTAGCAATCAAGACACCAATATTCTATGACATGATCAAATTGTCTACAGTACCTGTAGGACTATCGTGTTAGATTCAGATAGTCGTGCACATAATGGCTAGCATCACCACAGTTATAAAAAATGACGTGTCTTCTTCCTCGACCAGCTGATCCACATCCTCGGCCTCTTCCTATACCTTGGAATCCTCTGCGCCTAGAAGGGGATGCTAGTGATGTAAGCTCGGCCTACATTCTATATATTTTCGATTTATCTAACATCATATCAAAAGTGTGAAAATGATGCTCATCATGTCTTAATGATGAACAAAATTTGTAAAATAATTGCTTCAAGTTAGGTTGATACTTTCTTATCCTTGGGAAAGAATTTGTGTCATGTAATCCAACAATTTTACAGATAGCGCAGCACACCCAATTCTTCATTGGGCTAGGGCCTCCAAGATTCAGATAATTGTTGAAGATAGGACACTAGTCTTTATCGCACCTAGAAGCTTTACATTTTATACACAAAAGCTATGCGCAGACCTCCTTGCCCTTGTCCTTGAGCAAGCCTAGATGCATGGCTTCCAACTAATTTTGGATTTTTTGAGTTCCCATCGAAATAGGTGTTAGGGTAGCCTTCAATTTCATTGCAACCTCCATAGCCTCCTCTTGTGTGGAAATATTTTGCTGACCTAATGGTTGGCGCAGATGTGGGAGCAACGTATCAATGAACCATTCCTTATGTTGAGTATCATGAATAATAAATCCACCATCTCTGATGGTGCACTTCAACCTCTGATCGACCTCCCATACAGATTCATTAGCTTCCTGATGAATCTCCTTCATTTCTATCACCAGCTACGCATATGAATTAGGTTTCTTAAACTTCTCTTTTAGGGACGCTTTGATTTTCTCCAACGTAGCATTAGGGTTTTCTTGAGCGTACCTGATGTACCAATATAATGTGCAACCTTGGAAAATAGTAGCCAACTGCACCTTCCTAATATCAATACTTTTAATTTGTTGAGCCTGCCATACTACCTCAGTCACAAATCAGAAGTGATCAATGTCCTCATTCCTAATGCCTCTAAAATTAGGTAACTTCATTGATGCAACCATATCTACTTTAGGGGGAGGTGGAGGTGGTGGTGGATATGTACTTTGCGGTGGAGTGGGTGGTATATGATGTGAGTGAAAACTTTAGAGTGGATGGGGTTGGAAACATACTCAAAGGTTTCTGGTGTGATGAGATTTCTTCTTCCGATTCACTTTGCTATGAAACCAACTCCCAAAATAGAAGAAAAGAGAGTTCAATTTCTTAGAAATCAACCACTTCGAGGGGGAAACCTCCTTTACATTACATAAATGAACAATTCTTGGATGATGCAAATGACAAAACCTCCTTTCTATATATAGGAGTCCATGGGGTCACAACATAATCCTAGCCGACCTAACAATAATAATGTAAGGGAACAAAAATAACAATAGTGGATTTTATGGGGCACAATAATAACAATATGGAGGCTATAGGGGTACAAAAATAACAATAAGAGGGATACACTAACAACAATAAGGGACTAACTAGTAATATAGGGACCCAACATGCCCCTCTCCTTCAAAAATGTGTTGTCCTCAATGCTTGAGTAGCTCTGGATGCTTCTATATAAAATTATCATCCTCCCATGTGGAATCTTCAGTGGGTAAGTTCTTCCACTTGATGAGATACTCTGAAATTGATTGACTTCGCAGTTATCGAGTTCTTATTTCTGTGACTGCTTCAAGTTCCAATATGATTTTTCCTTCATCATCAATTTTTGGCAATATTGTTTTACTGGAGGTTTGTAACCTATGACCTTCTTTAAGAATGAAACATGGAAAACTTGGTGCACTCTAGAAGAAGCAGGAAGATCCAATTTGTATTCCATAGTACCAATATTTCACAACACCTTGTAAGGACCATAGTGCTTTGCCGATAATTTATTATCCTTCTTAGCTTGCTTGAGGGACATTTTTTTGTATGGTTTTAGCCGTAAAAATACCCAGTCTCCTACATCAAAAATTCTCTCACTGCGATGTTGATCTGCCTATTGTTTCATTTGATTTTGAGCCAAATTTAGGTTATCCTTTAAGAGTTGGAGAACTTGTTGTTGATGCTCGATGTGATCTTCCACTGCTTGAACCTTAGAATTTTATCTTAAAGATGATGTGATGGACGGTGGAGGATATACATAAAGTGACATAAATGGGGTCATTTTTTCTCTAGTATGGAAGGAAGTGTTATACCACCATTTAGCTAGAGGTAACCACTTGACCCATTGTGTTTTTTTATTAGATACAAAACAACAAAGATATCCTTCCAAACATTTGTTCACTATCTCAATTTTCTCATCGAATTGAGGATGATAAGATGATTTATGAGCTAGCTGAGTACCCAAACAAGAAAATAATTCTGTCCAAAAATTTCCAGTAAAAATGGGATCTTTGTCGCATACAATAATATTTGGGTTTCCATGTAGCTTTTGAATTGTTTCCATAAATGCAATAGCAATTGTACTTGTTTTAAATGCATGATAAAATGCACAAAAGTGTGCACACTTGGTAAGTCTATCAACTACCACCATGATGACACTGTTTCCTTCAGACTTAGGTAAAATTGTGATAAAATCCATTGAAACCTCCTCCCAACGTTGACTTGGAATGGATAAATGATATAGAATATCTGGGGCCTTAATCATCTCAACTTTATTTTGCTGGAAAACTAAACATTCTGCCACAAAATTTTGAATATGAAATATAAGGCCATCCAAAAAAAATTATTTATTCACCTTGTTGTAAGTTTTTAAAAATCCTGAGTGTCCTCCTAAGGGAGAGGTGTGAAATTCCAAAAGAATATTTTGTTTTAGATGGGAATTCTTACAAAGATATAAGCGATCTTTGTACCATAAAAAATCATTTTTCAAACTAAATGTATCAAATGTACTAGGATCTTACTGCAAATTTTGAATGAGTGTCCATACTTCTTCATCATTCTTCCATTCATCCCTTGCTTCAGTTATCCAATGTGGTTGGATAATAGAAATGGCACAAAGAAATGCTTCCACATCTTCATCCTTTCTTGAGAGTGCATCTGCAACAACATTTAGCTTCCTTTTTTGTAGATGATGTCAAAGTCATAACCCAAAATCTTTGTGACCCATTTTTTTTGCTCTTCCAAAGATACTCTTTGTTCCAAAATGTATTTAAGACTATCATGATCAATTTCTACCTTGAAGTGTCTTCCCATAAGGTAAGGTCACCATTTCTTTAGTGCATGTAGTATTTCCAACATTTCCTTCTCGTAAATAGCTTTATTTAAGGACTTTCCTTTGATTGGATGACTTTCAAAAGAAATGGGTCTTCCTTCTTGTATTAAAATAGCACCAATTCCATTTCATGAGGCATCATATTCCACAATAAAGGTTTTTGTTATGTCTGGCATAGCTAAGACCGGTGCTAAGAACATTGCCTCTTTAAGATTTTCAAAGGCCTTATTTGATTCAGGAGTCCTTGAAAATTTATATTTCTTCAATAATGTTGTTAGAAGTGTTGCTATTCTCCCATAATTCTTAACAAACTTTCAATAATACCATGTTAACCCAAGAAATCCTCGCAACTACTTTATGGTTGTGGAGACTTTCCATTCCTTAATGGATTTAATTTTGTTAGGGTCACCTTAACACCCTCGTCAGATAAAATATGACCTAGATATTCCACCTCTTGTACTCCAAAGAAACATTTGGAAGTTTTTGCATGTAATTTTTTCTCCTAGAGTAGTTTGAGCACCTTGTCAACATGTTGAATGTTGTGTAACTAGCTCCAAAAATAGAAGAAAAGAGATACCGGCGCCTTAGAAATGAGCCACTTCGAGGGGGAAACCTCCAATACTTTACATAAATGAACAATTCTTGGATGATACAATTTACAAAACCTCCTTTATATATATAGGAGTCCATGTGGCCATAATGTAATCCTAGCCGACCTAACAATAATAATTTAAGGGCATAATAATAAATAAATGGGGGTTACAAGGGTACAATAATAACAATAAAGGGGTTACACTAATAAAAATAAGGGACTATACTGGTAATATAGGGACCTAACATGCCCCTCTCTTTCAAAAAAGTGTTGTCCTCAACGCTTGAGTAGCTCTGGGTGCTTCTGTATAAACTTCTCATCCTCCCATGTAGAATCTTCAGTGGGTAAGTTCTTCCAGTTGATGAGATACTCTGAAATTGATCGATTATGTAGCTATCGAGTTCTTGTTTCCGTGACCGCTTCAGGTTCCAATATGAATTTTCCTTCCTCATCAAGTTCTCGCAATATTGTTTGAACTAGAAGATTTTCACCTATAACCTTTTTTAAGCATGAAACATGGAAAGCTGGATGCACTCGCGAAGAAGCAGGAAGCTCTAATTTGTATGCCATAGTACCAATCTTTTGCAACAACTTGTAAGGACCATAGTACTTTGGCGATAATTTATTATCATTCTGAGCTTGCTTGAGGGACATTTGTTTGTATGGTTGTAGCCGTAAAAATACCCAATCTCCTACATCAAAACTTCTCTCACTGCGATGTTGATCTACCTGTTGTTTCATTCGATTTTGTGCCAAATTTAGGTTATCCTTTAAGAGTTGGAGAACTTCTTGCTGATGCTCGATGTGATCTTCCACTGCTTGAACCTTCGAATTTTCCCTTAAATATGATGTGATAGATGGTGGATGATATCCATAAAGTGCCATAAATGGGGTCATCTTTCCTGCAGTATGGAAGGAAGTGTTATACCACCATTTAGTGAGAGGTAACCACTTGACCCATTGTGCTTGTTTATCATATACAAAACAACAAAGATATCCTTCCAAACATTTATTTACTATCTCAGTTTGACAATCAGATTGAGGATGATAAGATGAGCTATAAGCTAATTGAGTACCCAAACAATAAAATAACTCCATCCAAAAATTTCCAGTAAAAATGGGATCTCTGTCACTCACAATAACCCTTGGGCTTCCATGTAGCTTTTGAATTCTATCCATAAATGTAGTAGCAACTGTACTTGCTTTAAATGGATGAGATAATGCACAAAAGTGTGCATACCTGGTAAGTCTATCAACTACCACCATGATGACACTCTTTCCTTCGGACTTAGGTAAACCTGTGATAAAATCCATTGAAATCTCCTCCCAACGTTGACTTGGAATGGATAAAGGTTGTAGAAGTCTCGGGGTCTTAATTGTTTCCACTTTATTCTGCTGGAAAACCAAACATTTCGCCAAAAACTTTTGAATATCAGATTTAAGGCCATCCCAAAAAAATTCTTTCTTCACCCTGTGGTAAGTTTTTAAAAATCCCGAGTGTCCTCCTAAAGGAGAAGTGTGCAATTCCAGAAGAATATTTTGTTTTAGTTGGGAATTCTTACAAAGATATAAGCTATATTTGTACCATAAGGAATCATTTTTCCAACTAAATGTATCAGATGTACTAGGATCTTGCTGCAACTTTTGAATGAGTGTCCATACATCTTTGTCCTTCTCCCATTCATCTCTTGCTTCAGTTATCCAATCTGGTTGGATAATAGAAATGGCACAAAGAAATGCTTCCACCTCTTCATTCTTTCTTGAGAGTGCATCTGCAACAACATTAAGCTTTCCTTTTTGTAGATTATTTCAAAGTCATAACCCAACATCTTTGTGACCCATTTTTGCTGCTCTTCTGAAGATAGTCTTTGTTCCAAAAAGTGTTTAAGACTATCATGATCAGTTTTTACCTTGAAGTGTCTTCCCAATAGGTAAGTTCGCCATTTCTTTAGTGCATGCAGTATTGCTAACATTTCCTTCTCATAAATAGGTTTCTGTAAATACTTTCCTTTGATTGGACGACTTTCAAAAGCAATGGGTCTTCCTTCCCGCATTAAAACAACACCAATTCCACTTTCTGAGGCATCACATTCCACAATAAAGGTTTTTGTGAAGTCTGGCATAGCTAAGACAGGCGCTAGGCACATTGCCTCTTTAAGATGTTCAAAGGCCTTAGTTGCTTCAGGAGTCCATGAAAATGCATCTTTCTTCAATAATGTTGTTAGAGGTGCTGCTATTCTCCCATAATTCTTAACAAACTTGTGATAATACCCCGTTAACCCGAGAAATCCTCGCAACTGCTTTATGGTTGTGGGGACTTTCCATTCCTTAATGGCTTTAATTTTGTTAGGGTCTACTTTAACACCCTCGTGAGATACAATATGACCCAGATATTCCACCTCTTGTACTCCAAAGAAACATTTGGATGTTTTTGCATATAATTGTTTCTCCCGCAATAACTTGAGCACCCTGTAAACATGTTCAACATGATCCTTCCAAGACCTTCTATAGATTAGTATATCATCAAAAAATACTAGCACCGACTTTCTAAGGAAGGGTTTGAAAATGGAATTCATCAACCCTTGAAATGTAGAAGGTGCATTGGTAAGGCCAAAAGGCATGACCAAAAATTCATAATGACCCTCATGAGTTCGAGATGCTTTTTTTGGAATATCTTCAGTCTTCATTCTAATTTGATGATATCCTGAACGAAGATCCAACTTGGTAAAATAAATTGCTCCATGTAATTCATCCAATAATTCATCAATCACAAGAATGGGAAATTTATCTTTAATGGTGAGCTTATTGAGCTCCCTATAATCCGGACACATGCGCCATGATCCATCCTTCTTGTGTACCAATACTACAGGAGCAGAGAAAGAACTTTGACTAGGTTGAATTATACCCGCCTCTAACATTTCTGCAATCATACGTTCAATTTCGCTCTTTTGGAAGTAAGGACATCTATAAGGCCTGATGTTTGGAGGAACACTTCCTGGAATCAAATGAATAGCATGATCATGATCACAAATAGGTGGGAGTCCTTTGGGAGTTTCAAACACCTTGGAATGATTGTCCAAGACTTGTTGGAGATCTTCAGAAATAGATGATTTTGATGTTGGAACTTCTAGTGAGCATAATTGTGCAATTACACCTCGTTGTTATTTCTTTAGAAGCTTTGTCATGACATTAGAGCTTATTATATTTCCCGGCTTCCCTGCAATACCCCGTAATTTGACTTCATTTTCTTCTGAAAAAAATTTCAAGAAAAGTTCTTGAAAATTAAAAGCTACCGTCCCCAAAGATTGTAACCATTGTACTCCTAGTACAACATCAGCACCTCCCATAGGAATGGAAAGCACTGGCCTAGTCAATACATATTCATGGAAAATTTTAGGGGCTAATATTCGCAGGTGGGCTAATTTTCCATGGTTTTTCTAAAAAAAAGATTCGCCAATTTACATTTTTTTATAAAAATGATTCGCCCAAATTTTACAATATAAAATTATTTTAAGTTAAAAATCGCCAACATTATATTAACAGTATATATAATGTCATTATAAATTTGAATAATTTTACAAATATAACGATAACATTTTATAGTTTGCATATTAGGGACTAGTGAGATTTGCCAACTTTTTAAACTTCAAGATAATTTTCCGTCCTTAAAATTTTCCCTGTACATATTCCCCCATGGTTAGCTTGATATTATGGAATTTTCCAGAGAAATTTATAGTTCCTCTATTTGCCACCATCACTTGACATTCTAGTGCTGGGTATAGGAAACAATTTAATTCCTTGGCTACCTTACAATGAATAAAATTATGGGTGCTTCCTGAATCAATCAACACTATTACCTTTTTCTTCTTGATTTGTCCTTCTATCTTGAGAGTTTGAGGAGTGGTAATTCCTGCTAGTGCATTACACGATATGGTTGGATTCATTTCTTCCTTTTCTAGGGTTGGTTCCTAGTGTATATCCTCTTTTTGTTCATTTTCTTCTTCCTCTTCACAATCTATGTAAAATAATTTCTTCTTAGCACACTTATGACCTTTAGTGTATTTGCTATCACAACTGTAGCAAAGCCCTTTTGCTCTTTTTTCTTCCAATTTTTGTGGTGTCAACCTTGTAGGTTGTGGAAATATAGGTGTAGAAACACTTCCTTCTTTATAGAAGTGAGTGGTAGGCTTCCTTGTCGCCATAATTTTACATTCAATTTTTCTTGCCAACCTGAATACCTTCTCCAATGAATCAGGTTCCAAAACATGAACTTCATGTTAGATGTTATCCTTTAAAGTGCCTATGAAGAGATCAATCCTATGTTCCTCTGGAATATCGGTTACCCTTATATTCAATTTTTGAAAGTCCTCAATGTGCTCCCCCACTAAACCCTTTTGTTTGAGATTTATCAATTGGCTAAAGAAGGCGTTGCTCTTTGTATCCTCATAATGTGCTATCATTTCCTCCGTAAAAATTGACCAAGTGACAATTTTTTTACGGGAGAAAAGCCATTGATACCATACAAATGCATTTTGTTCTAAATGTAAAGTTGCAATGCATACCTTTTGTGTGTTTTGCACATTATGGAGATCAAAATATTGCTCCATCTGTAGTATCCATGTTACAGGATCCTTTCCATCAAACTTCCTCATATCCATTTTTGGAATATGATGGTTCTTCCCACCAACATTAGAGTTTATGAAATCACGATTAACATTTATTTTGTTCTCATCATGAGTTTCCTCTACTATCTTTTCACCATTAGGAAACATTTCTTGTATCAACTTTGTCAAACCTTCTATGTCTTCTTTTAGATCATTCTTCATGTTTTCCATTTTAGATTCCATGTCATCTATCTTAGATTCCAAGTATTTCTTCAAACCATCCACATTATTCTTCACACCATCCATCTTTGCTTCCACGCCTTTCTTCAAAACTTCCATTTCATTTTTTGCTTCTCTTTGCGAGAGCGAAATTTAGTGCACTTGCTCTTGTAATTTTGATAGATCAAGTTGCAATTCTTCATCTTCATGAGTCATAGTAGAGCCTTATGAAGGCTTAATGGGTGTTCAATTATTTTTACGGGGCATTTTTTAGAACCCAATACTGATATCTATTCTACAATATGCCCTTCGAATCAATTCAAATTGATTTTTCAAACAAGACTTATGAAATTCAGAAAAAAAATACACACTTTTTTCTTGCTTTTGAGGAGCTCAATATTGAAATTTGATTATCTCTGTGATTGTGGCTCTTCAATATCTAAAATTCAGCACTGAAGTAGCCCTATGAATTCTCTTTTGAATGCCACAGGTCTGACCTGATTTGGATTCTCCAAGACAAAGTTATGTCCAATCTCCCACAATGACCTAATTATGGACTGGTTCAGTAGAGCGAACTTGTATGACTTTCCACGTGTCACTGTTTCTTCCTTCGCCTCTGAAATTGCTAGCCAAGAAAATAAATTCTGTGTACTTGCAACCACTTTTTACGGCACTCCAATCTGATGCTCAGAGAGAGAGTTATTGAACTTTTCCCACGACCACCTCTTTGAGATGAAATTCAGGAGCCTGAAAAAGCACCACCTTCCACAGATCATATCTCCAAAAATATTGCGAAGAAAGCTCTAAATTTTTTTGACGAGTTTCCTCAGGATTTCAGCTTCGCACCCTAGAAATTTCAGATTCTTAACTTTCATAGAAAAAACTTTATAGCGAAAATTCCACGATGACCTGTTTAGGATCCTGAAGAAAGACCTCACTTCCACAAATTATATCTCTGAAAATATTGTGAACCAAGCTCTGAAATTTTTAGAAGATATTCCTCAAGATTTCAGCTTCGCACCCTAAAAATTTCAGCTTTTGAAACTTTGTATAAACAAATTTATAGCGAAAATTCCATGATGACCTTTTTGGAGCAGCGAAACCCTAGAATCCAAAGCTCTGATTCCAAATGTTGTGTAACCAGCTCCAAAAATAGAAGAAAAGAGATATCAACGCCTTAGAAATGAGCCACTTTGAGGGGGAAACCTCCAATACTTTACATAAATGAACAATTCTTGGATGATACAATTTACAAAACCTCCTTTCTATATATAGGAGTCCATGTGGCCATAATGTAATCCTAGTGGGCCACAATGTAATCCTAGCCGACCTAACAATAATAATTTAAGGGCACAATAATAACAAAATGGGGGTTACAAGGGTACAATAATAAAAATAAAGGGGTTACACTAATAAAAATAAGGGACTATACTGGTAATATAGGGACCTAACATTGAACATGATCCTTCCAAGGCCTTCTATAGATTAGTATCATCAAAAAATACATGCACTAATTTTCTAAGGAAGAGTTTTAAAATGGAATTCATGAACCCTTGAAATGTAGAAGGTGCATTGGTAAGGCCAAAAGGCATGACCAAAAATTCATAATGACCCTCATGAGTTTGAAATGTTGTTTTCAAAATATCTTTAGCCTTCATTCTAATTTGATGTATCCTAAACGAAGATCCAACTCGGTAAAATAAATTGCTTTATGTAATTCATCCAATAATTCATCGATCATAGGAATGGGAAATTTATCTTTAATAGTAATCTTATTGAGCACCCTACAATCTAGACACATCTGCCATGATTCATCCTTTTTGTGCACCAATACTACTGGAGCAGAGAAATAAATTTGACTAGGTTGAATTATACCAACCTCTAACATTTCTGCAATCATACGTTTAATTTCACTGTTTTGGACATAAGGATATTTGTAAGGCTTGATGTTTGGACAAACACTTCATGGAATAAAATGAATAGCATGATCACGATCAAGAATAGGTGGGAGTCCTTTGGCAATTTCCAACACCTTGGAATGATTGTCCAAGACTGTTTGGAAATCTAGAGAAATATATTATTTTGATGTTGGAACTTCTAGTGACCATAATTGTGCAATTACTCCTCATTGTTATTTCTTCAGAAGATTTTTCATGACATTATAGCTTATTATATTTACCGACTTCCCTGTGATACCCCATGATTCAACTTCCTTTCCTTTCGAAAAAAATTTCAAGAAAAGTTCTTGAAAATTAAGAGCTACCATCCCCAAAGATTGTAACCATTGTACTCCTAGTACAACATTAGCACCTCTCATTAGAATGGAAAGCATTGGACTATTCAATACATATTCCCCCATGGTTAGCTTGATATTATGGAATTTTCCAGAGAAATTTATAGTTCCTCCATTTTCAACCATCACTTGACACTCTCGTGTTGGGTATATGAAGAAATTCAATTCCTTAGCTACCTTACAATGAATAAAATTATGGGTACTACCCGAATAAATAAAAAATATTACCTTTTCCTTCTTGATTTGTCCTTCTATATTGAGATTTTGAGGAGTGGTAATTCCTACCAATGCATTATTGGATATGGTCAGACTCATTTCTTCTTTATCTAGGGTTGGTTCCTCGTGTATATCCTCTTCCTTTGAAGTTTCTTGTTCACTTTATTCCTCCTCTTCCCAATCTATGTAAAATAATTTCTTCTGAGCACACTTATGACCTTTAATGTATTTTCTATCACAACTGTAGCAAAGCCCTTTTTCTCTCTTTTCTTCCAATTGGTGTTGTGTCAACCTTGTAGGTTGTGGAAGTCTAGGAGTAGCGACACTTCCATCTTTATATACGTGAGTGGTAGGCTTCCTTGTCGCCATAAATTTACATTCAATTTTTATTGCCAACCTGAATTCCTTCTCCAATGAATCACGTTCCCAAAGGCGAACCTAATGTTGGATTTTATCCTTTAAGGTCCCTATGAAGACATCAATCCCGTGTTCCTCTGGAATATCAGTTACCCTTATATTCAATTTTTGGAAATCCTCAATGTGCTCCACCACTGAACCCTTTTGTTTGAGATTTATCAATTGGATAAAGAATTTGTTTCTCTTTGTATCCTCATAATTTGCTATCATTTCCTCCGTAAAAATTGACCAAGTGACAATTTATTTACAAGAGAAAATCCATAAATACTATACAAATGTATTTTGTTCTGAATATAAAGTTGCAATGCGTACCTTTTGTGTGTTATTGAGATCAAAATATTGCTTCTTTTGTAGTATCCATGTTATGGCATCCTTGCCATCAAACTTCCTCATATTTATCTTTGGAATATGGTGGGTCTTCAATCCAACATTATAGTTTATGAAATCATGATTAACATTTATTTTGTTCTCATCATGAGTTTCCTCTACTATCTTTTCTCTATTAGGAATCATTTCTTGTATCAACTTTGTCAAACATTCCTTCAAACCTTCAATGTCTTCTTTTAGATCCTTCTTCATGTCTTTCATACCATTATTCAAACCATCCATATTATCTTCCACACCTTTCTTCAAACCATCCATCTTAGCTTCCACGCCTTTCTTCAAAACTTCCATTTCATTTTTTGTCACTCTTTGCGAGAGAGAAAGTTGTTGCACTTGCTCTTGTAATTTTGATATATCATGTTGTACTTTTTCCTCTTCATGAGTCATAGTAGAGCCTTATGAGGACTTAGTGGGTGTTGAATTATATTTATTGGGCATTTCAGAACCCGATATTGATATCTGTGCTTCAATATGCCCTTGGAATCACTTCAAAATGATTTTTCAAACAAGACTTATGCAATTTGAAAAAAAAATACACACTTTTTTCTTGCTTTTGAGGAGCTTGATATTGAAACTAATGTATATCTGTAATTTCGGATCCCCACGATTATATCTTCATTCATTTAGTATCCCTCTGAATCTTATTTCCAATTCCACAGGTCTGACTTGATTTAGATTCTTCAAGGAAAATTTATGCCCAATCTCCCACAATGACCTTATTATGGACTCGTTTAGTAGAGCGAACTTGTATGGCGTGCCACATGTCACTGTTCCCTCCATCGACTCTGAAATTGGTATAGTAGAAACTAAATTCTGTTTGATTTCGGACACTTTTACAGAATTCCAATTTTATGCTCATAGAGAAAGTTATGACGATTTTCCCAAGGTCACCTCTTTGAGATGAAATTTGGGAGCCTACAAAAACCCTACCTTCCACAGATCATATCTCCAAAAATATTACGAAACAAGATCTAAAATTTGTACACAAAGTTATTCAGGATTCTTCACAAATGGGTCTTTTTTTAGCTTTTAAACCTTCATAGAAAAAAATTTATAGCGAAAATTCCACGATGACCTATTTGAAACAGCGAAACCCTAGAATCCAAAGCTTTGATACCAGTTTTTATGAAACCAGCTCCCAAAATAGAATAAAAGAGAGATCAACGCCTTAGAAATCAGCCACTTTGAGGGGGAAACCTCCTTTACATTACATAAATGAACAATTATTTTATGATATAAATGACAAAACCTCCTTTCTATATATAGGAGTCCATGGGGTTGCAATATAATCCTAGCCGACCTACAATAATAATGTAAGGGCGCAACAATAACAATAGTGGTTTTTATGGGGCACAATTAACAACATGGGGGCTACAAGGGTACAAAAATAACAATAAGGGGGTTACACTAACAACAATAAGGGACTACACTAGTAATATAGGGACCTAACACACTTGAGCTACTAGTTTCTTGTTCAAGTTCACTATCAGATCTAGGCTTCAGAAAGGTATAGATAAATTTTTCATATTCGGCACGGTAAACTTTTCCACTGTGCATAGTTGGACCTCTTTGATGCATTCAAGCAGTATGTTTGCACAGACTACCTCGTTCACATAATAGCATTTTCATAAGTAATTTCAATGAGCTCGGGAACTTAGCTCTAGGGCCTTTGAAAAATCTTCTTTCTGCTTCAAAATATGACACAAATTGATCAATGGAAAATTCATTCACAAATCCTCCCAAGAGGCTATCGATCCAATGATCTACCGCATGGGTGAACTTATTTTCAAACTTCTCCACTTGTTGAATTAATTCAAGAATCCACTCATTGACTATGTCGTCTTTTATGCAGTGATGGAATTCAGATAAGCGTGACAACCACTACTGTAGCTCGTGTACAAAGGAACAAAAGAATATTTCATGCACTTCTTTATAAATATATTTATGTACCCACTATTCGTTAGACAACTTAGTACTTATATACTCTTGGAGTGTGAATTCAAGGATCTTTTTATCCAACCAATCTTGCAATTTGTTTCATGAAGGATGTTGCAACATCAAATCTCCCTCAAAATGATCCTAGTCCCGACAACGAAACCATTTGTTGGCTTGAGTGGTCTCGACCCAGGTTTAATTTTTATGGATAAACCAAAAAACCCTCCAACTATTGGCCCTTTCGAAAATTACTTGCTTGTGCAGATCAAGGTCTCGCCCGAAGCAGTATGGGGGTGTGTTGGAACCAGCTTTCTGTACCCTAAGGGAGAAAATAATGAAGTGGTCCCCAACAAACCGAATGAAAACTTATATCAATTGCACGCAATAGTTTAAATCAGAATCACAGAGACTGTGCAATACTTAACAAAATAAAGTAGCGTTCATAGATCCTTTAGTGCAGATAAAGTATATCATAACTAGATCTAGATCTAAACAAGGTTCAATTACTTAACCAGATTTATCAATCATTAATAAGCATGCATAACCATAACAGATATCCTTTGCTTGATAATCAATAGAACATAAACATTAAATAATTCATATCAATAACATAAGAATTTCGCCAAAATATATCCTTTCTATTAATCTTCAGAACTCTTCAATACATATCAGACTTTCCCTTACAAAACCCTTCTGCGCACACAACCATCAAGGTCCGCACAGAACCAAGACTAGGTCTTCAGGCACACAACTAGTAGGAGCCTTTCAACCCAACCCCAGCAAAACCCTTCACAATTTATTACATACGCATAGACTTATCAAACATTCATTAAAACTATATTCCTTAGACTTGTTATATCTATTTATATTCGCCTAGTGCACAGATACTATGGTCTCAAACCATGGTTTGAGGCACATATTTTACCCTTAAAGCTGTTTACATAAAAATTAGGGACTTTTACCCACCCCAAATCCCCTTGACTCAATTGTGCATCGTGCATATAAAAACTTATACAAAAATACATCAAAAATTGTGCCTCAAGGGACCCCACTCCAACAGTCATGAGGGAAGTTGAAGATTCACAAGGAAAGTGGAGAGTCACCTCATTTATTATATATACACCCTCATAGCTCAAGAAAAGGACTTGTCACATTGGTTTCTCAAGCTAGGCATAGGAGAGAGGATTAGTATTTTGAGGAGCAAGTGGTGGCTTAACGTTCCACTATTGGAACTAGTGTTTCATCATTGTAATGGTGTATCTTGGGACTTTCACTCAATTTGAAGCTCTTGGAGCCAACACACTTTCATGCATATGTCATGAATGATTCTAAGGTTATTTTTTCATTGTTTTTGGTGTATTTTTATGCTTCTACATACTAATGAAAATGAACTATTACGTTGGCTTTAGTATGCAACTTTGAACTGTGCGTCTCTTGTTTTCATGATAGTTATTTCTTTGTGAAGTATTTTGCAAGATAACTAATGATTCTTTCATATATATGTGTTTGTATTTACTAGGATACTATTATTACCTTTCTCTTAAAGACTCGCTTTATTTTCCTTTCCATAAAAGAACCATTATACACTTTGCAATCGAATACATGACAAGGCTAACTTACTTGTTTATCTCGAAATCATATGTGTTTATATTGTGTCATTTATTTCAACCAAGGAAAATCATTAAGAATATGGTATTCGGGCCTATTTCCATATGTGGCTCCTACTCCAAACAATGTGAGGGTCACTTAGGACTTCATATCGAGGAGACCCCCTTGATTGTTGGCGGCATCCAACATTGTCAACAATTTTGGAGTTAGAAGGAGGGAAACCTTTTTATGACTGATAATTCACCACATTCACATAAAGAACCTCCTGTGCAACGTAGAAAATATCTAATCCCAACTATGACTCCTACATCTGAGAAATAAGAGTCAGCTCATCAAGTTTCAAACCATGCCAAAGTCACTTACGAGAAACTTGGACAATTCGACTTATTACATGTCACTTTGCTAGAGCACTTCGATTACTTCTTGTTCTTCCTCATAAGAAAACAAATCATTAGGAGAATTTTGAGATCTAAAATGGGCCTCCTAAGAAAAATGTACAACAAAAATACACTTTATAAGAACTAATAGGATTCAATATGATGATGTCAACCATGGGGGGTGATTCACCATTTTTTAAGTAAGAGGGTAAAAAGATTAAAAAGTAATAAAATAATAAAACTGTTTTTTCAAATCGTATTTTCAACTTATCTCCCAAAGTGTTTACTCAAATTTCGAGCGGGAGTACTCATTGGATGCAAAATTTAATTCCTAATCGAAGGAGTACCCATGTTGCATATTTCAATGGACCCTGCTACATGAAAAATGAGAAATACATTTAAAAAAAAATGTGATTACAATCACGTTTTTCATGAATTTCTCATTTTTCATATAGCAAGACTCATCGAAATTATACAACATGTGTACTCCTTGGATGAGGAAATAAATTTTTCATCCAACGAGTACTCCGCTCGAAATTTGAGTAAAAACTTTGGGAGATAAGTTTAAAATATGAGTTGAAAAAGTAGTTTTTTCTTTTTTCCCTTTAAAATTTGATGATGTAATCAAATATTATCATATTATTTCCACTATTATTTTATAATTTCCTTAGGAGGCCCATTTTAGACCTCAAAATTCCCCTAATCAAAGATAAAACCCCGTCGTGGTTTTTTGATTTCTTCAGTGGAAGAATTGGGTACCGCACCCCTTGAATATTTAGTTAACTCCCTTGAAGGAAATTATCATCAGGGGGATCTTCCGCCACATATTAGGGAAAATCTGGAAGGAAATGGGGAGGATTTTCATTTTTCTGACGAAGAACAACTGAGAGATTATGAACAATTGGATAACAACGATAATTTGAATGATGAAGGAAAAGAATCTTCAAAATTACAGTGTGAGGAGGAGGGAAAAAAGATATGGTCGATGACCAATTAAATTGGATGGCCAATTGGCCTCTTTCTCTTGAGGTAAATCTCCATCACTTACCAAAGCACCTAGAAAAGTTGCTTACAAAGTATGATTTTGATAAGATAGTGAAGTCCAATGATAACATTGATGACTTTTACTTACATATATGGATGTTAGAAGTACATTTTGATGATACTACTTGTATATTATTTCCATGCACTCTAGAAGGTAGAGAATTATTTTGGTACCATATCCTTCTACTAAATTCAATCCATAAGTCGGGGGATTTTAAACAGTTATTCTTAGAAAAAAAAAATTGATAAAACTTTTTCCATGTTGCTTAAATAACACAAAAATGTTAAGATGGAAGATAAAGAAAATGTTAAATATTTTAATCAAATATTCACACATATTTTTAATAAGTTCCCCACTAATGTGCAACCTCACGATTCAATTCCTAAAGAATATAATACTATTGTCTTTCCCACTATTATTTCCATTTTTTTTAAGCGAGCTACAAAGGAAACTTTGGCTCTTAATTTTACAAAATAAATTGTGGTTGATAATGATTTAAGGTCGATTGGGGTCATTAAAGACTCAAAGGGCTCCAAATACACTAGTAAAACGTCCCAAGCCTCTTCTACTAAAACTAAAGATAAATATCCTTTTGACATGGAAAGCTTGACTAAATCCTTGAAGTTGTTAACCATTGAAGTATCTAAACTCAAAAGGAAGTCAAGTGAGGCTTTTCCCAATAAAAAGTATTTTAAGTTGTTTTTTAAGAGGAACTTCAATCAACCGGCCAAGTTTGCACAAAGCTCTAATGTTGTATTTAATATTGAGAACTTGGGCATGCTTTTCATAAAGAAGCACATCTAGAGAAAACATGTCCTTAATGGAAACACAACATTAATTTTGTGGTTGCCAACGTTATATAAATATTTTCAGTAGAAGAGCATTAAGAGTAGACTCAAGAGATTGATGAACCAACCTCGACAGAAAAAAACACAAATGTTGGTGACTCAATTTTCACATTTGATCTTATTATCTTGAATAATGACTGATAAGGTGTTGGTGAGCCCCCACTAGGTGATACCCCACCTCATAAATAAACTAAATAATACAATTTGAGGAGAAAAGGATCAGTGCACGAGCAAATGTAAGGGAGAAATTGTTGAGGAAAATTTTACCTTCAATTTATCCTGCTAAGAGAACTCAGAACAAATCTGTAGGTGAACAACCTCAAAAGAATGTTTCTGGAAATAATAAGAACAAGTTTTTCAATCCCTAGGTATCAAAAAAAATTACACCACCTACCATTTTATCATACCCTACCCAACATGAATACATATTATAATAGTCTTTGTTATGCAACCATATCACAAACAAAAGAAAAGGTAGATCAATGCCTTGAAAATTAGACTCTTTGAGGGGGAAACCTCCTTTACATCACATAAAGGAACAATTATTTGATGGTACAAATGACAAAACCTCCTTGGTATATATATGAGTCTAAGGGGTTGCAATATAATCAGAGCCTACATAACAATAATAATGTAAGGGCACAACAATAACAATGAGGGGGATACAGTAACAATAACAATAATGGGGTTACACTAGTATTATAGGGACCTAACATGTCCCTGTCCTTCAAAACCAATGTTTTCCTCAATCCTTGAGTAGTTTTGGATGCTTCTATATAAAATTCTCATACTCCCATGTGGAATATTCTATGGGTAAGTTCTTCCACTTAATGAGATACTCTAAAATTGACTGATTTCGTAGTTGTCAGGTTCCTATTTCTGTGACTGCTTCAAGCTCCAATATGATTTTTCTTTCCTCGTCAAGTTCTGGAAATATTGTTTGAACTAGGAACTTGTCACCGATAACCTTATTTAAGCATGAAACATGGAAAATTGGGTGTACTCGGGAAGATGTAGGTAGCTCCAATTTGTATGCCATAGTACCAATATTTTTCAAAGCCTTGTAAGTACCATAGTACTTGGGTGATAATTTATTATCCTTCTTATATTTCCTGAGGGAAATTTTTTTGTACGGATGTAGCTGTAAAAATACCCAGTCACCTATTTCAAAACATCTTTCACTACGATGTTTATTCGTCTATTGTTTCATTTGATTTCGTGTCAAAGTGAGGTTATACTTTAAGAGTTGGAGAAATTGTTGTCAATTTTCAATGTGATATTCCACTACTTGAACCTCATAATTTTCTCTTAAAGATGATGTGATAGACAATGGATGATATCAATAAATTTCCATAAATGGGGTCATTTTTGTTATAGTATGGAAGGAAGTGTTATACCACCATTTAGCCAGAGGAAACCACTTGACCCATTGTGTTTTTTAATCAAATACCAAGCAATGAAGATATCCTTCCAAAAATTTACTCATTATCTTAGTATTCCCATCAAATTGAGGATGATAAGACGATTTATGATCTAATTTAGTAGCAAGACAAGAAAATATTTTCGTCCAAAAATTTCAAGTGAAAATGGGATCTCTATCACTTACAATAATTGGTGGGTTTCCATGTAGCTTTTGAATTGTTTCCAAAAGTGCAGTAGCAACTGTACTGGCTTTAAAAGGATGAGATATGCACAAAAGTGTGCATACTTGGTTGGTATATCAACTACCACCATTATGACACTCTTTCCTACGGACTTAGGTAAACTATGATAAAATCCATTAAGACTTCCTCCCAATGATGACTTAGAATGGCTAAAGGTTGTAACATACTTTTGGTTTTAATTGTCTCAAATTTATTTTGTTGGAAAACCAAACATTTGGCCATAAAATTATAAATATAAAATTTAAGGACATCCAAAAAGAATTCCTTCTTGACCATGTGGTAAGTTTTTAAAAATATTGAGTGCCCTCCTAAAGGAGAGGTGTGCAATTCCAAAAGAATATTTTGTTTGAGTTGGGAATTCTTACATATATATAAGTGATCTTTGTATGATAATGAGTCATTTTTCCAACTAAATGTATCAAATGTATTGGGATCTTTCTGCAACTTTTGAGTGAGTGTCCATACCTCTTTCGCATTCTTCCATTCCTCCCTTGCTTCAGTTATCCAGTTAGGTTGGATAATAGAAATGGCATAGATAAATGCTTCCAGATCCTCATCCCTTCTTGAGAGTGCATCTACAACAACATTTTGTTTCCCTTTATTTTATATGATTTCAAAGTCATAACCCAACATCTTAGCGACCCATTTTTGTTTCTCTTATGAAGATAATATTTGTTCCAAAAATCATT
The DNA here is from genome assembly GCA_034641835.2 of Pinus albicaulis. Taxonomy (NCBI): domain Eukaryota; kingdom Viridiplantae; phylum Streptophyta; class Pinopsida; order Pinales; family Pinaceae; genus Pinus; species Pinus albicaulis. The sequence goes on from CM076580.1 coordinate 734,045,811, forward strand.
TATGACTATCAGGATTTGTTTTTACCTTGAAGTGTCTTCCCATTAGGTAAGGGCACCATTGCTTCAGGGCATGTAGTATTTCCAACATTTCCTTCTCATAAATAGGTTTGTGTAAATAATTTCCCTTGATTATACGACTTTCAAAAGCAATGGTTCTTCCTTATTTCATTAAAACAACATCAATTCTATGTCTCGAGGCATCATATTCCACCATAAAGGTTTTTGTGAAGTTTGGAGTAGCTAAAACCTTATCTTGGCGGATTTCATGTTTAAGATGTTCAAAGGAATTAGTTGCTTCTAGAGTCTTAAAAAATGCATCTTTCTTCAATAATTTTGTTAGAGGTGTTGTTATTTTCCCATAATTCTTAACAAACTTGAGATAATACCTTTTCAACCTGAGAAATGCTCGAAGATACTTTAGGGTTGTGGGGATTTTTCATTCCTTGATGGATTTAATTTTTTTAGGATCTATCTTAACACCCTCATGAGATACAATATGACCCAAATATTCTACCTCATGTACCCCAAAGAAATATTTGGAGGTTTTTGCATACAATTGTTTCTTCTCCAATAGTTTGAGCACCTTGTCAACATGTTTAACATGATCATTCCAAGAGTTGTTGTAGATTATTATATCATCAAAAAATACTAACAAAATTTTCTAAGGAAGGTTTTCAAAACGGAATTCATCAAACCTTGAAATGTGTAAGGTGCATTAGTAAGGCCAAAAGGCATGACAAAAAAAACATAATGACCTTCATGAGTTATGAATATTTTTTTTGAAATGTCTTCGGTCTTCATTCTAATTTGATGATATCCTGAATGAATATCCGACTTTGTGAAGTGAATTTCTCCATGTAATTAATCCAACAATTCATCAAATTATGACAAGAATGGGAAAGTTATCTTTAATAGTGAGCTTGTTGAGCTCCCTATAATTCAGACAAAAATGCCATGATTCATCCTTCTTGTGTATCAAAACTAATGAAGCAGAGAAATAACTTTGTGTAGGTTGAATTATAACTTCCTCTAGCATTTCTACAACCATGTGTTCCATTTCACTCTTTTCTGTATAAAGATGTATGTAAGCTCTGATTTTTGGAGGAACGCTTCATGGAATCAAGTGAATATCATGACCATGATAATGAATAGGTGGGAGGCCTTTGGGATTCTCAAGTACCTTAAAATGATTTTCCAATATTCTTTGGAGATCTTGAGAAATAAATGATTTCGATGTTTGAACATCTAGTGAGAATAATTATTAAATTACACCTTGTTCCTTCTTCAAAATATTTTTCATGTCATTAGAGATTATTATCTTCCCGGATTCCATGTGATGCCCCTTAATTCATTTTATTTTCCTTCCCGGGAAAATTTCAAGAAAAGTTCTTGAAAATAAAAGTTTATCATCCCCAAAGACTATAACCATTGGACTCCTAATACAACATTAGCACCACCCATTGGAATCAAAAGCAATGGATTATTCAATACATATTTTGCCATGGTTAGATATATATTATGACACTTCCCTGAGAAATTTATAGGTCCTCCATTTGAAACCATCACTTGACACTCTGATGCTGGATACAGAAAGCAATTCAATTCCTTAGTTATCTTACAATGAATAAAATTAGGGATACTACCATAATCGACAACACTATTAACTTTTATTTTCTTGATATATCCTTCTATATTGAGAGTTTGACGAGTGGTAATTCCTACCAATGCATTACAATATATGCTCAAATGCATTTATTATTTTCATGGGGTTGGTTCTTGTTGTACATCCTCTCCTTTTTATGTTTCTTCTTCCTTTTCTTCCTCCTCTTCACAATCTATGTAAAATAATTTCTTCTTAGCACACTTATGACCCTTAGTGTATCTATTATCAATACTGTAACAAAGCCCCTTTGCACTTTTTTCCTCCAGTAGTTGTGGTGTCACCCTTGTAGGTTGTGAGAGGCTAGGAGAAACAACACTTCCATATTTATAGTTGTGAGTGGTAGACTTCCTTGTTTACATCATTTTTCTTTAAAATTTTCTTGCCACCTTGAATGCCTTCTCCAATGAATTAGGCTCCCAAAGGCGAACATCATGATGGATGTTACCATTTAAACTACCTATGAAGACATCGATCCTATGCTCCTTTCAAATATAATTTACCTTAATATTCAATCTTTGGAATTCTTCAATGTGTTTTTCCATTGAACCCTTTTCTTTTTATTTTTACCAATTAGTTAAACAAGGTATTTCTCTTTGTATCCTTAGAATCTACTACCAATTCTTCAGTAAAAAATTTCCAAGTGACAATTTATTTACGAGAACAAAGTCATCGATTTTCAGGTCCCTATAATATTAGTTTATTCCCCTTATTATTATTATAAGTGTAGCCCCCTATTGTTATTGTTGTTTCCATGTATCCCCCATGTTTTTATTGTTGTGCCCCATATAAGCCCACTATTGTTATTGTTGTGCCCTTACATTATTATTGTTATGTAGGCTCTGATTATATTGTGACCCCTTAGACTCCTATATATACCAAAGAGGTCTTATCATTTGTATAATTCAGGAATTTTTCATTTATCTAATGTAAAGGAGTTTTCCCCTTTGAAGAGGCTAATTTTAAAGTCATTGATCTATCTCTTTTTTTATCTGGTTACATAACATTTGGTTTTAGAGCTTTGGATTCTAGGGTTTCGGTGTTGCAAACAAGACATCTTGGATTTTCACTATAACTTTTTTTATACAAATGTGAAGTAGATAAAAAACTTACCATGTGGCGAAGAAATCATGATGAACTTCCTGTAAAAAATTCAGATCTTGGTTCACTATATTTTTGGATTTATGGTCCAATAAAGTTAGGGTTTTTGCATGACCCAAAATTCAATCTCAAATAGGTGACCTTAGGAAAATCATCTTAGCTTCCTCTACAAGCATTGGATTTTATTTCATAAAAAGTGACCAAAATTTCCCAAACTTTAGTATTTCATGTATATTTTTCAGGGTCAAAAGTAAAAACAATGACACCAGGAACTCCATAGAAATTCACTCTACTAAACCAATCCATAATCAGGTCATCGTGGGAGATTAGGCATAACTTTACCTTGAATAATTCAAATTTGGTATGACTTGCGGCATTAGAAAGAATACTCAGAGGATTACCACATGGAAAAATTTAAGAGCTTAGAGAACCTAAATTATAGATATATAATAGTTCTAATATCTAGCTCCATAAAACAAGGAAAAAAGGTGTGTATATATTTTTTAATTTGCAGAAATTTTGTTTTAAAAATCTGTTTGAAGTGATTCAAGGGCCATAATGAAGAATAGATATCATTTTTTTATTCCAAAATGTGTCGAAACAAAAAAAATGGACACACCTAGTAAGCAACCAAAAATATCTTCTATAACGCAAGAATAAGAGGAAGAATTGTAGCATGATATATCAAATTTACGAAACCAAGTGCAATAAATTTTGCTCTCGCAAAAAATAACAAAAAATGAATTGGAAACCATGACGAATGTTAAGATAGATATTAAAAGGGATACAAGAGTTTTAAATGATGGTTTAAAAGTGGATGTGGAAGCAATGATGAATTTCAAGATAAAGGGGTTGAAGGAAGGTTTGGCAAAGTTGCTATAATAAAGGCTTCCCAATGGTGACAAGGTAATCCAAGAAAATCATGACGAGGACAAAAGGAATATGAATTATGATTTTAGAGACTCCAATGTTGGGTTTAAGAACCACCACATTCCAAATATTTATATGAATAAGTTTGATGGCAATGATCCTGTAACATGGATACTAGAGATGGAGCAATATTTTGATCTCCGTGATGTGCAACACACACAAAAGGTACACATTGGAACTTTATATTTAGAACACAATAACTTTGTATGGTATCAATGGGTTTGTTCTCATAAACAACTTCTGACTTGGTATATTTTTACAGAGGAAATGATACCACATTATGAGGATACAAAGAGCAGCACCTTCTTTAGCCAGTTGATAAATCTCCAACAAAATGGTTCAATGGCAGAGCACATTGAGGACTTCCAAAAATTGAATTTTAGGGTAACTGATATTCCAAAGGAGCATCGGATTTATTTCTTCATAATTACTTTGAAATATAACATCCAACATGAGGTTTTCCTTTGGGAACCTGATTCATTAGAGAAGGCATTCATGGTGGCAAAAAAATTTGAAAGAAAAATTATGGAAACAACGAAGTCTACCACTCACAACTATAAATATGGAAGTGTTGTTGGTCCTAGCCTTCAACAACCTACAAGGTTGAAGCCACAAAAATTGGAGGAAAAAAGATAAAAAGTTCTTTATTACAGGTGCGATAGAAAATGCACTAAATGTCATAAGTGTGCTGAGAAGAAATTATTTTGCATAAATTTTGAAGAGGAGGAAGAAAAGGAACAAGAAACATCAAAAGAGGAGGATATACACCAGGAACCAACCCCTGAGAAAGAGGAAATGAATACAAACATATCTTGCAATGAATTGGAAGGAATTACCACTCCTCAAATGCTCAAGATAGAAGGGTATATAAATAAGAAAATGGTAATAGTGTTGATTGATTCAAGTAGTGGTCATAATTTTATTCATTGTAATATGGTAAAGGAATTGAATTTCTCCATATATCCAACACCATAGTATCAATTGATGGTTGCAAATGGAGGAACTACATATTGCTCTAGAAAGTTCCATAATATAAATTTAACCATGGGGGAATATGTATTGAATATTCCGATGCTTTGCATTCCAATGGGTGGTGTTGATGTTGTAATAGGAGTCCAATTCTTACAATATTTGGGCATGATAGCTTTTAATTTTCAAGAATTTTTCTTGAATTTTTTTTGGGAAGGAAAGGAAGTTGAATTAAGGGGTATTGCAGGGAAACAAGGAAAGATGATCAGCTCTAATGGCATGACAAAACTTCTGAAGAAAGAACAGAAAGGTCTATTTACACAATTATGCTCACTAGAGGTTCAAACATTAAAATCAACTATTTCTATAGATCTCCAAAAGTCTTAGACAATCATTCCAAGGTATTTGAGACTCCCAAAGGCCTCCCACCTATTCGTGATCATAATCATGTTATTTATTTGATTCCAAGAATTGTTCCTCCAAACATCACGATAGTCTAGAATAATTTTTGGAACAACGATTATCTTCAGAAGATCAGCAAAAATGGGTCACAAAAAAGTTGGATTATGACTTTGAAATCAGCTACAAAAAAGGGAAGAAAAATGTTGTTGCAGATGCACTATCAATAAAGGCTGAGGATGTGGAAACATTTCTTTGTGCCATTTCTATTATCCAACCTGATTGGATAACCAAATCAAGGGATGAATGGAAGAATGATGAAGAGTTGTGGACACTCATTCAAAATTTACAGCAACATCCCAGTACATCTAATACTTTTAGCTGGAAAAATGATTCGTTATGATACAAAAATCACTTATATCTTTGTAAGAATTCCCAACTCGAGAAAAATATTCTTTTGGAATTGCACACCTCCCCCTGAGGAGGGAAATCAAGTTTTTTAAAAACTTACCATAGGGTCAAGAAGTATTTTTTTTGGGATGCCCTTAAATATGATATTCAGAAGTTTGTGGCATAATGTTTGGTTTATCCATTCCAAGTCAACGTTGGGAGGAGGTCTCCATGGATTTTATCACAGGTTTACACAATTCTAAAGGAAAGAGTTTCATCATGGTGGCAGTTGATATACTTACCAAATATGCACACTTTTATGCATTGTATCATCCTTTTAAAGCCAGTAAATTTGCTACTACATTTATGGAAAAAAATTCAAAAGCTACATGGAAACCCAAAGATTATGTGAGTGATAGAGATCCCATTTTCACTGGAAATTTTTGGATGGAATTATTTCCTTGTCTTGGTACAATTATCTCATAACTCATCTTATCTTCCTTTATCTGACGACAAAACTGAGATAGTGAACAAATCTTTCCAAAGATATCTTCGTTGCTTTGTATCTGATAAACAAACACAATTCGTCAAGTGGTTACCTCTAGCTCTATGGTGGTATAACATTTCCTTCTATACTGCATCAAAAATTACCACATTTATGGCACTTTATGGATATAATCCACCATCCATCACATCATATTTAAGAGAAAATTCTAAGGTTCAATCATTGGAATATCACATCAAGCATCAACAACAAGTTCTAGAACCCTTAAATGATAACCTCACTTTGGCGCAGAATCAAATGAAACAACAGGAAAATCAACATCTCAGTGAAAGAAGTTTTGATGTAGGTGACTAGGTATTTTTAGAGGTACAACCATACAAACAAATTTCCCTCAAGCAAGCTAAAAAGGATAATAAATTATCACCCAAGTACTATGGTCCTTAAAAGGTGTTGCAAAAGATTGGTACCATGGCATACAAATTGGGGTTTCCTGCATCTTCCCGAGTACACCCAATTTTCCATGTTTCATGCTTAAAGAAGGTTATTGGTGATAAGCTCCTAGTTCAAACAGTGTTTCCAGAACTTGACGAAGAAGGAAAAATCGTATTGAGCCTGAAGAAATCATGGAAACAAGAACCTGACAGCTACAGAATCAATTAATTTCAGAGTATCTCATTAAGTGGAAGAACTTACCGGTTGCAAAATACACATGGGAGGATGATAATTTTATACAGAATCATACGGAACTACTCAAGCTTTGAGGAAAACACTTTTTTGAAGAAGAGGGGAATGTTAGGTCCCTATAATACTAGTGTATTCCCCTTATTATTATTGTTAGTGTAGCCCCCTATTATTATTTTTATGTCTGTGTGTCCCCCATGTTGTTATTGTTGTGCCCCGTAGAAGCCAACTATTGCTATTATTGTGCCCTTAAATTATTATTTTTATGTTGCCGCTGATTATATTGTGACCCTTTAGACTCCTATAAATACCAAGGAGGTATTATCATTTGTATCATTTAATAATTGTTCATTTATGTGATCTAAATGAGGTTTCCCCCGTCGAAGAGGCTAGTTTTGAAGTCGTTGATCTATCTCGTTTGTGATCTGGTTACATAACATCAATACCAAACAAAATGATTTTTTTCTAAATATAATGATGCAATGTGTACCTTTTGTGTGTGCAAAACATCATGCAGATCATAGAATTTCTCCATTTCTAGTATCCATGTTACCGAATCCTTGCCATCAAAATTCCTCATATCTAGATTTGGAATGTGGTTAGTATTCAACCCACTATTGGATTCTCTAAAGTCATAATTCGTATTCCTTTTTTCATCGTCATGATTTTCGTGGGGTACCTTGTCACCACTAGGAAGAATTTCTCGTATCAACTTTGTCAAACCTTCCAGGTCCATTTTTATTTATGTTTTTAAACCATCCTTCAAACCTTCCATCTTAATATTCATCATTGCTTCCATGTTGGTTTTTAATCCATTCTTCAAACCATACATCTTAACTTCCAACTCACTTTTGGTTATTCTTTAGGAGCGAAATTTGTTGCACTTGGTCTCATAATTTTGATATATCATGTTGCATTTCTTCCTCTTCTTCATGTGTCATACTAGAGATTCATATTTCCTTACTATGTGTATCCATTTTGTTGTTACGAGGCATATTGGGACCAAATAATTATTTATATGCTTCACTATGCTCTTTGAATCACTCAAACATTTTTTTTTAAATACACACATGTTTCTTGCTTTTAAGAGCCTTATATTGAAAATGTTGTATCTCTGTAATTTCAGCTCTACAATGTCTGAAATTTAGTTTTGTGGTAGCCTCTAAGTCTTCTTTCCAATGCCACAAGTTATACCAATATTGGGTTCCTCAATATAAAGTTATGCCCAATATCTCATGATAACTTGATTATGGACTAGTTCATTAGAGTGAACTTGTAAGGAATTTCATGTGTCACTGTTTCAACCATCGGCCCTGAAAATTATACAAAACAAACTAAATTTTTTTCACTTTCAGTCACTTCTTACAAAATTAAAATATGATGCTCGTAGAGAAATTTATGACGATTTTCCCTAGGTCACCTATTTGAGACTGAATTCTAGAGTATGCAAAAACCCTAACTTCTTCGGAAAATATCTGAGAAAATATAGTAAACCAAGATCTGAATTTCTTTCATGAAGCTCACTAAGATTTTGGCTGCACTGGGTCGACATTTCAACTTCTAAAGCCTTGTAGAAAGAAACTTATAGCGAAAATTCCAAGATGCCATGTTGGAAGTAGCAAAACCCTAGAATCCAAAGCTCCCATACCAAATTTTATGTAACTAGATCAAAAACAGAAGAAAAGATAGATCAAAAAATTGAAAATTAGCCTCTTCGAGGGAGGAACCTCATTTACATCACATAAATTAACAATTCTTGGATGGTACAAATAACAAGGCCTCATTGGTATATATAGGATTCTAAGGGGTCACAATATAATCAAATCCTACATAACAATAATAATAAGGGCACAACAATAAAAACAATGGGCTTCTATGGAGCACAACTATAACAATATGTGGCCTGCATGGGCACAAAGACAACAATAAGGGGGTACACTAATAATAACAATAAGTGGGTGTTGTAGTACTCAACAACCACCCCCCCCCCCCAAATTATGGTAAATGGCAGATCTCATAAATAATGGGGACCCTTTAAAATTTTAGATGAAATCCTTTTAGTGAAAAAGATATAACCTGTTTTAGTGGTTGATTTTAACGAGAAATAAACTTATCAGAACTCAATATTGAAATAATGGCTCAAAAGGAAAAATCACACTTAAAAGGTTTTGTTCATGATTGCAATCGCAAATTTTGTATATACCACACCTCCAAGAGAAAACCCCGATATCAATTCCCCAATTAAGAAATGGGGGATAGGTCTAAAATTCCTCAAATAATGTGAGAAAGTTCTTCCATGAATTAAATACTCAAGTTCAGTCCCACCATTACGCCACGTCATGTGTCACAATTTTATATCGATGATTTCTAATTTATAACACTTCGTTCGTTCTAATAAATCCTCCCTCCCAATATCACAACTCCCGATATCGTAACTCTCCATATCGCAACACCCATTATCACAACTCCCGATATCGCAACTCTCCATGTCGCAACTTTCATATCTCACATTTGATCAAGTGTTGCTTTAAGAAAACCTTGATATATAATCTTCGATAAATTTTTCCCACCTTTTTGTTATAAACGTTACAATATTAAAAAACACTTATAGGGGAAATTCAATATCGCATGTTTTTCAATGTGCATCTAAAGGAAACATCTGATGTGAAACCTCCAAGAAGACGTTGACCTGGAAAAAATCCAGGTGAACCCACATTTATCCATTAATGGCCAAGTGTGACAGAATTTATTTTTACTCCAAGTCACTAATGATTTGATCACTGCAATCTATTGTTAATTAATTTTTTTCATAAAGGAATGAAAAGTCCCTCGGGCTTTCCAAAGAAGCCGAAAATGATTTTACATCTATATTAAAATGGTTTTGAGAAGAGTCTTTTACCTATGTTTGAGTTTTCAGCAGTTTAGACAAGCCACATGTTCTTCCACTATATGTTCCCGATGAGCTTCTAGCCCGGGAAATTGCTTACTAGATTGTTGGGAATGGCCTAACCAAAGCCCTAAAATATTTTAAAATCCATATGGCCATATTTTCCTATTCAATGTGGAGTTTATTCCATGGACATCTTCAAGCATGGTATGCTTGAAATTGACCAAATCCAATGTTTGAATTTCCCGACTATCCCAAGTAGTGAGTTTGATCCAAATGATACAACAAATAATCTCATTGCACAGGTCAAAATAAGGAAATTCATACATGAACCAGATGTATTTTTTGATTTATTTGAATCATCATAGACTTATTCACAGGTTGTAATATTCTTAAATTAGCACACGACTAATTGGAATATTAAATTTCGATTTTTGCTGTCAGATAGAGGAATAAGAGGGTATGGAGACGCATATATCTCCTTAGTAGGAATAAAATACACTCCTAATGTAAAATGAGGTCATATTAAGGCTGGATTGAAGACCCTTATGTTTAAAAATGAGTTGGAGCATGAAGATTGGGTCAACCTTGACAAAATAAAATAGCGCTGGTATCAAAGGAGTAGCATTCATTGAGGGATAACGTAGTTTTGGAGGGAGATTCCATGCATGGAACTATAGGCTTTAATGAGTGGGGCCCAAGGTGAGGAAGCTAACTAAGAATATAAGGAAGAGGATGGTAGCCATTTTGGGCATGATCATATTATTATTTTTTTTATGGTCTGTTTAGACTTGTTGCTCTCTTCAGTTGTTTAGCTAAGATTTCAGTGATGTTTAGAAAAGGGTGTTACCGAGCGGGAATCCAACCTCTTTCCTTGAGGAGCCTCTAGGAGGAGTATTGAACTACATTTCCACTATCAGGCATCAGGCCAAGCTTCATCTTTCTTCAACAGCACAGTTTCTGCTTAGATTTTTGCTATGTTGCAGGGTGCATCAGTGGAGGTTTGCATTGGGTGATTTATGAGCTATTTTTGATGTGGAGGAAGTTTTCCTTCCATTGGGAGGCCAGTAAAGAAGACCCTTGGGCTTTATTGACATATTTGGCATCAGGCCAAGGATTATTTATCCCCTACAGCATAGTTTCAGTCCAGATATGCGTTATTTTAGGGAGGAGTTGCAAGGGTGGTTGCAGTGTGTGTTTTGGGAGGAGATTTCTTCAGTGGAGGAGGCATCCTTTCATCCGAAGGATCTATTGGAGAAGTGTTGTAGGATTATACATCAGCTTCAGCCATATATTCTCATTTTTTTTTCTGCAGCATACCTTCAGCCCTAGGGCTGCAGCTTACATTGGCACATTGTGTGCATTTTCCGGAAACCCTCTTGGGTTATCTTGGAAAGATGATATAGGGCCTAGATCTATTTGTATAACATCTATTGAGGCATATATAATTATATTTGTATCATTGTATGATCTTCAGCTGTAGTTATGCATGTTATGACTGCACCGTAGCAGCTCTCTGGCATTTTGTATTGTAGCAACATCTTGCTTTTGGGAGTGATTGTTTATGGGAGGCTTGTTTCGTTATTTTATATGTCTTATGCCTCACTATTTTGTACTAATTTGTTGTTCTTATACATATTTTATGGCTTCATATTGGTTTCCATTGTTGATGTGTTGATTTACCCTGCTATTTCCAGTTTTATGCACTATATTCTTGCTCTTCCCATTTGGGAATATTATAGTGGTATCAAAACATAATCTTGGCTCAGCCTATGGATCTTAGGCATTATGCTATCAGGAGAGTAAGAAGAAGGAGAAATATATCAAAATGATGGAAGGAATGAGTTTTATCTAATATCTTTTCAAATATAAGAGGGACCTCACCAAGGAGGTCAAGCAAAGAAAAATGGAGAAAGGCACTGAAACCACACTAGGGTTTCAAAATGAGGAAGGTCCATGCACTTCCTATCAGCAGAAAGAACCAGTATTGCTTAGAGCTCCAAAAAAAAATACTATGCCCTTTTCTTTTTAAGAATAAGACAAAAGGCATGGAGATGGAGGAAACTTATATCATGAGATTCTAAGTGAGTATCTTGCATAATACAAATCTCAAGCAAGGGCTTTCAAGGAGAATCTGACTCTCCCATAGTTCATCCATCTCAAGGAAGAAAGAAGAATTTTCAGCAATAGATTTCTATTGTCTACATTTGATGGGTCATCCACATGCACAAAAAGGACTTGGGGAATGAAGTTGGATGCATTCTACCTGCTACATCTAGTGGTAGAGAAAGAATCTGTTAATATTGCAGCGTTGCACCTTGAGGGTGAAGCAAACATTTGGTGGTTCAGCCATCTGAGTCATGCAAGAGTGACTGCATATGCATATTTTACTCAAAGGTTTATCAAGAGGTTTGACAAGAAGAAATCAGAGAAGAAACTTCCACCACCACTTACTGCAGGAGCACTTGCATCAAGATAAAGAAAACTTGCACCTTTGTAAAGTGGTCTTGATCTCTTGACATTTAGAGTCCCATGCACTATTCTGGAGATGCATGAGGAGGAAGAGACTTATACAAGCACTGGTACAGCTATAGAAGGGCATTTATCATCATCAATATTTGGGGAATTCATCACACTAGAGGAAGGAACCCTTGTAGCAGTACAATATGTTCCCAATATTTACCGAGGTATGCACATATTTCCACTTCCTATTATTTCATCACATCATATGGAGGATTGTGGGAACATGCCATCAGGGCAAATACATAACCTAGGGTCAAAGCACATTGCTTATTTGGAGAAGCAGACTATCACTTCGCAGAGGACCCTTGATTTTTTCAAGGAGGAGATATACATCCATCCTAGTATTTTATTGACAATTTGCACACCACTCTTCGGTTTGTAGTGTATATTTTTGGAGGATAGGATGAGAATTGTCCTAAACAATCCAACGCATAACTAAATGTTCAGCATTGATCATGAGCATGAGACAACAGATGCACCATCATGGAGATCAATAGCACTGTCATGGAGCAGAAATAATGGGTTGGGGGCCTAACCATTATTGGACTATTCCAATCACCTTTCTACATGTATAACAGAGGACAGGCAGATGGTTGATGAGAGACATTTTATCTCCCATTATTATGATGGATCCTTCTTATTGAGCACTTCACAACTCAATGAGAAGATTTTTCCTTCAGTATACTTGGATTCTTATGGGTTCAACATGGTCATTGATGAGTGGTATTCATATGGAGGGATATGAATTGTAGAGATATTGATTTGATTTGGGAGGAGGTATTCTCCATTGGAGGGATACCAATTTGGAGCACGGTGATAGACACTCACCATTGGTTGGATGGGTGATGTTGATGAGCAAAAGGCTAGAAAGCCACTTGCAAATATATGACACAAGGAAGCATGAGGCAAGGCTGCACTGGCTACTCTTGAAAGAGTTTGGTGAGCATGTGACATATCCCATTCCAAAGGGTATGTTATTGGTTGGAACTTGGCATGGGACTTGCATCATATGTTAGCAGGGAGTTTGGGTGCATTGGAATGATGTGGCATTCTTCATGTCAATCATTATGTTTTCACTCTATGGTTTGTATCATGGAGGTGTGAAGAGGCATCAAGAGCTATTATTTCTTTGGCTACTCTTGGGATAGTATGAGCTGAATTTCTCCCATAATTGGAATTATATTTCAGAAAGGAAGGATGGAACAATCAGGGTGCAAGGGGGCTACCCTTCAGCATTGCAGGATAAGGAGGTAGTTCCACATAGGAAGGAGCCTCCCACATATAGAAGCATGATGGTGGATGCCTTTGGCATAAGGCATGTCAAAGAATGGAGTCATGGAGTGGCAAGAGCCTTATCACCATGGCCAACAACATTGTCACTTGGGAGTATGTATCTATTGATGGAGTGTTCCAAGGGGAGTATGCATCCCTTCATTTTGCAGACCACTATGAGGAGATTCTCATGGGAGGGCTCATCCATGGACCTCACTTTTAGCCTACTCATAATGCATGGTAAGAAATGTATTTCTATACTTATTGATCATTTCACAAAGTATTTGCATTCTCTCACCATCTATGTATAATGCACTGCTCCACAAGAGGGCAAGATTATATTTGGGTTTCATGGTCATTCTAGGACCAACATTTATGATGGAGATAGCCCTTATTTGCATGTATTTGGGAAAATGTGGTGTTATTATTGTTATGCTCAGCTGATATATAATTCCATTTACTACTTCCTAGTAGATGAGAAAACATGCACAACTAGCAACTTGTTGGGAGACAACTTGCCACATGATGTTCTAAAAATGACAGTTGGTAAAATTGCGTTGTATCCACTGGAGAAACCATAGGTACCACCAAAAATTGCACATAACATTTAGTATATTTCTTATTTGGATACCATATGGTGATGATGTACCATTCACTTTGTATGGGATGGTTTGGGCTCATGAAACTATAGAAGGGGTATTTGGAGATCCAGTTGTCCTTTTGTATCTTGGGGGAAACATTATTGCAGCCAAATATTAGCAATAAATCTACAATTTCCATAAGTGGAGAGAGAGACAGCATGGGGTAGGTCATTTGTTCTATCATGTTCACTTATGCAACCCACCTACATTGTAGGAGCCAAAGGTGGAAGATATTTTTCATGAATTACCATTTTGGAGGGTGACTCGCTTTGTATGGATAATAGCTTGGGGTTTGGAGTTTCACATGGGAATGAAGGTTCCCAATGATTTTATGATACCATGCCTCAAAAAGGCCTCTAGACCACATATAGTTGCCTCTATGGATATCCCACTACTTCATGATGAGAGCCATTTGTAATTGTCACCAAAGGCCTACTTATACACTCGGGAGGAGCAGCTATGGGGCATAATGATGAGAGGGAATCTTGTTCATTGGAGGAACTTATCATATGAGGATGCTACAGGAGGAAGAGGAGAGGCTCTTCAGTTCTATCCTTGCATTTTCTTGAGGACAAGCAACATTTGGGAGGGGAGGAATGTAATATTCCTAAATTAGCACACAGCTAATTGGAATATTAAATTTTTATTTTTGCTCTTAGATAGAGGAATAAGAGGGTATGGAGACCCATAAATCTCCTTAGTATGAATAAAATATACTCCTCATGTGAAAGGAGGTCATCTTAAGGCTGGATTGAAGACCCTTATGTGTGAAAAGGGGTTAGAGCATGAAGAATGGGTCAACCTTGACTAAATCAAATAGCGTTGGTATGGAAGGAGTGGCATTCATTGAGGGAAATCGCAGTTTTGGAGGGAGATTCTATGCATCGAAGTAGTGGCTTTAATGAGTGGAGTCCAAGGTGAGGAAGCTCACCAAGAATATAAGGAAGAGGATGGCAGCCATTTTGGGAATGATTGGATTATTATTTTGTTTATGGTATGTTTAGACTTGTTTCTCTATTCAGTTATTTAGCTAACATTGCAGTGTTGTTTAGCATAGGGTGTTCCCAAGCGAGAATCCCACCTCTTTCCTTGAGGAGCCTCTAGGAGGAGTATTTCACTACATTTCCACTCTCATGCATCAGGCAAAGCTTCAACTTTCTTCAACAACGCAGTTTCTACTTAGAGTTGTGTTGTGTTGCAAGGTGCAGTAGTGGAGGTTTGCATTGGGTGATTTCTGAGCTATTTTTGCAATGGGGGAAGGTTTCCTTCCATTGGGAGGCCAGTAAAGAAGCCCCTTGGGATTTATTGATATATTTGGCATCAGTCCAAGGAGTATTTATCCACTACAGTGCAGTTTCAGTCCATATCTGTGTTATTTTAGGGAGGAATTGCAGGGGTGGTTGCAGTGTGTGTTTTGGGAGGAGATTTCTTCAGTGGAGGAGGCATCCTTTCATCTGGGGGATCTATTGGAGAAGTTTTGAATGATTCTACAATAGCTTCATCCATATCTTCTCTCTTCTATTGTTGCACCATACCTTTATCCCTAGGGCTACATCTTACATTGGCACATTGTGTGCATTTTCCAAAAACCCTCCTGGGTTATCTTGGAAAGGTGATATAAGGCCTAGATATATTTGTATAACGCATATTGAGGCATATATCATTATATTTGTATCATTTTATGATCTCCAGCTGTAGTTATGCATGTTATGACTTTGTTTTAGCAGCTCTCCGGCATTTTGTATTGTAGCAGCATCTCACTTTTGGGAGTGATTGTTTATGGGAGGCTTGTTTCCTCATTTCATATGTCTTATGCCTCACTATTTTGTATTGATTTGATGTTCTTATACATAATTTTATGGCTCCATATTGGTCTCCATTTTTTATGTGTTGATGTTGAGATTCAACAAGATGATGAGCTTAGTGAAAAGAGTCGCCTTCACTAAGTGGGCCCGCAAGCTATTTTTGGCACTATGTCTATTTTTAGACATGTCGATCATATTCTATGATTTGCAGGATGCTATTTGTGGATGGTTGGTCAAGTTGGAAAAATAGATGGACTTCTATTTTTAGACATATTAGGCAGAATCTATTTTTAGATTGCTAGTCTAAAAAATAGATATGTCAAATATTATTAGCTCTTAATAATATTTGGACTCTAAAGATTATCTTATTCTCTTGGAGCACTTCAGTTAAGTGCACAGATGTGGCACAGTAGCTAATAAAAGGAATTATGCTATTCTTGAGGGTTTACTGGAGCTAATGCATGGAGACTTCAGTTAGAACTCATGTGACAGAGTTTGGTGGAGTTATAGAAGTAGTTGGTGGAGTTGTATTTAGTTTAACTCAGTTAGACTCAGTTGAGCTATTTTGGGTCTAGTCTAACTGATTGATACACTAGTGAGAGTGGTGTGAATTAATTAGTTAATTAATTCACTAAATAATAAATCATTAATCAATCAAGAATACATCGCTAAATATATTTTATGGCAATTTCAAAAGTGGGAGACTAGTGGAGAGGTAGGTGAAAGAGCAAGTGTGACTATCGGGCTTGTGACTATAGTGATGCATCGATTGCATCCAACAATCATGGAGATGCCACGATGATCGTGTTGGCAAGATTGGTGAATTAAAGTTCATTAAGCAATTACTCTTCTCAAAGAAAGGATTGTGCAAGAGAGGCGAAGCAAAGGTGGGCAAAGATCTGCATGGATTTGCAAGATCGGGCCTGGATTAAAGGTGTAGCGATTGTATTGTACTTCATAGACTAACAAATGTCACCCTGACATTCTGCTGACTGTATGAGCTCATTGACACTCATACTTACCTCCTTTGCAAGTCTTACAACCTTTGTTCCTCATTCCAAGCCCTAAAAATAGAGGAAAAACCCTTAAAACTCAAAAAAGCCTTGGGTACGCAGTTAATATGAGACTTACCTGCATTCTTAGCTAGGGTACGCAGGTAATGTGAAGAGGAACTACGTTCTAGAATGCAATTTTCCAGTGTTATGCCTGCGGACTTCCTGTAAAGTCAAAAAAGCGTGAAATCAAAGTGAAAAAGTTGATTTTTGGTCAATTCTGGAAGGTTCTAGATGAGATTTTTTGGGGATGAGTACGCTTTAGTAAGGTGCATGTATCCCACACCTTAAGGAACTAATCCCTTGATGTGAGGAGCCTATCCCTTTGAAGGAGGACTCTATCCCTTTAAAGGTGGAATCCTAACCTCCTCATCTTCTCTATAAAAGGAGGCATTGGGTAGCCTAAAGGGGGTTAAGTTTTGATGGAGATTTTGGAGATTGAGGATTAGAGTTCAAGATTTATGTATGATTGAGCTGAAGTGATGTTGAAATTTATACTTCTTTCTGATGAGCTTTTGAGAGGAAAGATCACATACCTCTTTATTCTCCTGAAGGAAGAGTGCAAGACTTATCAAAGTAGAGGAGATTCCTGCTTCAGACCCCGGGAAGGCCTTTTGAACATCAAGGCTAAGGTTGTAAGGTTCTTCTGTATATTTTAAGATTAATACAATCAAGTTCTGTTTTTCTCAATAAATTGTCGTTCGATTGTTTATTTCAATAAGCTGTCGTTTGATCGTTTATTTCATATATTCCTTGATCACTATGATAGGTATGTTTTATAATTATTTGTTATACAGGTGCTATTGATATTTTCTTGTTTGTGATTGCAGATCAACGAAAGATGATACTTTCTTGCGACAAAAGAGCTCTTGTTGCGACGAAGGATTATTGATACGACGGAAGCACTACGACCGCAAATAAGCATTTGGATCTAAGGTAGGATCGACACCTTCATAGCATTTATTTTTAAAACGAATATATCTAGAGAAAGACAAACTTAGTTGTTCGTTTGTTGCTAGATCATTTTCCACACTGTGAGATCATTTGTCCTATAGCAACCATTTATCCGGCCAACAAAGATCGGAATAGCTTGATATGATCAGCTTTGTATGAGGATTATTACATGATATATATGACATATATTATATACATATAGTTGGGGTTTTCAGCTTCAGGCTTTCCCGTTAAACAACTGTGTTAATGTGTGTGAATTTTTATTGTTTCATGTGTGCATTGCTATCTTGATTTTATTTCCGCAAATGATCAATGGTGGAATAGATTTTGTATTTTGCATGAAGTTAAAATAGTGTGATATCAGGAGAATATTGGATATATAACACATAATTTATATAATTTCTACATGGTATCAGAGCAGTATTGATCGGAGGAGATTGTAATTATTGAAGCGGTTGAGTTTTGTGCTGGTGGAATTCGAATTTGCTGCAGTGTTTTCTTGGTGTCGAAGTTGAGCATTCATTGAAATGTATTTCAATGGATTGCGATTGGAGTATTCCCTTGATGGCATCTCAAATTATATTGCATGGAAGGACATGATGGAGGAGGTGCTGGATGGTAATGGGTTGAAGGAGTTCATAGATATTGATATTCCAAAGCCTGTTTCTAGCGATGCAGTCGCACTTGACGCATGGAAAAAGAAGGTAGTGAAGTGTCGAAGAATTCTATTGGAAGGTGTGAAGGATCACATGGTGTCCAGCCTTCATGGTAAATCTACTCCATTCTAAATGTGGAAAGCTTTGACATACTTGTTCCAAAGTAGAAGCGACCAGAGGAAGTTGGTGCTTAAAGACAAGCTCAGAAAAATAAAAATGGAGAAAGGCGACAGTATACCAAAATACCTCACGAAGTTTGTCCACTGCAAGGATGAGTCGGGAAGTGTGGGGGTTAATCGTAGATGAAGATTACTTGGTGAGTTTGTCTTCCTTGGGCTTTCGAAGAGTTGGCATAGCTACGAGGATCAATGGCTCTGGGAGAAAACCGCCGGATAGGAGCAACTTTGGCCTGGATCTTTGTGCAAGAGGAGATAAGGCGTAGGTACCAGGGATGGATCTTCATCGAAGAATGAAGATGAATAAAATTGCACTTTGGCTTCCAAAGCAAGGAAAGGGAAGGGGAAGAAAAATCCTTCTCAATCCGGTGTGAAAGGCAAGAAGCAGGACTTTTCCAAGGTGAAGTGCTTTCACTGTCACTAACACGGACATTACGCCACTAATTGTCCACAGAAGAAGAAAAATAAGCAGGTTGCTGGATCTGCAGTTGGAGAGGCCTTAGCCTCTCAATTTGAGCTGGATTTTTCTCTGATTGCATGCTTGGTTTCAAGTGTGATTGGATCAGTGTGGTTTCTTGATAGTGGTTCGTCTTTCCATATGACAAAAGAAAAAGATTTGTTTAGTGATCTGGATGAAAAGGATCTTGGAGTGCACATCGAGATGGGCGATGATGGTAGATACAGTGCGACTGGTATCGGAACCATTTCCTTTGAGAGGAATACTAGTAAACCTTTCATCTTGAAGAATGTCATGCATGTTCTAGGATTGAAGAAGAATCTAATCTCTGTGGCGATGTTGGAAGACAAGGTTTATGATTTTGTTTTCAGCGAGGAAAAAGCCTTCCTGCACAGTAAAAAAACGAGTCAAACCAGGAGGATATGGATTCAAGTTAAGAATATTTATCAATTGCAGGTAGATGGTTGTGCAGCAATGGCAGGCAAAGCAGAAGGAGTGGTGAGCTGGGATGAGGGCGAATTATGGCACAGGAGATTGGGCCATCTTCACCATGGCGCTTTGAAAAAATTGCAGCAGATTTCTACCAGGCTTCCCAAGGGTACACTTGCGCAGTCAGATCAGTGCAAGGGATGTACTTTGGGAAAATTTGTGAAGACCAATTTTCATGAAAAGGATAGGCGCGCCACGATGATCCTTGAGAGAATTCACACAAACATGTGTGGACCTTTCTAAGTAGCTTCAACAGCAAAGCACAGGTATTATGTGATATTTGTTGATGAATTTTCTCGTAAGTGCTGGATCTTCTTCATGCAGAAGAAGATCGAGACATACTCAAAGTTCTGTGAGTTCAAGGCGCTGGTTGAGAAAGAGTCAGGGAAGCAGGTGAAATCTCTAAGGAGCGATAATGGTGGTGAATACATCTATGGCGAATTCAAAGACTTCTGCAGTGCAGAAGTAATTCGAAGAGAACTCATAGCGCCTCATAACCCACAGCAGAATGGGGTCGCGGAGAAAAAGAACAGAACGATCATGGGTGCTGAACAGGCGATGTTACATGGTCAGGACCTTCCCATACACTTGTGGGCTGAAGCATGCAACACTGCGGTTTATGTGCAAAATCGTTGTCCTCATAGAGTACTTGGCATGAGTACACCCGAAGAGGCGTTTTCTGGGAAGAAGCCTGATATTTCTCATTTGAAGATTTTTGGCTCACCTTTTTACATTCATGTGATGAAGGATTCTAGGAAGAAGCTGGAGCCAACCGCAGAGGTTGGGATATTTTTGGGGTACACAGAAACACCCCACAACTATCGTGTGTATTTTCCAGACAGTCGGATGACTTTTTTGCGACAGGATATCAAATTTCTTGAGGAGAAAGCAATGAAGTTTTCACTTGAGAGGGAGCTACACTTACATGTAGATGAGGAGCTACTTGTTCCTAAATATGAGCCTCAGCATGTGGATACGCCACAAGATGAGGTTCATGGAGTCGAAGAAACCACTCATGCAGCGCCAAACACCAGAGGACAGAAGTGCACTACAAAAGCTGAGCAACTGAATCTTGATGCAGCGCAGAATGTAGGAGAACCTACATCATAGCGCAGACAGAGATAGTCACCTGACCGATTTACTGGATACATGGCTCTGATGAGTAAGTGTATCGTGACAGAACCATCCTCTTTCGAGGAAGCTGTGGAGGATCCCGCATTGGTAGATGCCATGGTGGAAGAGTATGATTCGATTGTCAGAAATAGTGCATGGCAGATTGTCCCAAAGCCGGAAGGGAAATCAGTGGTAGGTTCGAGATGGATCTACAAAGTGAAGTTAGCTACTGACGGGAGCGTCGAGAAGTACAAGGAAAGATTTTTTTCCTCGAGCTTCTCACAGATCGAGGGGATCGACTATGAAGAAACCTTTGCACCTATCGCAAGGTATTCTTCCATACGATCCATCCTTACTCTCTTAGCGCAGATGGGTTGGCACATTCATCAGATGGATGTGAAGACGGTGTTCCTCAACAGAGTCATTGAGGAGGAGGTGTACATTGAACAGCCTAAAGGATTCTAAATCTTCAGCAGCGAGTCGCATGTGTGCAGGCTCAAAAGAGTGATGTATGGGTTGAAACAAGCACCTCGTGCTTGGTACACATGGATAGACAATTATTTTACCAGACTTGGTTTCCCCAAGAGTGAGGCAGATCCGAACCTATACCATATTGTGGTGGAGGGTAAGTTGTTGATCATTTTACTTTATGTAGATGATTTAATACTAACGAGTGATGAACTGTTGATACACTCATGCAAGGCAGATCTTGTAAAGGAGTTTGAGATGAAGGACTTGGGCATCCTTCATTATTTCCTGGGATTGGAAATTTGGAAGCGGAAGGGTGGATTGTTTGTGTCTCAAGGAAAGTATGCCCGGGAGATACTGGAGAAGTTTCACATGCAAGGCTGCAAGCCTATCAACACTCCTCATCCTGGTGGTTGGAGGAAAGAGGATGCTACATCGGCAGAGGTAGTGGATGCCACTGTTTATTGACAGTTGGTTGGTTCGCTCATGTATCTAGTCAATACACGACCGGACATATGCTATGCTGTGAACCAGCTTTCACAAGCTATGTTAAAGCCTACCAAGCTCTTTTGGAAGGCAGGCAAGCATTTCCTGAGGTATTTCAGGGGCACACTGGGATATGGATTGTGGTACAGACAGTTGGATGAGTTGAAGCTACATGGCTTCACAGATGCAAATTGGGCAAGGAGCCCAACGGATAGAAAGAGCACATCTGGAGGGATATTCATTATCAGATCTACAGCAATTTCTTGGTACATGGCAGGCAAAGAAATTGCAGGTAGATGGTTGTGCAGCAATGGCATGCAAAGTAGAAGGAGTGGTGAGCCGGGATGAGGGAGAATTATGGCATAGGAGATTGGGCCATCTTCACCATGGCGCTTTGAAAATTTTGCAGCAGATTTCTACCGGGCTTCCCAAGGGTACACTTGCGCAGTCAGATCAGTGCAAGGGATGTACTTTGGGAAAATTTGTGAAAGCCACCTTTCACGAGAAGGATAGTCGCGCCATGATGATCCTTGAGAGAATTCACACAGACGTGTGTGGACCTTTCTCAGTAGCTTCGACAACAAAGCACAGGTATTGCGTGATATTTGTTGATGATTCTTCTCGTAAGTGCCGGATCTTATTCATGCAGAGAAGAGCGAGACATACTCAAAGTCTCCAGAGTTCAAGGCGTCGGTTGAGAAAGAGTCGGGGAAGCAGGTGAAAGCTCTAAGGAGCGATAATGGTGATGAATAAATCTCCAAAAAATTCAAATATTTCTGTAGCGCAGAAGGAATTCGAAGAGAACTCATAGTGCCTCATAACCCACGACAGAATGGGGTCACGGAGAGAAAGAACAGAACAATCGTGGGTGTTGCACGGGTGATGTTGCATGATCAGGGCCTTCCCATACACTTGTTGGCTGAGGCATGAAACACTACGGTTTGTGTGCAAAACCATTGTCCTCATAGAGTACTTGGAATGAGTACACCCGAAATTTCTCATTTGAATATTTTTGGCTCACTTGTTTACATTCATGTGACGAAGGATGCCAGGAAGAAGCTGGAGCCGACCGCAAAGGTTGGGATATTTTTGGGGTACACAGAAACACCCCACAATTATTTTGTGTATTTTCCACACAGTCGGATGACTTTTGTGGGACGGGATATCAAATTTCATGAGGAGAAAGCCATGAAGTTTTCACTTGAGAGGGAGCTACACTTGGATGCAGATGAAGAGCTACTTGTTCCTAAATATGAGCCTCAGGATGTGGATCAACCACAAGAGGAGGTTCATGGAGTGGAAGAAACCACTCATGCAGCACCAAACATCAGAGGGCAGAAACACACTACAGAAGTTGAGCGACTGGATCTTGATGCAGCGCAAAATGTAGGAGCACCTACATCACAACGCAGACAGAGACAGTCACCTGATGGATTTACTAGATACATGGCTCTGATGAGCAAGTGTATCGTGACAGAGCCATCCTCTTTCGAGGAAGCGATGGAGGATACCGCATGTGTAGATGCCATGGTGGAAGAGTATGATTCGATTGTTAGAAATAGTGCATGGGAGATTTTCCCAAGGCCAGAAGGGAAATCAGTGGTAGGTTCGAGATGGATATACAAAGTGAAGCAAGCTGCTGATGAGAGCGTCGAGAAGTACAAGGCAAGATTTGTTTCCCGGGGCTTCTCACAGATTGAGGGGATCGACTATGAGGAAACCCTTGCACCTATTGCAAGGTATTCTTCCATACGGAGCATCCTAGCTCTCTCAGCGCAGATGGGATGGCACATTCATCAGATGGATGTGAAGACTGCATTCCTCAACGAAGTCATTGAGGAGGAGGTGGCAACAATGTTCCTAAAGGATTTAAAATATTCAGCAAAGTTGATTCCTGATGTGCAAAGCCCAAAGAATCGGCTTTAAGGGCTGAAACAAGCACCTCGTGTTTGGTACACACGGATAGACAGTTATTTCACCGGACTTGGTTTCGCCAAGAGTGAGGCGGATCCAAATCTATACCATATTGTGGTGGAGGGTAAGATTTTGATCATTTTGCTTTATGTAGATTATTTAATACTAGCAGGTGATGAACTGTTGATACACTCATGCAAGGTAGATCTTGCAAAGGAGTTCGAGATGAAGGACTTGGGCCTCCTTCATTATTTCCTGGGATTGGAAATTTGGCAGCGGAAGGGTGGACTCTTTGTGTCTCAAGGAAAGTATGCCCGGGAGATACTGGAGAAGTTCAACATGCAAGGATACAAGCCTATTGACACTCCTCTTCCTAGTGGTTGGAGGAAAGAGGATGCTACATTAGCAAAGGTAGTGGATGCCACTGTTTATCGACAGTTGGTTGGTTCACTCATGTATCTAGTCAATACACGACCGGACATATGATATGCTGTTAACCAAATTTCACAAGCTATGGTTAAGCCTACCAAGCTCTTTTGGAAGGTAGGCAAGCATGTCCTGAGGTATCTCAAGGGCACATCTGGATATGGATTGTGGTACAGACAGTCGGATGAGGTGAAGCTGCATGGCTTCACGGATGCAGATTGGGCAAGGAGCCCAACTGAGCAGAAAGAGCACATCCGGAGGGATATTCATTATCATATCTATGCAGCTTCAAGGGAAATTCGAAACAGTAGATCCATGGCACTGGGCCTCAATGGAGGCTGAGTATATGGCAGCAAGCTTGGCTGCATGCGAGGCCATATGGATGAGGAAGATCCTGGTCGGGTTGTTCGGTTCACACTTGGAGCCTACTGTGATTTATTGTGATAACCAGAGTTGCATTAAACTCTCATCTAATCCAGTATTTCATGATAGATCCAAACACATCGACATCAGGTACCATCATATCAAAGATTGTGTGCAGCGGAGAATCATGTTACTTTCATACATTCCCACGGAGGATCAGGATGCTGATATCTTGACGAAGGCGCTCACCAGGAGAAAATTAGAATACCATAGAGGCAGGATAGGGGTTGCAGATAATCCATATCTTGTTGAGAGGGAGTGTTGAAAATGCAACAAGATGATGGAGCTTAGTGAAAAGAAGTCGCCTTCACTAAGTGGGCCCGTAGGCTATTTTTGGTGCAAAGTCTATTTTTAGACTATGTCTATTTTTAGACATATGGATCATGTTCTATGAGTTGCAGGATGCTATTTGTGGATGGTTGGTCAAGTTGGAAAAAATAGATGGACTTCTATTTTTAGACATATTGGGCGTAATCTATTTTTAGATTTCCAGTCTAAAAATAGATATGTCGAATATTATTAGCTCTTAATAATATTTGGACTCTAAACATTATCTTATTCTCTTGGAGCACTTCAGTTAAGTGCACAGATGTGGCACAACAGTTGACAGAATGAATTACACTATTCCTGAGGGTTTACTAGAGCTAATGCATGGAGACTTCAGTTAGAACTCATGTGACAGATTTTGGTGGAGTTATAGAAGTAGTTGGTGGAGTTGTATTTAGTTTAACTCAGTTAGACTCAGTTGAGCTAGTTGTATCTAGTCTAACTGATTGATACACTAGTGAGAGTGGTGTGAATTAATTAGTTAATTAATTCACTAAATAATAGCTCATTAATCAACTAAAGAATACATCAGTTAACTACAGTGCATGGCAGTTTCAGTGGAAACCAGTGGAGAGTTAGGTGAAAGAGAAAGTGTGACTATCAGTTGTGACTATAGTGATGCATTGATTGCATCCAACACTCAGTGGAGATGCCAATGAGGATTGCGTAGTGCAATATTGGTGAATTCGAGTTCATTCAAAGCCATTCTTTAGCATGGATTGCGCAGTAGAGGCAGGCTAGCAGGTGGCAAATATCGGTGCATGGATTTGCAAGATTGGGCCTGAATAGTGTGTAGAAATTGTATTGTACTGAGAGCTTGATATGATCAGCTTTGTATGAGGATTGTTACATGATCTCTATGACATATATTATAAACAGATAGTTGGGGTTTTTAGCTTCAGGCTTTCCTGTTAAACAACTGTGTTAATGTGTGTGAATTTTTATTGTTTCATGTGTGCATTGCTATCTTGATTTTATTTGCGCAAATGATCAATGGTGGAATAGATTATGTATTTTGCATGAAGTTAAAATAGTGTGATATCAGGAGATTCTTGGATATATAACACATAATTTATATAATTTCTACATGATTTACCCTGATATTTCTAGTTTTATGCATTATATTCCTACTCTGGTTTTCAAGCTTCTGTGGTTATCATTTGATGAGGAAGAACCCAGATTTTCCACAGTGTCAGATAATAAATCCCCTTTATGTCAATGAAGAAGGGTTTCTAATTTTTTTTAAAGAGAGCTTTAATATTTTCCACTATTGTAACTCTTGAGTAATCTGAATTGAAAATATGAAAGAAAGTTGTTTTCTCATGAAGAGAGTATTAATATATCAGGTACTAATATCTCTATATTGATGCTATATTTAAATGAGATAAATAGTCATTTTGAATTGTTTTCCATTATATATGTGCTTTATATACAATCAAGCATGTGTTCATTATTGATGTGTGAGATTGTAATCTTCAAGATATATGAGAAAAAACAAGATATTTTGTGTGATGTGTTTGAATCAACTGATTTAATTAACTATTTGATTAAACTAGTTATCTTTATCTGTTTTCACTTCATTAGTATTTAATGATCTATATTGTCTTATATGATATGAAATTCATTAAAAGTCACATATAAAGACAAAGTTCGTCCCGGGATATATATATATATATATATTCCAGTTTTAGTTACATTATCCTCATTCATATCATTATTACTTTCAGAATCCATATCCATCTATTTATATTTTTCAAGGGAAACTATTCCCATTATCCCTAGTTGGAGCCACCACTCCAAATGGAAAAGGATTTTCTTTAAATTCTTGATCGGGTGGTTTTCCCCAATGCTAAGGTAGATATTTCTGAGCCTTCAACATTTTTTGTGCTAGAAAGAAGGCCTGAGACTATGAATGACATCAAGGTTTAATCCCAAATCAAAAGGCCATCAAAAGTGTCAATCCCCCTAAAAAATATTCCAAATTCAAGATCTCATTCAAAATATCCCACTCCTAGATCTGAAGTTGTTGAAACAACCAAAATCTCCTAGCACACTTCCTAAGTTAGTTGGTCAAAATTCCACTCCATCACCTCAAGAGTCACCGGAAGTTCAGGCCTTGATTCAAGCATTGGAAGGGATTTCTATTTTAGGAGTAAGACCTGTTTAGTCTGAAATATCTGAAGGAAGTGTATCATCATCTTTAGGATTTTCTTGTGTATCGACCCAATCTTAGAGTGAAAAGCTTGGAATTACTCATTTTGAGTTTCCACCACCCACTCATCGAAAAAAATTCCTTACTTCAAAAATTCAATCCTCTACTAGTGATATTACAACATCTTCCCACCTCACACTCCCTTATTCAATCCATCAAATCCTTCTCTTCCTTATTCTTACCATCCTATAAATCATTCCAATCATATTCCTCTATCACAAAAAAATTGGTGCTATCATAGTCAGTAGCACTAAAGGGGCTACTTCCTCTTCCACTCAATCATCTTCAGCCTCTGGAACAATGACATCTTATTTTATTCCTAAAAATTCCAGAATGGAAAACAGACCTTGGACTAACCCAGGGGAAGTCCAAATGGCACCACCACTCCATCCTCTGCCTAAAAATTTAGAGAGATGGTTACCAAAGTATAATCCTGAAGATGGACTTCCTGCTAAGGAACACCTTCATAATTTCATGTTAGCCATCAACCTTAATGGAGTTGTAGAAGAAGGTTGTGTAGTTATAATTTTCTCTTATACTTTTGAAGGATCCACAGGATCATGGTATTTCTCATTAACACCAGGATTTATAAATAGTTGGGATACATTCGAAGAATAATTTTTGAAAAAAATTGTAGATGATCACACAACAATTTCCTTAATTAATGATCTGTCTAATCTCAAAGTTAATCTGAATGAAAATATCAAAGATTTCAACTCCGAGTTCAATAAATTATTAAAAACAATCCCCGAGGCTTCTCAACCTGGTGATGATGTACAAATCAAATGGTATATTTCTTCTCTTCCTTTGAATAATGAAATATTCGGTGATAGAGCTAACAAGACAACTTTACTTGATAATATGAAAGAAGTTCTTTCTGTCGAGAAGATAATTCTTGATCTGGAAAATAAAAATGCACTTGAAGAAAGAAAAAACAAGAAGGTCACCTTCAAAGATGACTCTAAAAACAAATTTCCCAAAGATCCTTTCAATTTGGAAGGATTACAGAAGGTCCTCAAAACAATGTCAAATGAGATGGTCGAAATTAAGAAGCAGGTAACCAAATCTTCAAAAACTTATTTTAGGCCTTTTAAGAAATCCCATTGTTCTCAATCTCAACCTCCTAACATCACATATAATGTTGAATCGGATCAAGATGAAGATGAGGAATAATTAGCCTTATCTGTCGAAGAATCACAGGAAGAAGTTAGTCGAAGTTCATGGATTATGGGACATTATCCTTACTGCGTCATAAAATGAAGAAGAACACGAAGCCCTACAAGCCAACACAAGAAGAAAAGGACTTCTTCTAAGGACAAAATTACGGTTAAGAATTCTCCTCCTATACCTTCTAATTCAGTTTCATCTTCTTCGAATTCTCCCTCGACATCTCTAATTTTCTTTGACACCATAGAATACAACCTAATAGAGGATATGCAGAAGTTAAAAGCCAATATTTCCTTATGTGAAGTTAGCAAATTAAAGCAGCAGCAGAAATTTTTTCTTAAAGAATTAAATGCAATTCATCCATATCTTTTTCCCATTGTTGTCACTTCTAAAGCTTCTAAAGGAAATGGTAAGCCTCCAAATGATTCTTTAGACAAATTTTATTCTTTCAATGTCATTTTGATTGGAGATAGGCCAAATTAGCATACTCCTCCTTTTCTACTGACCTTTGAAATATTTAATAAAATCCTTCACAACTGTTTAGTGGATTCTGGAGCATCATTCAATGTAATTCCCTATTCAGTCTATCTTAAACTGAATATTTCACCCTAGAACTCGGTTGTCCATATTTTTCAGCTAGATAGAACTAAGGTCAAAGTGTTCAGAGAAATGAATTTGGTATTAATAAGACTATCCTCCAATTCAAAAATATGTCAAATCATTGATATATTGGTGGTTGATATTCCTGAGTTTTATGGTCTGATCCTAAGCAGAGATTGGTCTAAGAAATTACATGGTATTTTGCTACAGGTTGGTTACATATGTGGCTTCCTTATAATGGTAAGCCTAATCAAATTTGGATAAATAGAGAAAAACACATGAAATTAACAGTGACTGATCTAGACAAAGAAAACGAAACAATATTTTTTACAAACAATATTCTAGGGAACTATTTTTTTTAGTCTTTCTTTGGCAATTCTATACCACAAGAATATTCATTCTTAATTGATTCTTTCATTTCTCAAGTTGAAACTTTTCACAAACAAACTTGTCTAAGTGTATAGATATTGTAAATACACTTGTAATTAAGAATGATTCTTTATTTTGGACTCTTTATTTTGATGGTTCTAAATCTAATGATGGTGCGGGAGCTAGATGCATTTTGATAAGCCCTGATGGGGAAAAAACCATGCTAGCATGTAGGTTTGAGTTTGAATGTACTAATAATATTGCATAATATGAAGCATTAGTACAAGGATTGCATAAAGATATAAGTCTAAATGTAAAATACCTCAAAGTATTTGGTAACTCTAAAATTGTAATAAAATGGGTAAGAAACAACATTCATTATGTTTCTAGTAACCTAAAGCATTATCAATCCATTATTCAAGCTCTTACTTCACATTTCATAGCATTTGAAATTTATCTGGTTCCAAGATTTCAAAATTCCAGTGTTGAGCTTTTATCTAATGTTGCATCTAAGCTAATCCCACCTGAGGATTTTAGTCCTGATATATTTTCTATTAAGTTGATTTTTCGCCCCTCTATTCCTGACAACATCACTAGTTGGCTTGTGTTCAATGATGGTGGAGATATCTTGAGTTTACTAAAATATGAAGGGTCTTATTTTGAACAAGTCATAGATGAAGAGGAACATGACAAACAACTAAATCATACAAATGAGGATAATTCTTTACCGAAGTCTGTAGTCAAACTCGAGGACTTGTATGACTGAAAAGATAGGTTTAAAATAGTTACCAACTACAAACTTCATATTTCAACCTTGATATTTGAGCTCGTTAACCTTAGGTCCAATATAAAACCTCAGAATATAAGTTTGGGCCTTGGACTCTCACTAGATGAGAGATTTGCCTTTATGCATCTGTTGAAAAGATATAATAATTTCTTTGCTTCGAACTATGAAAATTTAAAAACTTATGACACTTCCATCATTCAACATTCTATTCCAATGTTACCAGATGTAAAGCCCATTCAGCGAAATCTTACGAAAATTCATCCAAATTTGGAAAATCAGATAAAATTTGAGTTAAACAAGATCTTTAAGGCTAACATCATTTTTCCAGTCATGCTTCTAAATGGGTTTCAAATATTGTACCTGTTGGGAAAAATAATGGTGATATTTATATTTGTATTGACTTTAGAAATTTGAATAAGGCATGTGAGAAAGATAA
This sequence comes from Pinus albicaulis, assembly GCA_034641835.2. Classification (NCBI taxonomy): domain Eukaryota; kingdom Viridiplantae; phylum Streptophyta; class Pinopsida; order Pinales; family Pinaceae; genus Pinus; species Pinus albicaulis. Next base: position 734,076,086 of record CM076580.1, read on the forward strand.
TTTTCCACTCCCATCAATGGAGCAAATCTTACAGTCAATAGTTGGTTCTAAACTTATGTCTTTTCTAGATGGATTCTCAAGATATAATAAAATTATTATACATCCAGAAAACAGATTAAAAACTACATTCAAAAATAAATAGGGGACTTATGCATATCAAAAAATGCCTTTTGGACTAATAAATACAAGAGCAACCTTCAAAAGAGCTATGGACATTACCTTCAGACTTCTGATCAACAAAATTGTTGTTGTATACTTGGATGATATCACAATATATTCCAAGAAAAGGAACAATCATTTTCATAATTTGAAACAGAACTTTTAAATTTGAAAAAGGTATGTAAGCTCCTTAAATCCCATGAAGTCATTTTTTGCCCTCAATGAAGGAAAACTTCTAGGATTCATTGTGTCCAAAGAAGGGCTTTGCATAGATACAGAAAGAATTAAGGAAATGTCTGAAATTCAATTGCCTCATAATAATAAACCGATGCAATATTTCCTTGGGAAAATCAATTTTGTCAAAAGATTTTTCCCAGATTTTTCTGAGATTTTCTTACCCTTACAAGACATGATTAAGAAAAATTCAATCTTCAAATGGGGACATAATTAAAGGGAATCATTTGAATCATTCAAGAAAGCTATTATTGATGCTCCCTCTTTGATAACTCCTAATTTTTCTGATCAACTTATTTTATATACTTTTTATTCTGAACTTTCCTATGCAAAAGTATTAACACAACCCAATGAACAAAAGGTTGATGCTCTTATTTCCTTCTTCAACTCAAAATTTCAGGGAGCTAAATTGAACTATTCATACGTAGAGAAGCAAGCCTTTACAGTTTTCAAGTCTATCAATCATTTTAGACCTTTTCTTTTGAAAACTCACACCAAATTAATTGTCCCTTTCCCAGCAATAAGACAGATAATTTTCCAAAAGGAGTTAGGAGAGAAAAGGGATAATTGGGTCACTACTCTGCAAGAATATGACATAGAAATCAAACTTGCTAAAATTTTTAGGGGTCAAGGTTTTTGTAGATTGATCATTAGAAACTCTGGTACATCAACCAATGAAGACTCAGGTAACAATATTCAAATCACATAGGTATGTCTCAATGATACTGAATCTCAATATGTTGATCTGATATTTTATTTAAAGAATAGTTATTCTCCATCTGAACTCAATTATAAGAGAAAAATATTTTTAAGACTAAAGGCTAATCAATATGAACTCATCGATGATGTGTTATTTAGGAAAAATTATGATCCTTTTTTATTGAGATGTTTGGAAAAAAATGAAGCACAAAAGGTTTTGTAGGAACTACACGATGGACCAGATGGTGGACACTTTGGTGGGGACACAACTTCTCATAAAATTCTTCATGTTGGTTGATACTGGCCAAATTTATTCAAATACTCTCATGCCTATGTAAGAAAGTGTAAGGTTTTCCAGACTGCTTCAGGGAGACAGAAGAAAACAACCTTGCCTTTGCAATCAGTCAACATTGAACAACATTTTGAGTAATTGGGATTGGATATAATAGGTGAGATCGCTCCACACTCTTCCAAACAAAAAAAATTCATCCTAACTTCTTAGACTACTTTACGAAGTTGGTGGAATCAATACCACTAAAGGTGGCCAATTCTAAAAATATCATTGAATTCGTTGATCAATTCATCATTACTAGGTTTTGTCTACCCAATGCGCTTATTTTTGATAATGCATATTACTTTTTAGGTAACAATATAACTGAATCTGCTCTAAAAAGAGGATTTAAACTTAAATATTCAGCAAAATATTATCCTCAGGAAAATGGTCTAGCAGAATCCACTAATAAAAACCTCATTAGGATCATAAAACAAAATGTTGACTAGAATCAAAATAATTAGCACAAATCTCTAATGTTTTCTTTATGGGCTGATAGAATTACTTAGAAGGAATCTATAGGTACTTCTCCTTTTCACTCGTTATATGGGAAAGACGCCATCCTTCCTCCTAATCTAGCCCTTCCCTCATTATCCCTAGTGAAATGAATTGAAGAGAAACCATCTTCTTCTTTACAATTGAGAATGTTACAAATGCTCAAATTATAAGAAGATAAAAAGCCAAACAAGTACATGTTCATCATCAACAGTTCGTTAAGTCTTCCTTTGATTCAATTTTAGTCAAATTTTTTTTATTTCAAATTGGATATTTAGTCCTGAAATGGGACAAGGCACATGAGGAAAAAGCTAAAAACACTAACTTTCAAAAGGTGTGGCTTGGTACATTCCAGATTATTGAGAAATTAGGTCCATCAACTTTCATTTTGGAAGATTTACAAGGAAAGAGGGATGGTCTTCCTGTTAATGGACTAATTCTCAAGAAATAATTTTCTTGAAAAAACATTTGTTCTATTGTAAATATGTAAATAATCATTTATATATACTGGTGTCTTCTAGCCTAAAATGTTAGGTAATACACTATTGGATTTTCATTGGTATTTCTAATCATTCTATGAATTTTGACTTTTAAAAGGTAAGGATTTAGAAATAGATTACAAGCTTCAAATTTGTTATGGTATATATCATTAAACTCTATAATTTTTATCCATTAAAGTTGTAGACTCTTGTAACTTGAAATTTAAAAAGTCTTTTGCCTTGTAATCAATCATGAAAGGTTTTCTTTAAAAAGTAGAGACTATATTGTGACCTTAGCATATAATAACTTCAATTGTCATCCATTACTCTTAAGGGGTAAATGTACCTCCCCATCCACTAATTTTACATTTTTAGATTGTATTTCAAAAATATATGAAACTTAAAAGATAACAGGTCTCATCATGAGCCTGCTTACCATGATCATGGGAAACTAATAATGTTGACATTATCATGCTCAGACACCAAACCAAGATAATGGCTTGTAGTTACAAAACTATAAGACAAGGAGTCTCATAATGAGCTGACTTGTTGAACCTTACTACAACCCGTGAATGGCATTTTCATTAACTGGCTACCAAACCAAGAAAATGTATTTTAAGTCATTTTAAAAGAAAATAAAACGCTTAAAATATCATTACCTCTAAGGATACTGATATAAGTGAATGGGATACTAGTTCATTGTTGGTTAAAAGGTAACCATGTTGATGCTATGGGTGTCTGTTGGCAGCAGTGGCTCTACCTGTGACAATAGAAGTTTATCTAAAAATGCTAAGTTTAAATAAGCTCCTTGATTTATCTTTATAAATATTTAATGACTAACTTAGGTAGATAAGATTCATATATAAAAAGTTCCAGGAGATTTACAATGAAATGATTATTTTTATTCAGAGTCATCTTTACCAATCTAAATTTCGAAATAATATTTTCTTTCCAAGTTTTTCTTTGATAAGGTTTAAAATTTCATTATTTATTTTCTCTCATAGATAACTATTTTTTCCAGTGAATCACCAATTGTTGTAGTAAAAACAACCCAGTTCCCCCCCCCCCCCCCTCCCGCACCACCCCATTATGGTAAATAGTAGATTTAATAAATACTGGGGACCCTTTACAATTTTCATTGAAATCCTTTTAGTGAATAAAATATGACCTTTTTTAGTTTTTTTTTTTTTTAATGAGAAATAAACTTATCAGAACTCAATATTGAAATAATGGCTAAAACGATAAAATCACACTTAAAAGGTTTTTTTCACGATTACAATCACAAATTTTGTATATATTGTTAGTGTCAATATTTGCATACTTCCACTAGGGATCAAAACACATTTTGCATGTGCATATTAGGTGTCCCACTATAAAGAATTTTCAATCATTCCATTAGTTCATGATATAAAATTGTTCCACTGGTGGTTTTCCTTGTCAAGTGTCCCGTTTTCCTTCACAAGTATATCCCTGTTGACCCTCTTCCATGTCTTCATCATACTGGAAATAAATCTGCTCTCTTTTCAATTTTAGTCAAAATCACCCATTGAGACAGTTGTTTTTATTTTCCATTAGGTCACTAGGGTTTCATTAGGTCAGCTCATTACATTGCCTCATTTGCAATAGAGGGTAGCAGAAGGTGTGAAGGTGATCCAGAATAAACTCATAATTTGCTTCAGTCAAGTTTGCCATGTAAAGTTACATTTCATTTTTGTAAGTTTTCATCTCAAAAATGACATTTTTGAGATAAAAACAGACGTATTTTTTATGTTCTAATTTTATGTAATTTCAAAGCCACTATATGTAATAAACTTTAAAAAAAGCTACCTATTCCTAGCTAAAGACAATTTCATGAAGAGATACAAAGATCATGTCAAAGAATCCAAAGCACCAAAGCGTTTTGAAATGTTAATGGGAAAAATAAAAATGTGGGTCCCAATCATTCAAAATTCAAAACCATTCAAAATATAAAAGCCCATTTTCCCAAAGAAAACCTCATTTGTTCATTTCCAAGAGGAAAAAACGCGATTTGGAGGAAGAAATTTGAGCAAGGAGAAAAATTGGAGAAATTTTCCTGACGCTATGCTCCTGGGTAAGGCACTGTGCTTAGGATAGTTTGGGCAGTGCAAAATTGAATGGAATTTTTCATAGGAGAAGGGTGCTACACTCCTGGGTTAGGCACTGCGCATAGGCCAGAAACCTCCCAAAATATTCCCAACTTTTCAAATTTGTCTCTTTTTCCCTAAATCAAGTAGGTAAACCATATTTCATCCCTTTTCCTTCATTTTATTCTTATGGGTAAAGTTTCATATTGGCAAGAAATCACAAGAAAACCCTAGTTTTCCTAAAACCCCCATCCACATGAAAATTTTTCCCAAAACCCCCTTGTCCCAAAATTATTATCCCTAGACCCTACTACTTCACCCCATACTCTCAAAAACACTAAAAATACCCATCCCTAAGTCCCTTTACCCTTTTCCATTATAACCCCAATTTCTAGGATTTTCACTTTTTTGCCTAGATTTCCCCATACCCTTGACCTGTAATTAAATTTTCATTTTCATCCACCTTCATATTTTCACTTCCCATCACCTCACAAAGTTTTTTAACCCTTCTCCCCATCTCCCTTAATTTTTGTGGCTCTATACTTATTCCCTAAAGCCCTCGTTTCATCATTTCTTTCCCTTCACTCCCTCACGCACTCTCCCTTTTATTTCCTTTTCCCTAGGGTTTTCAAAGTGCCAAAGAAACAAGAATGGAGAGAGAAGACAGAGATTACATGGAGGAGGAAAATAGTGATGATGATTTTGAGGGAGATGAGTTTGTACAATAGAGAAAGCCACATAAAGGAGGAAAAATCATTAGAGTATAGCCAGCAAACCTTAGAGAGCTAGAGGTTTCACCTTTAGTTGTGTCTTGTTTCAGATATGTTGGGTGTTATGAGTTTTTTGAAAAGGTGGAAAGAGTTCAGCATCATCCTGAGTTGACTAGGCTCTTCATACTGAACCTCCATGATAACAGGGTAACTCTTGCAGGTGTAACTTTTGCCTTGTCCATTGCCATCATTGCTGATGCTACAGGGATTCCAAGTGTAGGGGAGAGATGGTACAAAGCATAGGACCTGGATTATCATTATTTGAGCCTTATCTCAAGACCAGATACAAGAATGAAGGAAGAAAAGTTTTCCCCTTTAGTCTCCTCCTCAGCAAGTATGCACCAGTGATGAAGATTATCATGAGATATTTTAATTGTAAGGTAAGATTTTCCAAATTTTACACATACCATATCAGGCTACTAATGCATTTCACTAGGATGTTGAACATTCCATATTTCTTGTTCTGGGACATTGAAAAGATGGCATACTTGGTGTCAAAGAAAGAATATCATCAGAAAATGAACAGCCTCTATCATCACTCCCTCATCAAAATCATTGTGCTTCATCATCTAGATCTACTGAACATCTCTTTGGATACCTTTATTTCAAATGACATATTCACAAATCCCAAAATTCCTCCACCAATGCAACAAGAGAGAAGAGAGACACCTACTAGCCCTGCAGCTATTAAAACAAGGAAGAATCAAGTCAAATCACCAAGGCCAGTCAAAGAATGCAGTCTAACATATCAGAGAGGGCTTAGAAAGTTGTTTGCAGTAGAGAGGCAAGTGTTTGCTCCACATGGTGTGGAAGGCGCTTTGCCTTCTTCATCAACAAAGCAAGTACATCAAGCACGGAAAGGAAAGGAGAAAATCATAGAGGTTAGTCATGAAGAAACAGATCAAGAGCATGAAGATGCCGATGAGGAAGAAGTTGATTTTGAGATAGTAGACCTTTAAGAGTTTTATGATACTACTACATCAAACATTGGCATCAAAGAAAAGGAGGCACACATCAGAGAGTTGCAAAACAATCTTGAGAGGGAAAAATTCATCATCTCTTCCCTAGAGAAAGAGAACAAACAGTTAACAGACAAACAAACTCTTTTGGAGATGAAGTTTCTATAGGATATGAGGAAAAAAATGATCAAAAAAGTGTCCATAGAAGATCTTGATGAGGCTAAAACATCCGGAAAAGGCCAAAGACAAGAGGCCTCAAAAGAGCCTTAGAGCAAGAAGAGCAAGAAACTCAAAATTTGACTATTGACCAGCAGTTGGAAAAGGAAATTGAAAATAACAGAGAAGTGTGGCTTGAGGGAGTCAACATTCACTTGGAGAAGCTTCTAGTGAAATCCAACAAAGAAAATCAGATGCTCAGACACATGGCCCATCACTATCAGACTCGGAACAAGATTTGCAATAGCAAGGTCAAACAGATGAAGGATAAATTGAAGAAGATCTGGAAGGGCAAGAAAGGAGGTGATAAACTAAATATTCTTTCTGAAGCCTCCTTAGATCAAAATTGACATGTGGTTGTGGGCACATCCCACAAATTTTGAGAAATTTTGAAAATTTTGAATATTTTTGAGTTTTTTTTGGCAATTTTGGAAAAACACAAGAAATTCTGCCCTATGCATAGCGTTGCGCTTCTTCTTGGGGAATATAATTAGAAAAAGGAATACATAATTGGGTTTATAATGATGATTACATACCCATCTTACTTTTTCTAAGCATTTGGAGCAAAACTGGTCAGGCAAAAGGGCCAAAAACACCCAAAAAATCATGTTTCTGCCTCTTTTTCAACATGGTGCTATGCTTAGAGGCAGTCTTGGTATAATCAAATTTTGAGAGGTCAAATCAACTCTAAATCAGAAAACAAAAGGAGATATGGAACGTAGACAAGTCAGGCTTTCCAATGAGCTATCATGAGCTCAATTTGGAGATCGGGAAGTCAGTCAAAAGTGACCTGCAAGAAGACTTATTCTTTTCCTCCTTGGCACTGCGCATAGGACAAATTTTCCCTGTTTTGGAGTTTTCTTTGTTTGTCACGTAATTTTTGAGTTTTACCTCACTATTTGGGGCTTTCACTGATGTAATTGATAAATATGAATGTAATTATGATTAGGATTAGTTTACTATAGGTATATTCATTAGCTTGACTCCTCTAGAGGTCAAATGAATCAGTTTCCTCTCTTTTAGAGGCAAGTTGTTGGGTCTTCCTAGTCTTCAGATTCTTGTTCAGCATTTGGTGGAACTGATCCTCATCTCATGGATTCGACTCCTTGAGGCTAGGGGGAGTTGTTTTGAGGTCTATATCTTCTTCTTCTTTCTCATTTGTAAGGGTTGGACTCAGTTGGATGCTTGGCTTTTGAAGAGACACACTTTGTATCAGTTCTGAGCAGGAATATTAAAAAAAATTGCAGTTATTTTTATGGGATCCATGTGGTATGGTATTTAGTTTCCGTTTCTCCTTTTGTATTCAGTTTTTAGAATGTTTCTTTTATTTCATCTTTCATTTCATATCTATTGAGTGAATGTTTTCAAGTTTTATTAACAGAATCCATAATTTCTATGCTTTGTTTTGGGTAAATATTCACAGTCTGTAATTTCTTCAATTTAGAAAGAACCCATGATTTCACCATGCTCTTCCTAGCTCCTCACATGTCTTGATCATCCCACCATCAAAATCCTAAAATTTCTAAACCATTGTACCTACCTTGCCCCATAGATCACCCTGCAAATTTTGACATAATTTCCCTTGCCCTGACTGTTTATGCTCCTTCTAATCTAGCACAACCCCATACAATCAAAATCAAAACCCGGAGCTACTATACCTAGCCTAATATCTTTTTACTCAGCCATCTTAGCTTTGATCCTTACGGAGAGAGCCCTCTACATGACTAGTAGGGCTAGCTACTTGGCTAAGCATGGCTTGTGGTTACCTCGGAATTTCCTTCTTCAGCCTGAGGTTCAATCCAAGTGATAACATATACCACACCTCCAATAGAAAACCCCGATATCAATTTCCCGATTAAGAAATGTGGGACAGGTCTAAAATTCCTCAAATAATGTGAAAATTTCTTTTGCACATTATATATTCAAGGTCGGTCCCACCGTTATGCCACGTCATGTATTACAATTTCATATCGGTGATTTCTAGTTTACAATACTCCCATTCCTTCTGATAAAGCCTCCCTCTCAATATCGCATCTTTCCATATTTCAACTCTCCATGTCGCAAATTTCATATCGCACATGTGATCAAGCTTTGCTTTAATAAAACCCTGATATAGAATCTCAGATAAATGTTTCTTGCCTTTGTGTTATAACCCTTACAATAGTAAAAAATACGTATCGAAGAAAATCGATATCACATGTTTTGCAATGTGCATCTGAAGGAAAACTCTGATGTGAAACCTCTGATAAGACGTTGACCTGAAAAAAAGCCATGTGAACTCACATTTATCCATTAATTGGAAAGTGTGACAAAAAAAAATTTCTCGAAGTCACAAATGATTTGATTGTTGCAATGTATTGTTAATTAATTTTATTCATAAAGGCATAGATTGATATTATATGAGTCATTTTCTCTAACTGTTATCTGGTTAACAAAGTTTGCTACTCATCTCTATAATTTCTCCTCATGGGCTAGTCCTGACAAAAAGAATTCAAGCGAAATGTATAAAGCACCTAAGGGAAAAAAATAATCCTAAGACACAGCAGCAACCACCTCCTCCTTCTTCACAAGTGACTGAAATTCTCCCACTTTTCTCAGATACTAAATGCACACCAGACACCCAGACCTCTTCTTGGGAGGCTATGTATAATATTTTTGAAGAGGAAGTGCCTAGAGTGGTGGAGAGAAAGGCTACGACAAATTATTCTACATCCACTTCTGAAATAACATAGAGTGACGTCACTAACTCTCATCTACATAGGATTGTCGCTTGACCAAAGATTCTGCCTTATACATACATGGTCAAATGGATCATTGATAACCTAAATATCTCAGAGAGGAATTTTTTGACCTCAAAGAAAATAGTAATTGGGCCATTCATGAGAAAATACTTGAAGAAAATGTACCACCTACCAGAACCACAAAAGATATATGACAAACAATTTGTTCAAAAGTTTTCTGAAGAAAATGAATTCGAGTCTAAACCAATTAGACAATGGAGAAGATACCCTAACAAGCACAAGCACAAATACAAGGGTATGTATTCTATTACCTCCCTTGTTGGCCCATATTGTTATATTTCCACTATGATGTGTAGATTTTATGGGTACCCTAATACCCAAAAATTCTCAGTTGAATGGGTACCTATCATTGATGTTGCTTCAAATTCTTATATAATGGATTAGGAAATTATTCTATCCAATAGTATAGCCACCCAAATTCTTGCTTACAGAAGTAAACACAATTTTTCTAGTAAAATCGTGCCCCTTTTTTACATGAGTGTTTACATTATGGATGTTGTTTGCTTCACTTCTGATTTCCCATCCATGGGATGGAAATGGGCCCTAGAAGATCTCAATCCTATTCATATTTACCATGATATAATTTGGGAATCCAATTTCCAACCACATTTCTACAAAATATTCCATGGGGTTATGCTGCCAATTTTCCAAGACGTTTTTGATGAAAAGGCCCCCAAACTTTCTAAAGAATCCAACAATGATTTTAAAACTATGGGAAAATGGTTCGAAGAAGAGTATTTTACCTATGTTCAAGTTTTCGTTAGTTTAGCCAAACCACATGTTCTTCCACTATATGTCCCCCATAAGCTTCTATCCTTGGAAATTGCTTACAAGTCTATTGGGAATGGCCTAACTAACGCCTTAAAAGATGCTAACAAATCCATATGGCCATTATTTCCTATTCAATGTGGATTATATTCCCTGGACAACTTCAAGCATGTTATGCTTGAAATTGACCAAATCCAATGTTTGAATTTCCCGACTATCCCAAGCAGACAGTTTGATCCAAATGATACAACAAATAATTTCACTGCATAGGTCAAAATAAGAAAATTCATACATGAACCAAATGTATTTGATGATTTATTTGAATCAGCCCAGACTTATTCACAGGTGGAATGGTTAGCAATCAGTCTATTGTCTCCAAAATAATTAAACAGGTTTATACGTTACAGAAATAAAAGGTTATAAATCCTGCCTCTGGACTCGTTGAGGATTCCTCAACTGAATATTTAGAAAGACAAAGCCTTCACAATTTCATCAAAAGTAAGTGATACAACACAGGTAATGGAAACCAATCCATCATCAATTAATAAGGCTGAATAACTACAATTGGCCAATGATCTAGATGAAATTTGGAACCAGTTCAATTGGGCCATTAAGAATATAGGATCCCAAGAGTTAAAAACTCCAGTTCACAAAGGAATTTCTCATACTTCTGAAACTATTGGGAACACCTCGCTCACTACAGGGGCTTCCAAAAAAGCAGTCAATATTGATGATTTTGAAATCATCTTGTCATTCCCAACTTCTGAATTTATTCTAAAAATTGAATAGATACCCCCCCTGGATGTGTTTTACAGCCCTAAGAACATGGCTATCATGAGAAGACAAAGAAAAAGGAGAAGGGTAGAGGAGACCCATGCTTTATTCCTTGGAAATGTATCTCTTGATAATGTTTGGAAAGATCCCCAAACAAATCCCTCTGAATACATCACAAGTCTATCTTAGTTTACAGTAGCATATGCTATAGCTATAATGATAAAGCCTCATTGGTACAACAATTGATTAAATAGAAGGATGACAGAATCCTACAGCTGGAACAAAGACTGCAAAGTGAGAAACAAATCATTGAACAACAATGGCAGTCCCAGCTAGCAGAGCTGCAACAGAGCTTTAATGACGTGAAGCTTCAATATGAAGCTGACAGGAGAAGAAAAGATGCACAGATCTAGGAACTACAACACAAAATAGATAAATTGAAAGCTTATCCATAAATAGATGGGTTGAGGAAGGAAGCAAGGGAGATTAACACTCTCCTTGTGCAACAATAGGTCATATTTTGCCAAAATTTGGCAATGATCAATGATTTATGCCTGTCAAGTGTTTCACTTATGAACCAATCCTTTGATATGTGGGTGTACTATGATGATATTGAAGAAAAAAATTTTGATTACATCTCTTGACAAGACAACAATAAAGTGAGATCAACTGATCTACCAAGAATCGAAGAATAAAAAAAGGAATTTTTTTTAGAGAATGGGACATCATGCTCAAACAGGAAGAGATGGCTATCTTTAGTGCTAGGAATATTGCAAACAACCTCACTGAATTTGTGAGTGAGAATCTTATTCTTGCAAATTTAATCCAGGAATTCCCTTAAGGTTCCTTACCCGATGTTAAAGTACTAACAAAATCATGGCAATATTTATCCAAGAATAAAGTCGAGAATATCAAAAAGTTATCTAAAATTAACCTTGAAAGTCATTGGCAATACTTGGTTAAGCCCTACATTCAATGGCTTATGTTGTGATGTATTGCTAGTACCACCATAAACCTTCTGCCAGCGCTTACTAATGCAGTTTTCACAGGTAAAATGTGAATCAATCGTGCTCATCTCCCCGAATTGAAGTCAATGACAGATATCGTTGAACTGCGACAATAAATGGGAGAACACTCATCCTATCTTTCTTGAGAATCTTGTTACAACAAATCCTATTATTGTCCTTTAGTTTTATTTTAAGGCTAGTTTGTTTAAAACCACCTCAATGTTTTATGTATTTACTATTATTGTAGTTCAAGTTTCAACTATAAAATCCTCGTTATGTCAATGAATAAGTGGTTCTAAATTTTTGCAAAGAGAGCTTTAAAAGTTTGCACTATTGTAACTCTTGAGTATTCTGAATAGAAAAGCTAAACCATAGTTGTTTTCTCATGACTAGAGTATTAATATACCACATACTACTATATCTATATTTATGTTATGTTTCAATGAGATAAATAGTCATTTTGAATTGTTTTCCATCATATATGTGTTTTATATACAGTCAAGCATTTGTTCATTATTCATGTGTGAGAATGTAATCTTTCAATATATATGAGAAACAATGAGATCCCTTATGTGATGTGTTTTAATCAACTAATTTAATTAACTATTTGATTAAAATACTTATCTTTACCTATTTTCACTTCATTAGTATTTGATGATCTATATTGTCTTATATGATATGAAATTCATTAAAATTCGCATATAAAGACAAACTTTGTCCCGATATATATATATATATATATATATATATCAGTTTTAGTTACATTATCCTCATTCATATCATTACTTTCACAATCCATATCCATCTATTTATATTTTTCAAGGGAAATTGGTCCCATTATCCCTAGTCGGAGCCACCACTCCAAATGGAAAAGGAAGTGCTTTAAGTTCCCGACCAGGTGGTTTTTCCCGATGTTGAGGAATATATTTTCGAGCCTTTAATAAGGGGCTACACTAGTATTATAGCGACATAACATTCTTGAATACATGAATAAATCTTGCACTAATATTTCCATATTTGAGCTAGCAAAGTTGGAAAGGAAACATGAGTTGATCATCCAAGCTTTTGCATCTTAGCCTTTATCAGGTAGAACAGTTTGTACTTCTCAAGCCTCGTCAGGTAAGTTTCCTACCATTCACGAATCGATGGTTAACACAATTAAGGTAAATTCTAGATCCACTTCCCCCCTATTTCTTTTAACTTCTGAAATTTTTAATTATAATGTCCATAATTGGCTAGTTATTTTGGTGTGTTTGTGAATTTCATGCCTTTATCTTTTGTAAAGAAAATCAATGTGAAATGGGAAAAGAATGATGCCATAATCATACAATTAGATACATCCCTTGTGCAGGAAATTTATGAACTTAACAATGTTATAATTCGTTCATCATCAAGTCATAGATTGCACCAATCTATTGATATTGTCATTGTGGACATTCTGGAAGCTTATGGCTTGCATTTAAGCAGAGATTGGTCTAGAAAGTTGCAAGGATACTTTTCTATTGTCTGGTTTCATTTGTGGCTTCCTTATAAGGGAAAGAATAATCATATTTTAGTCGAGAGTGAACCTTTCATGAAGCACATTGTCACGATGCTTGAAGCTCCCAATGAGCCAATTGATATGCATAAGTAATTTTCAGAAGAAAAAAAAATTATAAGTTGATCATGGATGTTATCTTGCGTAGCTATCCCTTGGATGACCAAATACATAGTTGGAACTCCTTGCAACCCAACTAATGTTAATGACTTTTGTAACTGATGTAAATAGTATTATAATAATAACTAACCTTATTTATGCTAAAAAATGGACTTTATATTTTGATGGTTAAAAAACATAAGAGGGTTCTAGAGATGGTTGTATTCTAATTCACCGAAAAAATAACAAGTATCTGATCTCATGTCGACTCAAATTCAAGTGCACAAATAACATTTTCGAATATGAAGCATTCATGCTTAGACTAAAGAATGCCATAGACCTCAAGGTGGAGGTGTTAAAGATAATAGGTGACTCAGAGATTGTCACATGTCAAGTAGAAAATAATATTCATTGTGTATCACCTAATCTAAAAAATGACCGACAAGAGGTTTGGCATCTTATTTCTTTCTTTCAATTGTTTGATATTAATTTTTTTCCTAGGATTCACAATCGAGCTATAGACACATTAACTAAAACTATTGCTAGGTTGTCACCACTTAGAGATGGTTTTTATATTGAGATTATTATAAGCCATCTATACCAGATAATTTCAATAAGTTTCGTGTCTTAAATAATGACCAAAAGATACTAGATTTTATGGCCAATGTTAACATGTTTAAATGTGTGGCGATAAATGAAGATGAGCATGTGTGATATCTTTAGAAAATATTTATAACATGTAGAACCACTTTAAGGGGCCAACCAATTACAAAACCCACAGTTATACACTATTGCACGAACAAGTTAATTTGGGTACCAAAGAAGATATGAAATACGTGAATCTCGATACATGTTGTTCTTCCTAAGAGAGAAAATATTTGTTCATGTTTTCAAACAGTACTGAGATGTGTTCACGTGGAAATATGATGATTTTAAAACCTATGATACGTGAATTATCCCACATGTGATACCCATTAAAGAAGGGGTAAATCCTTTTCAAAAAAAGCTAATAAAATTCCATCCTACACTTGAACCCCTCATTTAGAAAGAACTAAGGAAACTAATGAATGCTCAGATAATTTTTAAAGTCCATCATTCTGCTTAGGTATTGAATTTGGTTCATATTAGAAATAAGTCCGGAGAGATACGCTTATGTGTCTATTTCCACAACTTGAACTAGGCTTCAGATAAAGATAATTATCCCATGCCATCTATGGCCCAGATACTCCAGATGATATCTGGGTCAGAGATGTTCTCACTATTAGACAATTTTTTTGGATAAAACAAAGTTCTAGTAGAAGAACCTGACATATTAAAAACTACATTTAGGACTAAATAGTGTACATTCACATTCTGATGGATGCCATTTGGACTCGTAAATGTTGGTGCTACCTTTCAGCTTGATATGGACATTTCAATCTATGTTTTGATTGGAAAAATTGTGGTTGTGTACTTGGATCATGTTACAATAAGAAAATATCTAAACACTTGCATCATCTAAGGAAAATCTTCGAGCGATGTTGAAAATAAGGTATATCTTTAAATCCAAAGAAGAATATCTTTTGAGTGTCTGAGGGAAACCTTTTGGGAAACATTATAGCCAAGAGCATAATTAAATTGGACCCAAAGCAAGTCAAGACTATTGCTCAGATTCCATTTCCCGTACATACGAAATCCATGTAATCCTTCTTATAGAAAATCAATTTCCTTTGAAAGTTCATCTTGGACTATGCACATATTATTAAGCCATTAAGAAACATGTTAAAAAAGGATGCAATTTACAAGTGGGACCAAAGGGAGAAATATAACTTTGCGTAGATTAAACAAACAATTATTGATTTTAATTGAATATTTTGTGTTTTATACATTTGCTTCTGACACATCTATTGCAGTCATTCTTACTCAGAAGGACAATCAAGGGAATGAGCAACCCATATCATTTATGAGTGTTATCTTATAGGGATCCAAATTAAATTATCTCGCCGTAGAAAAGAAACCCTATGTACTTTATAAGGTGGTGAATCATTTTTTTGTCTTGCCTTTTGAAAAGCCATGTTATCATATTTGTGCCTTACCCAATGGTTAGATCACTTTTTTTGCAACAAGAGTTGGGTGAGAGGAGGGAGAATTAGATAAAAATCCTTCAAGAATATGATTTAGAATTTAATCTACTTCATACCATGAAAGGCCATGGTCTTTTTTTGCTTGTAGCAGAAGAGTAAATTCATCAGAAGTGGATTCTTCTATATGGGAACAAGAAATTGAAATGTATAACATTAAGCAATCTACCCCTACAAATGCAACCCTGTCTTGGCACACTGATTTATGTCAATACTTAGAGAGAAAGGAACCTTGCCCCGGAACTTATCAATGAAGTAGAAGAGGGAAATTCAACTTAAATATTTATCATATCAGCTTGTACATGGTGTGTTTTTTGAAATACCTTCATGACAGGCCAACTAGTGGGAATTATGCAAGCTTCACTACTACTTATAAAGTCATGCAGGAAAATTATTATTGGCCCACATTATTTAATGATGCACACGCCTACCCCATTGCAACCCATTTTCGTTGAATAGATTTTTCAATAATGGGGATTAGATGTTATTCAAGAATTTTTTCCATGTTCATCAAAGAAACATTGATATATATTAATGACCACAAATTACTTTACCCTGTGGGTTGAAGCAGTTCCATTGAAACAAGTGAACAAGCAGGAATTCGTCAACTTCCTCAAGAAGAATATTATTACCAAGTTTGGTGTTCCCACATCACTTGTTTTTTTATAATGCAACTTAATTTTCATCGCTAAAATTTTATGATTTTACTTAGAGAATGGTATTGTTTTAAAGAACTCATCTAATTACTATCCTCATGTAAACGGTTCAGTTGAGACTACTAACAAGAATTTAATTCACACCATCAAGAAAAACGTTTACTATGAGAAAAGGAACTGGTATAATGCTTTGTGGGCTGACCATGTCACACCAAAACCCTCTTTGAATACCTCTTCTTACTTACTCGTGTATGGAAAAGAAGGTATCTTCATCCAAACAATACCTCCTGACCTTACAACTTTCTCAATAATCCTGAGGTAAACCACATCTTGTTGTTCAAATCTGGATAGAAACCCTTCTTAATTTAGAGGAAAAAAGGCGAAAAACAAAAGAAAAGTTTGCTATGCATAATAATTGTATAAAGTGTTGTTTTGACAATAAATCTGTTTGGATCAAGGAGTTCGGTGTGGGAGTAATAGTATTGAAATGAGATAAATACCATGAAGAGAAAGGTAAACACACCAAATTTCAATCCCTATGGATCAAGCCTTTTGTTGTTCATAACAAGCTTATCCACCATATTTATCATCTCCAATCTCTATATGGGAAGATGGATTGCCTTCCTATCAATGGCCAAGATCTTAAACATTATTTTCAATAGTAGCCTAGGGTTTTGTTTCTACATATGTACATATTTGTTTCCTTGTCCATTTTTTTATTTTGTTTCATTCATATCGTGTCTTTTCCTTTCTTTATTTGTTTTATTTTGGTTAGTATTTGTAAATAATGCCTTCTGTGGAAGTGTTTTGTTTGGTTTTGGAAAATGTGGCATAAGTTTTAAAGGGCTTTGTGACATGCGAAAACACTTGGTTAACTTTCGGTCCCTCTTCTTTGCTTAGGTATGATATATTTAAGTTCAATGATCTATGAATGGAAAATATCAGCCATTAAAATGGAAATATTTAAGCAGAACCATGATGCTAGTATATATTTTAGGACCTTCATTCATTGACTCGATATTATAGTTGAATGATGGTTTTTCCTGTCGATCTAATAGAGTAGAGAAGGGAAAGGAGAAAAACAAAGGCCAACATATTAATTTCAGAGGTGTATAACAATATCCAAAGGAATAACCTCTCATTCTATCAATAATTCAAGGTCCCTCTTCCACCCTCGTGATGTAAACACCAATAAAATTCCAATGAGCATATTGAAAATAAATAAGGGTTGAAAGAAGATAAAGGATTCTTGCATAGAGAGGTGAAGCAAGCAACTTTATTGGGGCACTAAATAGGCTCACTGAAAGTGAAGCAATGCTTGTGTTCCTGTAGTGACTCTATTGGGGTACTGAATATGCGTTTGACAACGAAGAAACACCAAAGGTGGAACTAAAACCATGATAATTTTAAACTCGTGAATATATACTCTCCTTATCTTGGATCGAAACAATTGTGATATGGTAGGATTTGTAATTATGTTTAGCCGAGAAAGGGAATAGGGGAGATGATACCTATAACTGGGATAAAAGGGGAAATTGAGGTAATATATGTGATGAACCAATAATTCCTGAAATACTAAACTATGTGCATAAATCTAGACCTGAACAAAGAATATGGGGTTCTTCCAATGAATTTCCAAGTGTTGTTGTTACTACAACACCCTACAAGTTTTGGCCTATATTCAAATCTTGGAGCCTCCCTTTTATCATGTGAAACTTTTTTTCTAGTTGTTAGATTCATCCCATGCTTCCTAAATTTCTAAGTCCCTTTTTGAAGGAATTCAAAGTGTCATTTTTTGTTAAGGAAAGTGTCCTTATTTGTGAAAGGTATTTATGGAACACCTTTGAGAGGTAGCTCTGGTGATTTCTCTTGAATTAGTGGATTCTATCTATCATAGATAAATGTATTGGACTCATCCTCAAGGTATTGCACACTTTCTATTTGCAGTCAACACTTGCATCAAAAGGTATATCCTAAGTGTCGCACTTGGAAGTAAGTGTCATCTTGTTGTCGTTTCAATGGATGCATGATTGTCATGTGGTTGGTCACATATGAGTGTGTGATCATGTTCAATTCATGTTACGTGCTTATGCTCTCATTGTTTTTCCTTACTAATCCCACACTTGCTAAATTTCATAATTTCTCTGTCTTCATAGCTTTCCCGACCAAGCACCAACTTTCCTCTCTCCTTGAACTGTGCAATGCATAGTTAGAAGCCTCATTGGAGCACCCTCTACCTCATATAACTTCACATTGTGCAATCAAAGAGAACTTCTTCCATCAACTATGAATTGTGAAATCTTAGTGCTTAGTCATTGTCAAATGCACTTTCCCATTGCACAGTCCTTAACCAGCCCCACCTTCACTACACATTGTGCCCTTTTAATTAGTAGTTGGTTCATGTTCCAATCCCTATAGTGAAAAATTATGCATTAAATTTACCCTCCCTTGCATAACTACACACTACGCAGTCACAGTGAGCAGGCTTGACATCTCTGCCTCCATAACTTCCTCAACTGTGCAATCATGTCTCTCACTCCCTTTCAAAATGTGTATTATGCAGTCATTGTGCCTTAACCCTCTCTCCCTGCTTCATGATCATGTACAGTTCACGATATTTAGGCCTCCTCCTCAATATTATGCATTGTTCCATCTCATTCAATATGTTGCGTGAAAAATAAGATACTATGAGATTTTAGGATTTATGTCGTCTTGTCATGAGTGAAATCCATTTGCAAGTGTTATTATCTTGACATGGAAAGATGATTCTCAAGGAAAATGTCAAGGATATGATATAAGAAGACACTTATGGAGTTAAAAACACAAAGATCATCAAGCAAGGAGATAAAGGGACACTATATCACGATAGAAGAATGGAGATCGGCATCACATGGAAGACTCTATATCATAACCAACCTCTTGGAGGATGAAGATGAAGTGCAGGAAAGAGATATCATGTATATGTGAATAAATTATTAAGAAGAAAATCTTGGCATTGATACAACACAATGAAGTTCCATGTCACCATAAAGGTCATATGTTGTCAATGTATTTTGCCACAAGTTTGTGGAAATGTGATATTGTATTTTTCAAAAATCAGAAAATGTAAAATATGTGGAAGCCCAAAGGTCACACATAGAATGTGCAGAGTCATATAGAAGCTCAAAGGTATCATAGGAACTCGAAAATTGACATGGGAGCTTAAGATTCATGAGGGAAGCTCAAGAGTCACAAGGGAGGTGGAGAGGCACCTCATTTGTTATGTATACACCCTCATAAGTCAAGAAAATTAATTTTCACCTTGGCTTCTCAAGCTAAGCATAGGAGAGAAGATTATTATTTTGAGGAGCAAGTGGCGGCTTAATGTTCTACTATTGGAACTAGTGTTGTATCATTGTAATTTTGTATCTTGAAACTTTCACTTAATTTGAAGCTCTTGGAGCCAGCACACTTTCATGCATATGTCGTGAATGATTGTAATAATATTCATTCATTGTTTGTGGTGTATGTTTATGCTTCTACATACTAATGATAATGTGATGAAAATGAACTATTTCATTGGCTTTAGTATGCATATTTGAACTATGTGTCTCTTCTTTTCTTGATCGTTATTTCCCTATGAAATATTTCATAAGATAACTAACAATTCTTTTAGATATATGTGTGTGTCTTTAATAGGATAATACTATCACTTTTATCTTAAAGACTCTCTTTATTTTCTCTTTCGTGAAATAAACACTATACACTTTGAAATTGAATTCATGACAAGGTTACCTTACTTGTTTATCTTGAAAGTATATGTGTTTCCCTTGTTTCGTTTATTGCATCCAAGGAAAATAATTAAGAATATGGTAGTCGGGCCTATTTTCCGGATGGGGCTTCTACTCCAAATGGTATGAGGTCTAGTTGGGACTTCATATCGGGGATACCCCATTGATTGTTGGTGGCATCCAACACTATCAACACAAACCTAGTAACATATTCACTAGAGTGCCTACAAAGACATGGGGACGACTTACAACACCATATTTTGACTCTTGTAGGAGAGTAAAAACTCTGGCATGCATATTTGGTTCAAGAATTACAACCTGATGTTCCAAACCTTTCTATTACTAGATTAGTTGATTAATATTGTTTACATTCTTAATATTGATGTAAATAGTATTTTGTTGAGAATACACTATATCATGATATAGGAAAATGTTATGAAACCAACTCCAAAAATATAAGAAAATAGAGATAAATGGCTTAGAAATAAGCCACTTCAAGGGGGAAACCTCCTTTACATTACACAAATGAACAATTCTTGGATGATACAAATGACAAAACCTCCTTCTATATATAGGATTCCATGGGGTCACAATATAATCCTAGATGACCTAACAATAATAATGTAAGGGCACAATAATAACCATATGGGGGTTACAGGGGTAAAAAATAATAATAAGGGAGCTACACCAACAATAATAAGGGACTACACTAGTAATATGGGACCTAACATGCCCCTCTCCTTCAAAAAATTGGTGTCCTCAATGCTTGAGTAGCTCTGGATGCTTCTGTATAAAATTCTCATCCTCCCATGTAGAATCTTCAGTGGGTAAGTTCTTCCACTTGATGAGATACTCTGAAATTGATTGATTTTGTAGCTGTCGAGTTCTTGTTTCCGTCATTGCTTCAGGTTCCACTATGATTTTTCCTTCCTCATCAAGAAGCAGGAAGCTCCAATTTGTATGCCATAATACCAATATTTTGCAACACCTTGTAATGACCATAGTACTTTGGTAATAATTTATTATCCTTCTTAGCTTGCTTGAGGGACATTTGTTTGTATGGTTGTAGCCGTAAAAATACCTAGTCTCCTACATCAAAACTTCTCTCGCTGTGATGTTTATATGCCTGTTGTTTCATTCAATTTTGTGCCAAATTTAGGTTATCCATTAAGAGTTGGATAACTTGTTTTTGATGCTCGATGTGATCTCCCACTGCTTGAACCTCCGAATTTTCTCTTAAATATGATGTGATGGACGGTGAATGACTTCCATAAAGTTACTACAAGGAAAATACCCTCTAGCAGATGTTTTTGAGGAACCCCTTATAAAAAAACCCCAGACATTTGTTTCTAGTAGAGGTTACTAGAGGAGGTTGGCGGGTGAAGTTTTTTGCGAATGTTTTTCGTCTGGTGCTCTTATCAACCTAAACCACAACGGTGCGCACAAAACATTGACACATTGGACATTGTGCGCTCTGTACAAACCCACCTAGTGCATCTTATTAGTGTAGCGCACTGATGTGTCCTAAAACCCCATGAAAAAACAGAAACCGCTCGATGCAATATTAAGAAACTGCATCGGTGCGCCTATAAAACCCCACGCACCGGAACAGGGTTAAATAAAAAAAAATACGGCCAAAAAACCGCATTTTTCACTTTTCTCAATGCTCCAGAGCTCTCAACCCCCGATGCAATTTATCCTTGTCTGATCCACCCTGATATTGATGCTCCCATTGCACCCATTGCACGCACGATTGTTGTGCATTGCCCACCAATCTCCTGCTTGAATTTTGAAAAACGGTGGGCAAATTTACTTTTGCAAATTCTATAGCCAGTATGCCTCCTCGACAACCAATTGTATAGATATTTTTCTTATTTTTTCATAATTAAGCCTTTTAGCGGATTAAAATTTCAAATTAGCTTAAAATTAACCATTAAAAAAAAAAAAAAAAAAATCGCAAGTGCGCTCGAGCCGTTTGGCTCGCACTGGTTAGCGGTGCTTCCTGTAAATTTACAAGTCGCACCGCAACTAGTGCTAACAGTATCCGCACCAGTTCTGGGGCAATACCGAAAGGTGCACCATGCTATTTTAAAATTTAAAAAAAGTGTGTTGTTTTCGTTTACCCGGCTGCACCGTTGACCATGTGGAATAGCGGCAATGCGGTGTGTTGACCTAAATAGCCGCCCTGGGGTGGGTATTTTTGTTAGCGCACCGTGTTCCAATATTTTAACAGGGCCAATGGTGCAGCCTGGTGTTAGTATGAATCTTTCGTTGAAGTGTACGAAAAAATATGCTTTTAGCTATGAATAACAAATAGCCCTAACAGCAAAAGATAGTTGCTAATATCTTCAGATATGCAGTTATTTGATCAAGACAAATGCTGCAAAAATCCAGATCTATGCATAAAAAGACATTAAGCAGTAAAAATAAGGTTTTGCTCCATACATCCAGTAGACAAGACAAGAACAATATTTTTGAAAGAATTTTATATTAAGGGCACCTGGGAGGAAAACAATAAAAGTGTTTCCAATTCTCCTCATTGGGATGGGTTCTTGAAATTCCTCAACGCTTCAGATCTAGAATTTTTCTCTCTTGTTGGTGTAGAAAACCCAGACAAACATAGAACTCAAAGGGAGCTCACAAAGTAAATAATGGAAAATTTGACAATGATAATGGCTCAAAATCAGACCAAGAGTATAGATCCAGAGTGATCTAATAGGCAACAAAAGGTGACAAATGAATGGGAAAACCCTTCTATTTATAACAAAATATTAGGTCATTCTAGATCTTGGTGCATGATGAAAATAATATTAACCAAATCTAGATCCACCTTTTATGGAATATTTTATTATATTTGTTGGAGGGAAAAGGCATTTGACTTGGGTCAAATCCCTTTATTTGTAAATAATAAATAAATAAATGATTTATTTATTATTTTAACGAACTAGTTGAATGATAATTAAATAAATAATGATTTATTTAATTATTTATAAATGATTTAGTCATTTTTAACAAGGAATATTATTTAAATAAGATTTAAATAATTATTCCTAGAAAATAATAAGATAAATAAGGATTTATCTAATTAATTTCCTTGTTTTGGGTTAAATATGACCAGGAATAATAATTAAATTATTGTTTAATTAATTATTCCATGAGGAAAATCAAACAAATATAGATTTTTTTAATATTTCCCTTTGGGGTTTCCTATTTAGACCATAAACAACCTAATAAATGTGTTTTATTAAGTTATTTTACATAGTAAAAGCAATTTTTCTTAGGGTAAAATTTGTCTTACATGGTGTGCTTGGGTCCATCTAATGATAATAGGTTAGATGACCAAAAAATCGTGTAACACCTGGTAAAATACCGCACCCTTGACTATGTAATGATGTCAGGAGGTCAGTGCATTGACCGAACTATATGCCCCGAGGCTTATAGTTTGGTCAACGAACCGACCTCCCGACCTGGTCCATAGTCAACGGTGCAGTCTGTTATACCACCGCACCGTTGACTTAAGAAGAATGCCAGTAGGGTGGTGCGCTGAAAATTTTCAGGTGCACCGCTGCTAGTGCACTGAAGATTTTATGTTGTATCCCCTCCAGTGCGCGAAAAAAAAGATGCACCGGTATCAGTGCATGCCTGTTTTTTGTGGCACACCGACTGGTTTTTTTTTTCCAAAAACATTATATATGTATATTCCTAAGTACATTTTTCATTTAATAAAAAAAAAATATTTAATATGTCAATCATTCTGAGATAGGAAAGGAGAGAAGAGAGGGAAGAATAACAACAGGTGGACCAGTATAATATGGTTCCCCTATGAGAGGCACGAGAGAGGGAGAGAGATGCCTACCCTCGCCCTATTATGGCAGCTACCTAGGGGCTCCTAAGGCAGGTATGCCTCCTCAAGTTCTATGAGGAGGCTACTTCCCTAAAGGCCCATGGTTTGTTTTTTAGACATCTTATCCGTAGGTGGAATGCCCAGCTACAGGCTTTCCGGGTTGGTCCCAGCCAGTGGTATGTGCCCACTGAAGAGGACATATACTTCATTACAGGGCTATCAAGGAGAGGGGTGGATTTTCGCTCATTCCCAGAGGTTCCAGTTGGCTATGCAGCACGGATTCAGTTGGTGTACTCCGAGAGATACATTAGCGTAGATATATTCTCTCCTTTATATTTTCAGGTCTCCGGAGGTCAATTACGTATTGCTGCATTTGGTAGTCAAGAGGTGAGGTGCCTCTTAATTCTGATTTCAATAATTTCACATAACACCAGTGATGGGAAACACATTAGTTTCTTGCTTCTATATTATGTTTATTATTTATTATAGGAGCCACGACTTGTCAGGTGGTCTGCCATTTTTTTTTGGTAGTTCTATACAGCCTTAGATAGATGTAGTGCTCATGCACAAGGGAGGGTCAACTTCCCTTTTGCTTCAGAGCTTTTTGTTTATTTTTTGAGAGGTTTCTAGAGATGAGGCCTAATTTTTTTCGGCATCCTTGTAGGCCGATATTGGAGGCACGGATGCACATGTGGGGACAGATGATGCCTAGGAGGGGCGAAACTGAGTTTTTCGTGAGGATATCGCATGATGCACTGGAGTTGCTAGCCAGTGTTGACGAGCATCCCTTCATTATGGTCCCCTATCCTTATGCTGGTTTGGATTGGCGAGGGTGTGCCAACATCCTCTTCATAGATGATGAGTCGCCGGATGATAAAGGTAATATTACTATTTTATTTAAATTTATTCTAACATGTTCTTTAACTTGTTTTTACTAGATTGTGTAATGAAATTGTCTAATTATTGTTCTGTACTTGTATATATTTTCCATATATTGGTTCTTTTGATGGTGAGGACATGTCAGCACCACCACATGATCCAGGTGTGGATCCTGATGATGATCAGGATATGCCATATGCCGAGGATCATCAGGAGGTCAGTGTAGAGAGAGCTACTCCTGCTGGTGCATCAGTACCGCCTTTTGCTATACGTGGTAGGCTTGATAGCAGATTGAGGATGGAGTTGGGCGACCAAATCTGTACATTGATTGTTAAGGCGGGAGTCAGGCCTACTACTATGAGATACATACAGGTCGATGGTAGGCTGGTACATATGTGGAGAGGCATTCCGCGTGACATGTACAGCCTGATGTGGCATGTTGTAGGAGCTACAACCTTAGTTACACAGCTAAGGAGGACCCTTGTACATTATAAGCATGATCGAGATGCAACACATGATCGATAGTTTGTGAGTATCACCGACGCATCATTTGATGATCACGATCAAGGGAGTGATCATCGTTCACCTTGCGCCACACCAGATGAGAAGCCTCCACTAGCTTCGAGCAGCAGTCACCATGGATAGCAGGCTAGATCATCGACCATGTCCAGTCATCACAATGATCATGAGCAAGTTGGACCATCGATCATGTCCATTCATCATGATGAGCAGCCGACAGTTCATCCTGAGGCACTAGTACCATATCAGCAGGCATGTGATGATCAGGATGTATCGACTGATCAGCTTATTGAGGCTGCACCATTGACTGAGCAGGCCTCGACTAGTATTGTTATTGATGATGTACCACCATCTGATAGATGACATTTATATTACAGTTGTATGTTTTTTACATTATTTTGTTATATATCTATATGTATATATATATATATATATATATATATATATATGGTCCATGTATTTTATTTTCATGTTGCATTTGTACTTAATTTACATGTTGGTGATCATCATGATGTGTATATTGTTAGGTCATGTTAGATATGTTCATTTAATGTTCAGCTTGTAGATAGATGTGTATGTTATACTAGTTATTTCACGTGAGATGTATATTTGACGTTTGTGTTGTGATGATGTTATATAATGCTAATTGTGTTTTGTTAGATGATCATGATCACGATGATGTTAGCCAATTTGAATGTGTTTTTTAGTCAAATATGATGTTTGTACGATGGTTATCATGATCGTGATGTTTATTAATTAATTTAATATTAAATGATCATGATATTGTAAAATTGTAATTTTTGTAATTCTAATTGTATGTAAAATCTAAAATTGTATTTGTATTTGTATTAATTGTAATTTTAATTGTAATTGTAATATTTAATTTATCGTGAAATAATTGTAATTGTAATTGTATATATGTAAAATTGTAAAATTGACGTAATTCTAATTCTAATTGTATGTAAAATTATAAAATTGTAATTTTAATTGTAAATTTTAAATTTGTAAAACTTTAATTGTATATATGTAAAATTCTAAAATTGTAATTGTAATTGTAATTGTAATTATACGTGAAATTGTAAAATTCTAATTCTAATTCTAATTTATGTAAAATATTTGTAAATTTTTAATTGTATTACTGTGAAATGATTGTAATTGTAAAATTGTAATTGTATGTAAAATACTAAAATTGTAATTGTATGTGAAATTGTAACATTCTAATTCTAATTCTAATTGTATGTAAAATATTTGTAAAATTTTAATTGTATTAATGTGAAAATTTTAATTGTATTAATGTGAAATGATTTTATTAAAAAAATTAAATTTGTAAATTTGTAAAATTTTAAATAATTGTAAAATAATAATTCTAGAATTATATGAATTATTGTAACATAATAAAGTTTTGAAAATAATGCAAATAAACTCATGTGATTTAGAATTATCATTATTTTATTATGATCTTACATACAAAAAAAAAGAACTTTATACAGTACGTCATCATTTTTGAGATCAACATAATTGCAAATTATCAAGTAAAATGTTGATTTTAACATTAACACAATGCAAATTACCAATTAATTCAAAATACGTATTATAATGTTTCGAAAAACCCATCTTAAAAAGTATAAATATTGATGATCAAATAACACATGTACCATATCACTCTCGATTCTCATGATCACCCTCACTATCTTCCAGCTCGCATGGCATGATAACACTATTGTTCTCAAAAATATGTTTTGATCTAGGGTCATGTCTCAATACAAACCACCAATCCCTATCCAACACATCTGGGTAAAAAAACTCCTAGTTGCAATGTTTGGGGAAAACATACGGCTCCATAGCTTCATCCCACATATTTCTAGAGTTGATACATATCAGCCTACTATTGCAATCTTCCTTTACATTATTCTGATCAAAGGTGTCCCACCACTTGCACCTAAAAATAACACATTGGAAAGAAGAGAAGTCAACTTCAATGATCTCTTGTATCTTTCCAATGTAACCTAATGTCCCTCGTACTAGGTTTTGATCACCGTGGCTAGATCGACTAGATCGATCAAACTCGACTTCCACTCCAAAGTCTTGTGTGATGTTTCCAGCATTGGAATTTTCTGTGCGAAAATGGTGTCCATATGCCCAGATAGATGGGAACAAATGCATCTATTATAAAAAAGTTAAAAAATCATAGTGTCATGTGTCTTATAATAACCCAACAGTTAAAATATGAAATATAGATGTCTTATAAGTTTCAAATTTACATATAAATTAAATATATTATTACCGAGTTGTTGCACCCAATCCCTACGTTTAGCGCATCCTCTTCAGCACGCGGGTAAGGACCGGTTGCACCGTATTTCTCTCTAACTTGGTCATCAACCCAACTGTTGGGGCATATTTTTGGCATATTTTCTTTTAAATGATCGGGATAAGGCACACTTCTACCATTCAACCGTCTTAATTATTTCCTATCACTATCCCATTTCATCCTCTTTTGTTCGTACAATGCGACCCACGGTTGTGTCACTTCAAAATTGTAAAGAACGACTTTATTGATTACTTCAATTTTTGCATTCGCTAATGAAATCAAACTGACATTATATAGTACATAGAGTTCAAAATATGCATTATATCGAAGTTCAACATGAATATTTACTTTGTGTAAATTCAAAAAATTATAAGTTGCTTACTCTTTATCAAGCGCTTTTTTCCACTCGTTTGGAGCAACTCCCCTTCTCTTTTGTCTTCATCCCTTTCATCATCCCAAATCATTTCACTTGATCTATTGTCGATCTATTTGACGTACTCATTGGCATAATAGAAAGACTCATACGATATGTACCCCTCTTCCATAGACCCCTCGGGTTTTGCCCTTTTTCGAACAAAACCTTTCAATTTATTCATGTACCTCTCTAAGAAGAACATCCAATGACAAGAAACCACCCCAACTAATTCAACCTCATCTACTAGGTGGATTAGAAGATGAACCTGCAAGTCCATGAAACTCATCGGCAGTTCCTTCTTAAACATATAAACAATCTCAACTATCTCTTGACGCCACCATGGAATGTTAGCCACATGAATCTCCTTTGATGTGATCCAACTTACAAATGAAGATAATTTAGATATGGCATATCCTAGGTCTTGAGGGAATTCATGTTTCACACACCCACACATGAATAAAGGATAATTACACTGCAAAGTTATAAACATGTGCAATAATATACAAAATTAGTTATGTTTTATGATCCCCGCATGGGATAAAATTTATTAATATAACAAATAATAAAATCATGCTTTTGACATTATACATACTCTTAGAAGATTCAAATGGTCAAGTGATTTCAACCCCAACAAATGGTCATCCACGGTGAAGCAATGCTGTAGTGAAGACTCGTATGAATTTGGTACCCTCACACCCATTTTAACTTCCTTTTCCAAATAAATATCATTTTTTTAAAATACATGGGACATCACCTTCTTTGAAATACCATGAATTAGAGGGACCAGCGCCTGCCTCTGATCTCGTACTTTCTAATCATCTTGGCCAGTGTTTCTTTTTAGTTTTTGAAGCAATAAGATCTTTCCTAACAGCCAATGTGTCACTTTGTTTCGATGATACGTGCCTCCATAAAGAAGATGAAACATTTTTAAATATATGCATGGGATCGAATAAGTGGGTAATCTTAAGATGCTCCCAAAATGGGAGGTTATAAAAGATAGATTTCATTTTCATCCCAATGGGAAATTTCTCAACATAGGTGTCGAAGAATTCTGGATCATCGAACATAGGCTCCCCATTCGAATCGAACTTTTCTATGAACTCCTTCTCTTTGTCTCTCTCATATGCTCTAAGCCATTCAGCTAGTGTCATTATTGGAGGCCTTTGGGTTCTCTCTCGTTTACCATTCAAAGCGGATGCTACTCTTCTATAAGGGTGTTCCTCTGGGAGGAATACCTTGGAGAAATCATACACTGGCTTTCATAGGTCCTTGGACCACGTAGCTTTCAGAGAAGGTCCACAACATTTACATCCAAAATACCCTTTTGTTACAAGACCTGCGAAATTATTGTTTACAATTAATATGCATGGCACGTTAAAGGATATCATGAAGATCAGAACAATTACAATGACTTAAATAACTAATATGTGAAAGAATATTGTTACGTATATAAACAAATCAATAAATTAAACATGTAATTTACCAGAGAAAACTCCTAAGCCTGGATAATCATGTGTCGTGTAAGCACATATGCCATACAACGTAAAACTCCTCTTTTTTGCGTTCGGTCTTGATATATCATATACATTTATCCCATCCCATAATTCCTTCAATTCAACAACCAGTGGTTGTAAGTAGACATCCATATTCTTCACTTGTCTTCTACCAGGGACTATAAGAGCCAGCATAAGATGTTCATTCTTCACGGAAAACCATGGGGGGATATTTTTATTGATTACTACTATAGGCCAAACAGAATATTTGGTGTTCTGGAGGGAATATGGGTTGACGCCATCCATGGCTATGCTGAGTTGTAGACTTCGTACTTCATCCTTGAATTTTTCGGGCCATATATCCTGTATATGCTTCATGGCTATTGAATCGGTTGGGATTCGCATAACTCCCAACTCACTTTTGTGTGAGGCATGCCATCCCTAAAACATAGCTAATTCTTTGCAACGAAAGAGCCTTTGAATCCTTGGGATTATAGGCATGTGCCTCAATATCTTAAAAGGAGGACCAGTACGTGATTTACCCTTCTTTTTTTATTTATCATACCTTTCATGCCCACATTTCAGACATATCTCTTTGTTTGCATATTCTCTTCTATATAGAATACAATCATTTGGACATGCATGATATGATATGTAGTCAACACCGAACATTTTCAACAATTTCTTTACCTCTTCGCAGCTACCAGGCAAGACATTATCACTCGGAAGAACCTTATCTTTGAATAACCTGTAGTTGGTGATCATGGAAAAATATATTAATAAATGTACATTAATGCCAATATAATTATTAACGTTCATAAAAGTTACCATTTGTGATGTTCATTGTGTACTAGTTATATTTCTCAAATTTATATAAGGGAGGAATTTATGTAACTTACCCCAAAATTTCCAAGAAAATGCATTCGAAAAGCCAAAACTTGCTTTCAAGTTGTTAGTATGAATCCTTTGTCGAAGTGTACGAAAAAGGACCACTTTAGCTACGCATAACTAATAGCCCTAACAACAAAAGTGGCTGCCAATATCTTCAGATCTGCGGTTATTTAGACATAAAAGAGCTGCAAAAACCAGATCTATGCATGGAAAGACATTAAGCAGAAAGAATAAGGGTTTGCTCCATATACCAATAGACAAGACAAGAACAATTTTTTGAAAGAATTTTTATATTAATGGGGCACCTGGGAGGAAAACAAGAAGGTGTATCCAATTCTCCTCAGTGGGATGGGTTCTTGGAAGTCCTCAGCACTTCAGATCTAATCTTTCTCTCTCCCGTTGGTGTAGAAAACCCAATGCAAAGAATAGAGCTCAATGGGAGCTCACACAACAAATGATGGAAAAATGGGACCAAGTGTATAGATCCAGAGTGATCTAATAGGCAACAAAAGGTGAAGAATGGTAGAAAAAACCCTCCTATTTATAACAAAATATTGGGTCATTCTAGATCTTGGTGCATGGGTTAACCAGATCTAGATCCACTTTTTATGGAATATTTTATTATATTTGTTGGAGGGAAAAGGTATTTGACTTGGGTCAAATCCCTTAATTTGTCAAAAATAAATAAATAAATGATTTATTTATCTTTTAAAGGAAGCGGTTAGAAGATAATCAAATAAATAATGATTTATTTAATTATTTAAGGAAGTGGTTGAAAGATAATTAAATAAATAATGATTTATTTAATTATTTGTGGGTGATTTGGTCATATTTAACAAGGAATATTATCTAAATAAGTTTTAAATAATTATTCCTAGAAAATAATAAGATAAATAAAGTTTTATCTAATTAATTTCTTTGATTTTGGGTTAAACATGACTGAGAATAATAATTAAATTGTGGTTTAATTAATTATTCCATGAGGAAAATCAAACAAATATAGGTTTGTTTAATATTTCCTTTTGGGGTTTCCTGTTTTAACATAGTGAAGGAAATTTTACTTAGGGTAAAATTGGTCTTACATGGTGTACTTGGGTCCATCTAATGAGAATAGGTTAGATGACCAAAAAATGGTGTAACAGATTGCCCCCCAGCGTGCGAGTGTCAGGAGCAGATCGTATGACCGAAGTACGTTGTAAGAACTCAATCACTAGACAACAAAAGGGAAGTCAGCGAGAGAAAGGTGAGGTAGATAGTGTGCTGAAGGACCAGACCCTGAGGAGACGAGACTCGCAGGTGCAAAAAGTCTTTTTTTATGAGAGGGTACCTGTGCTGAAGGCGGCGGGGGAGGCATACCTATGCCCGCCGAGACAAAGTACAAAAGAATAGTGTGTCCAGTAAACAAGGTACCGAACCATATAGTACAGCTGGCATAATCATGAGCCAGATAAAAATACAATGAGGAATCCCACATACATGTTGTGCCTGGGATAACAGCCAGGACTGGTATAATAATATCTGAGTACATGAGATAAATACAACCCAAATGCCCCCTGTAAATGGGGAAGGGCTCACAAAATCTGACTAATACATGCAACTCGAAGAGGCGCTGCAAGTGGCTACGGCCAACATCATCAAATATCTGGAGCTGCATCGAAGGCTGTAATGAAGAGGTCATCCAGGCATGTGGGGGCCTACCTGCAGGGCCACCCCCTCATGAGG
The DNA here is from genome assembly GCA_034641835.2 of Pinus albicaulis. NCBI lineage: Eukaryota > Viridiplantae > Streptophyta > Pinopsida > Pinales > Pinaceae > Pinus > Pinus albicaulis. Next base: position 734,108,136 of record CM076580.1, read on the forward strand.
GTTGAGACATCTCACACACACCCGGGAATCATCAAGAGCTGCTGCTGGATCACTGGACCATCAAGTATACGAATCTCGATCATGTTGAAAGGAGTTGGAGAAACAATCAAGTCAAAGGGAAATGAGAGATCCCTTGGCCTGATCCGAGGCACCGAATAAGAGTGGAAGCTGGAACCAAGGTACACCGCCCTCTAGACCTGGCTTCTGGAATGAATGTGCTAATGTCGACAGAAGGAGGTCCGCCATAGTTGAGGGAGTGAGATGTCCCCAACTAAGGCACAAGAGAAAACAGTAGAGTGACGGATAGACTGACACTAATGATGAGAGTGAAATGGAAAGGACTGAGTATCGAATGGACGACTTCCCTTGTTAGAGCATAAAGGGCATGAATGACATGGCAGCGACTGACACAATATCATATGGGACAGGGGACAGTGGGACTGAAGGTCATAATGTGCGACACAAGAGAGAGACCAAGCAATGAAGGATGGAGGGTTATAGTGGGGTACAAAGGGACGCAGTATAGACTCCATGGAGGGAATTGTTTGGTCAATTTAGTGTGTCCTAAATTGCTGCATTTAATTGTCAATCCGGGAATCGTAAGCTGATGAAGTGCGGCGCACTATATGTGCAAGATAACCTCTTTCTTAACTTTTTGTCGTTTGTGGTCTTTCTAAGGTGAAATGGAAATTCTAAAGTGAAAAACAAGCTTGGTTATATTTGTTCAAGGAAGTGATATCCCTTATAATGATTTACCAATCTCGAAACTTTAAAAGCAAATTGAAATTACAATGACAAAACTTAAAAGAAAGTAAAAATGTACTGCTGAAATGAAAAGTGCTGCTAATCTAATGAATCAAAACAAGAAACTAGTGAACATGAAAACTAAACTATTCTTGCTGCCAACTGAACACAAAAGAAACTACACTTATGGAAATTCAAAATTGCAATGAAATAAATCTAAATCCGATTACATCAATTTATTTTCTGACCCTTCATCATTAGACCAGCTATGACTTGCGGAAGTAATCATAAACAACTTGTGTAACTGATTATTTAATTTGCAGAAAATAAACTAATACTAAACCATACACACATAATTCAATCCCTCGCCATCAGTCCAGCTGTGGCTTTCGGAGGCAACTGAAGATGTCATACATGATTTAATATATCTAAATTTGCGGAAAAGGAACTAATACTAAACTACACATTTCATCATGCAGCCCCTCACCATCAGTCCAGCTGTGGCTTTCGGAGGTAACTGAAGACGCTATGAGCAGCTTAATATATCTAATTTTGCATAAAGGAAACTAATACTAAACTACACATTTCATCATGCAGCCCCTCACCATCAGTCCAGCTGTGGCTTTCGGAGGTAGCTGAAGACACTATGAGTAGCTTAATATGTCTAATTTTAACTACTGAATCAGATAAGCAAAACTGAAGTGTACAAAACAAGACTAAAGTTAAACAAAAGCTGTGGAAAGAAAACTAGCAGCAGAATAATGTCAGTTTCATATCATTAGCCAAAATACTATGAAAATGCCCCGGGCTGTCTACCTAAAACCTGCACAAGAAAACTGATCAGTGATTTAACAATCATAAAAACATGAAAGACAAGAATGCAATGGAAATTAATGAACAGAAATAAAGCAACTATGAAATATGAACATGTAATGAGTTATGATACAATGACTGTTTAAAGAAATGAAATGAAAAATATATACATTAATACACAGAACCTCGGCTGAGCAGGGGCCCTCTACGCAGCTTTGGTAACGATCCTCAACACAAATTCAGTTGAAAACAGAGTTCTTCACATTAAAAAGCAATTCATTACAGACTGGTAGTATTACGGCTCAAGGCAGCGTAATCACTACATAACAGAGTACGCACATCAACTCAACAGCTATGATCAACTAACAACTATCAACTAACTCTATGTGCGTATGCAAACGCTCTATATAAAGCAATAAACTGTAACTGTCTCCTGAAGTTTATGATAGCAGCCAGCACGTAGACCACTAAGGCCACGGATATAGGAGTATGGCCATCTTGGAAAACGGATCTATGGAAGGTGGGTGCTTGAATTCAACTCCAGAACTTTGCACAGATGTCAATTAACCTCCGCAAGCTTAGAAACGGCCGTATGGATGTTTATATGCCACGAAACAGAGTCCAGCCGACACAGAACTCCATAGTTGACTTCCACGTGGATGGCTTTGACCGCGGCTTTCTTTGACGAATTTACTTGAACCAATAGGACACGAACCATGTCCTTGTCATTCCTAACCTGCCCATGTGGCTTGTTTCCTTCGTAGACACCTGTAACATCGATTTCCACAAAATAGCTGCGGAAAGTTGCAGCAGCTGCGGAAAGTGACAAGTTTCCGCAGCTGTATGAACAAAATATAAATCAAATAGAAAACACACAAACATAATTAAAAACCATGTTAGATACCCTTTTGCACATGATATTGACAATTTTGGAGGTTTAGGTGAGTGAAAGAGATATGGAAAAGTGTATGGAAAAGAGGCAAATTCGGGACTCAACATACCCCCACTGTGAAGGTGTTGCATGTCCTCATGCAACCAAAATTTTGATACTCTTTGTTCAATTCATGTGCCTTGAAACTTCAGCCAGCACATCTAACCCCCTTCTCTTCTTCTTTGGTACTGCCATCATTCTGGGTTTCTTCATGAGGCACCTGAATTTGATATTCACAAGTGCTCTGCTCAATTTTTGGCATTTCCTTTTTAGCTTCTTATTCTTCTTTTGACAAATACCCAAATGTAACATAGTATTGTCATGGATAATCTTGTCCAGTTTGCCTTGCTCTTTGAGTGTTTCATTTTCATTTTTGATATGCCGATTCAAAAGCTCAAGCTCAAAAATCTCCTGTTTTAATGACTGAACCAAGTTATCCTGCAATGTAGGAGGCTGAATAGAAGAGGTGCTTGGACCTGTGGCTGCCTTCTCCAGGGATTCTATATAGTCATAGACCTCCCGCTGTTTGGGGTCTACTTCCGGTGTCTTTTTCATTGGACTGTCCTCAAAATGCTGCAAGGGAGAATTATGTTCAAAATTTGGCTGAGGAGAACTTTCATCAATATTTTGCTGAGAATAAGATGGAGTACGCTCATTGTCCGATTGGGAGTGAAAGGAGTCAGGTTCACTAACTGACTGAAATGGACTATGGTCAGTTGGAGACTGTTCAGATGTCTCCTCACCCAAATCAATGAAATGAGGACCTCTAATTTGTGTTTTTCTCAGTTTTCCCTTAAGCCCGCTGCTTCTCCTCACATGCTGTGGTACACTACCCTTTTGTTCTTGTTTTCCTGTTTTTGCCTTCTTGGATAGAGATGACTGTTTTTGAAGAAAAATTAATCTCTCCGATAGAATTTGGTGATCTTCTTCTTCAGAAGAAGAAGTTTTATGGACAGCCTCAACAATTTCTTTCCCTTTTGATATTATTGGCTTCTTAGTTTTGATTTCCTTCTTCTTCCTTTTTACCAATCTCTCTTCTCTATCATTTTTCTTCATAGTAATAGTAGAAGTATCTTGGATTTCATCTACTGTTCTTTTCCTTCTACTTATTTTTGCTGTGCTAGCTGTGGGAACTTCCTGTGTAGGAGCAACTTGGGTTTCAACATCCATTTTCTTTCTTCTACTCCTTCTAATTGGTTTACCTTCAGGAATTTCCCGAGGTTCTTCAAAGAAGTTTCTTACTAAGAATTGTTCCCATGTATCTTTTCTTTCTTTTAGCTCCTTTTAAATCAAAATTTTTATAAGCCCATGATGATATAAATGAGGCTCTACATCTCCTAGGTGTTTTTGCACAGTCACAGCCATTTTCTTCAAGCTATTGAATAGGAAATAAGGAAGATTGAGAGTTTGGCTTTCAAGAAAATTCATCAATATCCTAGTATGATACATGTACATAGAGCCAAAACGGCCTTCACATGTGATAAATTTCTGAACAATGAGTAATAAAGTGGCCCATTCATCTTTTATTGCATGCACAGGGATTCCTCTTTTGAAGACAGTGATATCCATACCTTGATTTCGGAGGATTGTTCTCCATGCCTCATCACTGATACTTTTATTTTTGAACCAACGTTCTCCTTCCTGAAGAAGCTCTGTGGCTGTTGCTATTGATGCTTCATTGACCAAAAACTTGAGGTCTCCCACTTCTGTTTCCGAGCCATCAAATGATCTTGCAAACGCTTTTGTAACTTCTCTGTGGTAACCCCTGAATTTCTGAATAAAACGCAGCCATTTAGCTTTCCTCAACATCTCTTTTGCTTGTGGAAATCCCTCTATAAATTTCGGTCCTTCCGGCTCTGCCCTTAATAATTTTCCCATTTTACTTCTCTGTGCTTCACAGGCTTGCCTCTGTGAGGGTTTAAGCGGAAATGGAACGATGGAATACACAGAATCTAGCACAATACTGTGGGGATGTTATCACAAAACGGAAATGAGCACCATAAACAGAATGGAATAAGACTGTGGGTGGATATACGGGAATGAGAGTGAGCAAAAGGAACAGAATGGAATGAAACAGAGAGTGAGAATGAGTAGAGTGGGGTTTTGTAAACACGACAGAGAAACGACAAAGAGGTTAACAAAGTATAATGCATTCGGCCGCATTTTGAATTTTTGGTGGCTGTGTCATAAATATGAACACGTTTCAATCAATGATTATGAAGTTATGCGGCTTGTAAGAGTCCTTTGTCAACTCAAATACGTATCATTATCTACGGTGGAATATTTGAACATGAGTGAGAGTCGGAATTTCAATGATGAAACCGTTTGTGAATAAATGCAAGAGGATAACATAGAGATTGTGGAAGGTTACGGGACTGTCAATATAATCATTGCGCGTTATGGGTAGAGCTCATAGTTTAAAATTATATAAAAATGTGTTTTTCGATACTATTTGAAATAAACTTTATTCATACCTTTGGAATCCTTGCTTTTTCCCTTGGTCTTCAACTGATTGATCTTCATTAGTGTCTTGAATGTCCCATTGATCCTCTCCTGCATTTTATTTCATGATTTATGAAAATAACAACTAACTGTACATTATTTTTGAAAACAGAGTAGTAGCAGCTGCGGAATCTGCTTCTGGCTGCGGAAACTGGAGTCAGCTGCGGAAACAGATGTCAGCTGCGGAAACTGACACAGCTATTACTTGGCTGAAATAGAAATGAACAAATGACAGATGACCAAGTGGAAATGGCCATAAAAAGATTTTTATTGATGGAATGGATGAAATGAAGTGGAATGAAGTGAAATGAAATGAAATGAAATGAAATGAAGTGGAATGAAATGGAATGGGTGGTGAGATGAAATGAAATGAAAAACAGATTTTTTTTTTTTTGGAAAATATAGAGTGTCAGGTGTCCCTGATTTTCACCCCATATTTTCTGTATAAGACTGCCAATCAATGATTGGTTTTCAGGCTTATACCATTTTTTCTTTTTCTTTTCCTTTTTTTTTTTTTTTTTTTTTTAACTTGAAAAACAAAAGCTAGCTTGGTAGAGAAGAAGGATTCTTCTGTACCAGCCTGATTGCAGAACTTTCTTGAAACAACTTGACAAAATCCTCTTTAGAGAGTAGCTTATGATAAACTTTCAATCTATGGCCATTCACTAAAAGAGGAGTTTGAAACTCATCAATGGTCTTGATTCTTACAGCTCCATTATTAAAGATCTTGTCAATCTCATATGGCCCAAGCCAATGAGTCTGAAATTTCCCTTGAAAATCTTTAAACTTGGAGTCAAATAACAATGCCCAATCTCCTTCTTGAAACTTCTTTTCTTTGATATATTTGTCATGCCATTTAGTTCTTTGATATTGAACTAGATCAGTTCTTAGAATTGCTTCTTGTCCGATCTCATCTAGCTCATTCAACTGCTCCATTCTATGCTTTTGGGCTTCTGATAAGTCCATCCCCAACTGAACTGCTATCTTGAAGGTCTTGATTTGGAACTCAATGGGGAGCAAGACTTCTTTCCCATAAACAAGTTCATAGGGAGAATGTCCCGTTGTATTCCTCCATGTAGTTCTGTAGGCCCACAAGGCTTCTGGAAGCCTTTCTGCCCAATCTCTTCTATGTAGATGAACAGTTTTGGTGATGATACTTTCAAGAACTTTGTTTGTGGACTCCACTCGACCATTTGCTTGTGGATGGTAAGGAGTAGATCTTCTGTGCTTGATTTTGTATTCTTCCATCAACTTCTCCACCAAATTGGATGTGAATTGGCTCCCCTGATCTGTCACAATTTTTCTTGGAACACCAAAGCGAGTAAAAATATCCTCATAAAGAAAATGAACAACTGAATTTTCAGTAGCAGATACTAATGCTTTGGCTTCTACCCATTTAGTAACATAATCAATACAAACCAATATATACTTCTTTTGCTTAGATGGTGGATTAATAGGTCCAATGAAATCTAAAGCCCATTTTTCAAAGGGTTCAATGAGTACCCGTGTTTGCAATGGCATTTCATTTGAAAGGGTAGGTTTCCCTACTCTTTGGCAGCTATCACACCTTTTGACATATTGTTTTGCATCTTTGAAGAGGGAAGGCCAATAATATCCCAAGGAAAGGATTTTATAGGCCGTCCTTTTGTCTGCAAAGTGTCCGCGCATGGTTCATCATAACATTCCTTAAGAATATCAGGCATTTCATCTTCCCTGACACATCTTCTGATCACAAGATCTGGCCCTGTTTTAAACAATTCGTTAGAAATCCATGAATATCTTGAACTCTCCCGAATAATTTTTCGTTTTTCTCTTGGAAATAAATGTGAAGGTAGTTTCCCTGTAACCAAATAGTTAGCAATATCTGCATACCAAGGGGTCTTAATAGTTACTGCAAACAAATATTCATCAGGAAACTTATCTTCTACAAGAGAATCTTCTTTAGTATTTTGAATTCTAGACAAGAAATCAGCTACTGTATTCTGTTTTCCTGGTCTATCCAACACAGTAATATTGAATTCTTGCAAAAGTAAAAGCCATCTTGTCACTCTGCCATTAGTAACAAGTTTGTTCATTAAATATCTAATTGCAGAATGGTCAGTATGAATAAAAGTTTCATAGCCTGTTATGTAATGTCTAAACTTATTAATTGCATGAACAACAGCTAAGAACTCTTTTTCAGTCACAGTATAATTCAACTCTGTGGGAGTCAAATTTTTACCGGTGTAATAAATGGCATAAGGAATTAAATCTTTTTGACCCAACACAGCTCCAAGAGCTGTATCTGAAGCATCTGTAGAAATATGGAAAGGAAGTTTCCAATTTGGTCCTCTCAAGATAGGTGCTTCATATATTCTTGTTTTCAAAGTTTCAAAAGCTGATTGACAATCAGGATCCCATTTAAATTCACAGTCTTTTGTAAGCAACTTGAAGAGTGGAGATGTTATTTTAGTGAAGTTTTCTATAAATCTTCTATAGTAACCAGTAAATCCTAGAAAACTTCTAACATCTCTTTGACAATTTGGAATAGGCAACTTGGAGATGACTTCAACTTTGATCTATCAACCTTAATTCCATCTCCTGAAATATGATGTCCTAAAAAAATCCCTTCAATAAACATCATAAAGCATTTTTCATGGCTTAATGAAAGGTTTGTTTCTTTACATCTTATAAGAACTTTTTCCAAATTTTCTAATGCCTCTTCAAATGAATTACCATAAACTGTAAAATCATCCATATAAACCTCTACACAATCATGGATTAGATCGGAAAAAATTCCTAGTACTGCTCTTTGGAATGTTGCTGGTGCATTACATAACCCAAAAGGAAGCACTCGGTAGGAAAAAGTTCCCCATGGACAAGTAAATGTGGTCTTATTTTGATCTTCAGGTGCTACCTGAATTTGATTATAGCCACTAAAACCATCCAAAAATGAAAAGTACTTTTTACCTGCTAATGTATCTAATACCTGATCAATAAAAGGCAAAGGAAAGTGATCCTTCAAAGTTGCTTTGTTCAACTCCCTGTAATCAATGCATGCTCTCCATTTACCATTCTTTTTAGGTACTATAACCAAAGGAGAAACCCATCGGCTATCTGAAATTGGATAAATGAAGTTTACATTGAGAAGTTTTTGGAGCTCTTCTTTCACTATCTCCCTAAGATTTGGATTCATCCTTCTTTGAGGTTGTCTGATTGGTCTACTGTTTTCCTCAATATAGATATGATGGATGCAAGTCTTAGGATAAATACCTTTCATGTCAGTATACTCCCATGCAAATGCAATAGAATGTTTTTGCAAGATTTTGGTTAGTTCTTCTTGTTGTGACTTTTCCAAATGTTTGTTGATATTCAATGTTTTTCCTGGAAAAATCTCAATGGTAGAACTACCAAACTCTTCCATAGAGTAGAGAGACATTTGTCTTGATGATAAATATTCTATGTCAGATTCCAATTGAAATTGTGTGGGGTCATATTCTGAAGATGTCTCAAAATTTTCTAATGTGTTCAGAATTTGACTATCCTCACTAATTTCCGAAATGGTAAAGATAGGTTGTATAATGTCCTCTTCATCGAACCATTAATTGTCTCCTACTTCTGTAATTTCTTTTGCTGGAGGATACAATTGAATTTCTTTGTCGAATTACCATTAGAAATGTACATATCCCCAGATCTACAACTAATAAAAGCATCAGCTGTGGCTAGCCAAGGTCTTCCTAAGATAAGTGGGTGCCCTCCTAGATTACTCTTGGGAGTCAAAATCATAAAATCTACCGGATATTCCCAAGAATCTAAGGAGACTGAAATATCTTTTAATACACCATCTGGTTTAATAATTGATCGATCTGCAAGTTGCAGTAAAGTAGGTGTAAAAATAAGGTTAGGAAGTTTTAGCTGGTCCATAGTCTGTCTACTCATAATGTTAATAGCAGCCCCTAAGTCAATCAATGTGTTTGGAATTTCTATCCCATTTATATGTGTCTTGACAATTGGACTTCCTGGATCTACATATTTCTGCATGGCAATTTTTCCCATCATAATGTCTGCAATCTTTCCTACCAGGTGGATTCTTCTTGTGTCCTTTAGCTTTCTTCCCGGTCTTTTGAAACTCAACTCCTTTATGGTTTTTGCTAGAATAGGAATTTCTCGAATGGCTTGTAGCAATGGAATCTTGATACAAACATTCTTCAATTCATCTAGAAAGTCATAGTTAGGCAACAAGATTTGTTTTTCCACTCCCTTATCAATTTGTAGTCTTTCCGGAAAAGGAGGTGTAGATGAAGATACAGGTTGCTCAACTATAGGAGTTGTGGATGCTAGCTTTTCTTTTTCTTTTTGAATTTTTGAATTTTGAAGAGATTCTTCCTCAGAACCCTTATCGACTTGAAGAGAGTCCTTCTCAGAGGTATCTTGCTCTTGAATGTCTATAGAAGGTTTTTCTAAAACTCTACCAGATCTGAGTTGTACATCGTTGAGAGGAACAATCATATAGGTAGGAAATTGTTGTCCTTCTACCATATAAGTAGTTTGAGGATTCTTATTGTTAGGATTTGGCAATGGCCGAGCTGGAAGTTGATTTGTCTTCTGTTGGTATGGGAGCATGAGTTGAGGATTTGTATTTTGTTGAGAAGGTTGTTGTTGTGGAAATGGCAATGAAAGTTGTTGTGGATTTTGGTTTGGAAATTGTAGAGCTTGTTGATTTTGAAAAGATGGAGGATATTGATAAAATTGAGAAAATCTCCCATAAGGATTTTGCATCCCTTGTACCCATGGCTGATATGAATTTTGATGTTGGGGCCAAGGTTGTTGCCAAGGAGTCCAATTTGGTGGGGTTTGAAGATTCATAGTGTTATTAAACCCTTGAGATTGTTGTCCCTGCCAAGGTCTCCTTGCGACAAAACAGAGAGATTCTATTGAATTTGGATCTTCTTGAAAAACAGATTTAAGTCCAGGGATTGAAGGACAATCCTTGATCTCATGATTTTCTGAGCAAATCATACATGTTTCTACAACTTTTGCATCCAAGGGACATTCCCTTAAAGCATGTTTCTTTCTACATTTTGGACAAAAGATGGCTAAAGCATCTGTTTCTGCTTTCTGCTTGTTTTGGATTTTAAGGGTGTCTAGTTGTTCACTAAGAGCCCCTAAGATATCAGTTTTAAACTCATCAAGCATATTACCAATCTCTGCCCTACTTACTGATCCAGTTGCAGATTTGTTAGCCCTAATAAGAGAAGAATCCCTAGGCCCTTTTCCGGTTTTAGATCTTCCCCTTGAGAATTGGATACATAGTTCTGTTATATCATGAAATGGGAGTTGAGAAATGTCTCCTTTACCCATCATGTTTAAAATGTCTATCCATTCATCTCTAATGGATTTTAATAGGAGGGCTTTCAAGGTTTCATTATCTAAGTTGCTCATATTTGCTCTTTTCAAGTTGTATTGAAATCTTTCAATTAAGTCTTCCAAATTTTCATCTTCTTTTTGCATCATTTTGAATACCTCATCCTTGTGATTGGTGGGCATACAATAATCCAAGTATCTATCCAAAAATGTTTGTTTCATATCATTCCAAGTCCTAATAGATTGAGTGGCTAATCCCATGAACCATTTCAAAGCAGATCCCTTCAAAGTTGAAGGAAATAGTTTGAGTTTTTGAGAAACTTCCATATAGTCATAAGTTCGGCACACTACTTCAAACTCAAACAGAAATGTTTCAGGATCCTCACTTCGTAATCCATAAAAGTTAGGGAGAACAGATGGTGAGACATTTTTCATTGTTGCATGAGTTTCCTCATCAACTATAGGGAATCCAAGAAAATTGTCCCTATTTCTACCGTTATTTCCTTCACCATTGTTATCTTCATTATCTCCTCCTCTTCTACCTCCACCTCTATTTATTACTTCCTCTGCCATGATAGTTTCTTTAGAGTCCTTATAGTCCTCTAGTTCTTCTATCAAGGAAGGATGAGAGAAAGTTTCTTTGTTTTCTAAGTGGGTTTTAGTAGGTGGTATAGGAGAATCCTCTAATTCAGCTGTTCCTTGACTTCCAAAAATCTTAAGGCTAGGGGTAGATGGTGGTGAATCCGGTCTATGCCTTGAAGAAGATGGAGTTGTGAAAATCGAACTCTTGGCTTTAGCTATAAACCTTCCCCTAGAATCTCTTGCTCTATGCATGTCATTTTTTAGTTTTTTTTTTTTTTTTTTAAAGTTGGGCTAATAATTCTCTTTCTGATCTTCCAGATCACACTAGGTGCAAGAAGAGAGCATACTTAAGAAATTACTAAACCAATAACTCTCTTTTCTGATCCTCCAGATCACACTAGGTGCAAGAGGAGAGCATACTTCAAGAAGTTATCAAGTTTCCCCTTCTTTTATGATTTTATGTTTTTTTTTTTAAGAAATTGGCTACCTAGTTACACTTCCCCGGCAACGGCGCCAAAATGTTTGGTCAATTTAGTGTGTCCTAAATTGCTGCATTTAATTGTCAATCCGGAAATCGTAAGCTGATGAAGTGCGGCGCACTATATGTGCAAGATAACCTCTTTCTTAACTTTTTGTCGTTTTTGGTCTTTCTAAGGTGAAATGGAAATTCTAAAGTGAAAAACAAGCTTGGTTATATTTGTTCAAGGAAGTGATATCCCCTATAATGATTTACCAATCTTGAAACTTTCGAAACTTTAAAATCAAATTGAAATTACAATGACAAAACTTAAAAGAAAGTAAAAATGTACTGCTGAAATGAAAAGTGCTGCTAATCTAATGAATCAAAACAAGAAACTAGTGAACATGAAAACTAAACTATTCTTGCTGCCAACTGAACACAAAAGAAACTACGCTTATGGAAATTCAAAATTGCAATGAAATAAATCTAAATCAGATTACATCAATTCATTTTTCTGACCCTTCATCATTAGACCAGCTATGACTTGCGGAAGTAATCATAAAAAACTTGTGTAACTGATTATTTAATTTGCAGAAAGTAAACTAATACTAAACCATACACACATAATTCAATCCCTCGCCATCAGTCCAGCTGTGGCTTTCGGAGGCAACTGAAGATGTTATACATGATTTAATATATCTAAATTTGCAGAAAAGGAACTAATACTAAACTACACATTTCATCATGCAGCCCCTCACCATCAGTCCAGCTGTGGCTTTCGGAGGTAACTGAAGACGCTATGAGAAGCTTAATATATCTAATTTTGCAGAAAGGAAACTAATACTAAACTACACATTTCATCATGCAGCCCCTCACCATCAGTCCAGCTGTGGCTTTCGGAGGTAGCTGAAGACACTATGAGTAGCTTAATATGTCTAATTTTAACTACTGAATCAGATAAGCAAAACTGAAGTGTACAAAACAAGACTGAAGTTAAACAAAAGATGTGGAAAGAAAACTAGCAGCAGAATAATGTCAGTTTCATATCATTAGCCAAAATACTATGAAAATGCCCCGGGCTGTCTACCTAAAACCTGCACAAGAAAACTGATCAGTGATTTAATAATCATAAAAACATGAAAGACAAGAATGCAATGGAAATTAATGAACAAAAATGAAGCAACTATGAAATATGAACATGTAATGGGTTATGATACAATGACTGTTTAAAGAAATGAAATGAAAAATATAAACATTAATACACAGAACCTCGGCTGAGCAGGGGCCCTCTACGCAACTTTGGTAACGATCCTCAACACAAATTAAGTTGAAAACAGAGTTTTTCACATTAAAAAGCAAGTCATTACAGACTGGTAGTATTACGGCTCAAGGCAGCGTAATCACTACATAACAGAGTACGCACATCAACTATCAATTAACAATTCAACAGCTATCAACTCAGCAACTAACAACTAACTCTACTTGCGTATGCAAACGCTCTATATAAAGCAATAAAATGTAACTGTCTCCTGAAGTTTATGATAGCAGCCAGCACGTAGACCACTAAGGCCACGGATATAGGAGTATGGCCATGTTGGAAAACGGATCTATGGAAGGTGGGCGCTTGAATCCAACTCCAGAACTTTGCACAGATGTCAATTAACCTCCGCAAGCTTGGAAACGGCCGTATGGATGTTTATATGCCACGAAACAGAGTCCAGCCGACATAGAACTCCATAGTTGACTTCCACGTGGATGGATTTGACCGCGGCTTTCTTTGACAAATTTACTTGAACCAATAGGACACGAACCATGTCCTTGTCATTCCTAGCCTGCCCATGTGGCTCGTTTCCTTCGTAGACACCTGTAACATCGATTTCCACAAAATAGCTGCGGAAAGTTGCAGCAGCTGCGGAAAGTGACAAGTTTCCGCAACTGTATGAACAAAATCTAAATCAAATAGAAAACACACAAACATAATTAAAAACCATGTTAGATACCCTTTTGCACATGATATTGACAATTTTGGAGGTTTAGGTGAGTGAAAAAGATATGGAAAAGTGTATGGAAAAGAGGCAAATTCGGGACTCAACAGGAATGATGACTCAACTTGGATGCTCTAAACAAGGGCGACTCGATGGTGCTGCCACACAGTAAAGGCCCCAATGGGGGACCGTGGAAACATGAGTACATGATGGGAACTCATGACGAAAATCTACACGAACGAAGACAAGTAAGGAGGCAAGATGGTGCCCCAAGTACAAGTGTCGTAAGTGAGGAAATTTGATTTTAAGGAGAGGTGAAGTGACCCTTCTTGGACAAAATGTGTCCTGGTGAAGTATTAGATCACAAAAAACTAACAGATACCCATTTGAGGGCTCAGTGAGATCTTTCCAACGGTGCAGACGGTTCGTCAAACGGGGCTACGGTGTGGTCGCAGCAGTCGAAAGAAGAAACAGGGGTTCTCTTTTAATAAGGCAGTTTTCCCTCCAAAATCATTCATTTGCTATTGTTGTTGTGGTGAATGTGGAGAGGAGAGAAGGCCCTAAATCTTGTGGCGAACGTAGCGGACAAACCGACCGTTGGAATCGAGATCCGCCAGTCGCAGGTAAGAGGCCTAACCTTTCTCTTGCATTTTGATGGATTAAATTTTCATTTTAGGGCCCAGAAATCCAGAAACAGCCCCTCCGTCATCTCTACAGCCGGGTCACACTTTTTGGGCCAAAAAGTGCGACCTGGGAAGCAGGTTTCAGGCAGAAAAGTGCGACCTGTCCCAGAAATGGGCAGAAAACTGCGACTTGGGGGATGAGGGGGTTTTGGTCCTGTTTTATGGCTGGAAGTTGGGTTTTGGTGTTTGGTTATGGTTTTCCTGATCTGTATGCTGACAAAAATGATGTGTTTGTGCAAGTATGGCAGATTTACGGGTTAACTAGAGAGAGAGAGATCTGGGGACACTACGAGCAGAGATCCAGGCGGATCAGGGCGTCCGCCGTGTATTGGCCAGATTTGGGGTTCTCAAGTTTTTGGAGAACCCTTTGATGAGAACAGGGGAACCATTATTGGCCCGGATTATCAGTTACTGGGATCCAGATCAGGAGTTCTTTGTAGTGCAGGGGCACAGGATCGAACTGACGGTCCAGGACGTGTATTTCCTTACTGGTCTCCCGCCACTGGGGATGGTGGGAAACACACAGCCAGTATTGCCGCGGGGGCGGCATATCATGGAGTTCGTGGAGCGTCATTGTCGACCGGGTCTCCAAGTCAAGGGGACTTGAATACCGATCGGGGATCTAGAGAGGCTAGAAAACCGTGCAGTGGCCGCAGCTGTGCTGCGTATCCTGGGCAACCAAGCGCTCCATCACATCACTGGGGGGCAGATGATGATAGTGGAGAGTGTGCTGGGTGGGACCTACTATGGGTGGGCCCAAATGATGTTGGTGTCGCTAAAGCGACAGTTGTCACTATGCAGGCGGCAGGTGAACCATGATTGCTCATATGGGACTTTGTTGTGCGCCTTCTTCTTTGAGAAGATCCCGACCTTGAGGCCTCGTGTACAACTTCCAGATGGGGGCTCGAGAGAGCCCAGTATGCGCCGTTGGGGACGGCTACTGTGCAGAGGAGGAGGAGGGGCGGTCGGGCGAGTGTTTCGGCCTGAGTTTTTTGTCCATTGGGATCAGATGCCATTGTACATAGACGACTATCCCTATAGTGGGATGAGCTACTATGGAGATCCGGACCTGCCACTTCTGCCTGGTCGAGTCTGGGGGCCCGATGGTAAGTGAAAGATTGCTATTCTTGTGTGGGCATGTTAAAGTTTTTGAATAGTAATTGACGGTACTGATTCATGTACTTTTGGTATGCAGATATAGCACCGGTAAAACCGGCCGGATATATGGGACGACCGGAAGCATCTGGAGCTACAGGTCCGAGTGGGTCGAGAGAAGCGCATAATGAGGATGCAGCCACCCTGCTAGAGGACATCCGCCGTAGATGCGAAAGGTTTTTGACCAGAGTATCAGAGCGCGGGTGGCAGGACTTAGACGACCAGTTCATAGAGTCATGTGTTGGTCTACCCTCGGAGTGGCGAGGTGTCATGCGGTGCATGGCGATGGCCGGTCAGGTGATGCGCGATCTACATGCTGTAGGGGCAGAGCCATTGGCCTGGGATCCTCCAGATAGTGATTAGGGGTGGGGCATGTGGTGCCCCCTATGATGTATGTAGGGGCAGGTGGTGCCCCCAGTTTTGGGTTTTTTTTGTAACATGCTATGGGCATGTCATATGTATCAGAGTAGATGGACTCTAAACACATGTTTTGTGACACATATTATGGATATGCATCGTTTTTTGATGGTTATGAATGTTATTGTCTTGTATGAAATGTGTGTGATAAATGCCAATCTAGAACATGGTTTGCAATACTATCTACATAGTGATTATGTTCTCGAGGTACATGGTTGAAAGTTATGGTTTCAAATGCACGTATCAAGATTTTCACTCGTAAATAGCGTCTAAACAGCACAGGGTTATGCACACGATAAACACCATTTAGTTTCATTACAAGAAGTAGGGAATCCAAACGAACGTGCAGATGGAGGATGCGATGAAAGAGGGCATCGGCTAAGAGACCACGCACTGCATCATATTTGGCCTTATTTTTGGTGGCAGAACCAATGCATACCCCGTTAGAAAGAACAAGGGCATGCAAGGGGGTGAAGATGGCCCAACCTGCCGAGGCTAGACTCCTGGAGTAACGACTTGCACCATCGGCGTAACTGATAAAGGGTGTGGACGGGGGGTCCTGCGGAATGGTGTGACAAGACAACAAATGAGGGGAGGAGAGGCAATGACGGTAGCGTGAGTGCACAGAAGTCATCGGGCGGCAACCGCGGGAGGGAGTGCAAGGAGCAGGAGGACTATGACTCATATACAAATCAGAGGGTGGTATATGAGGGCTATCGGAAGTTTGGTGAGGACTCGGGCTGCGGAGGTCAACAGAGACACGGGTGGAGTGATCTCGTGTATGGGTAGGAAAGGGGTGGTCAAGGGACACAACAGGGGAGGATGCAGAGGGGCTAGGCTCCAAGTGTCTCGCAGAGGAGGATAGGTAAAGAATGGTTACAGTAGACTCCGTCATTTGAACATCAGGGGGGGGAATGTCGATGGGAGCGGGGGGATCCTCAGGCTGACCTGAAGCATACTGCGCGAGGATGGGAGAGGCGGATTGATTTTGTTCAACCTCATACTCTCGGATCACCTCTAAAGAGGCGCGGTAATGCGTCAGGTGAGGACAATGGTGGGAGTAATGGCCATGAATGCCGCACAAAGCACAGGGCTTGTTGGTGCGGAGAGTCTTGGGGTTCTTGGTTACCGACGAAGAAGGAATGGAGGCTTTAGGGACCGTAGACTCGGGGAACACGACTTTAACCATGGGCTGAATATGGGGCAACTCGGGACAAGCGTGGGTGGCATGACTGGTGACATCACATAAGGCGCAAGGTTTCATGGGCGGAGAAGGGGCCAGGTCAGTCGTGGTGGTCTTGTCTTTAGGTGCGCCCTTGTGGGCTTTGCCTTTCTTCCTGGGAGCCGTCACGATAGGAGAAGGGTCCCGTGGAGGTGCTGGGGGCACAGTTGCAACGGAGGAAGCGAGGGGGACTGGTTGAACTGGTGTCAAAGCCATATAGGGTTTGGGATGACCAGGAGGGGTGGCGGCTGGGGGATCAAGGTACCAAACCGGTATGCCCAAGGTCAAGTTAGGGAGAGAGAGGGTGGCCATAACGGGGACAGAATATACTCCAGGAGGGGGAGCTAGGAAAGGGATCTGCCCAGCAGGGTAATGACCAGGAGGGATGGCTTCGAGATGGTTAAGGCCAGGAGGAACCGATCCAGGAGGATAAAGGGGTTCAGGGATACCAGCTGTAGGGGGAGGGCCAGAAGGAGGAGGTCCGGCTGGCTAAGATGAATGGCTAGGAGCGGGTTGCGGAGGGCGAGGGGGAGGTTGCTGACTAGCCGAGGCAGGCCGCTTACGGGCAGCCTGGGACGATTGCATCATGCAAACATTCGATGAGCTGGGATCGGTGACAGGAGGGGGGGGAAGGTTAGGGAAAGTTCCAAGCAGGGAGGAATCTTTGTAAACGCCGGGGGAGACACTGGTCAAGGAATCGACGGTTTGCTTGTTGGCTACAGAAGAGATGGTTGTCTCAGGTGAGGTCTGAGATTTTGGCTCATGATATGTCAATTGGTCAATGGTGACTATCTTTCCATTATGGGGGAAAGACATCTTGCGGAAAACCGCGGATGGGACAGCAGACATAGCATAGGTGTAGCTTCGCCCCAATAGAATGTTGTAGTCTAGCGGGGCGTCGATGACTTCGACGTCGACGCAAACAGTCTTACCGGCGAGGGTGATAGGGCAATTACGAAACAAGCCAATGGGCTGGGAGGCATGACCGTCCCACGCTCTAAGGGTGATCGTGGAAGGGGCTAGCTCAGGGGATCCGAGTTGCTTCCAAACCGAAGCGGACATCACGCAGGTGGATGCCCCCTCATCAATTATACACCGGGAAACGTTGGCGTTCCGAATTTTGACTGGGATTTGGAAGGCGACGGAAGGAGGGAGAGGAGGATGGTCCGATTGAGTGGCGTCGAAAACAATCATTTGGTCATCAGCAGGATCTACAGCGCCCACGGCAGATAGTAGAGCCTTCTTTTGGGAAGGGCACGACTGGAGGAGTTCCAGTGTGGGAATGGCAGCAGGAGATTGCGCCAAATCATCTACTATGCTATACGAATGAGCAGCTCGACCGGAAGCAGCGTTTCGACGTAATGGTCCCTTAGGAATCTTGGTATGAACCTCAACTTTGGGTTGAGGGATATGTAAGGGGCCACTGGGTGTCAAAAGAGGCTCTGTAGAACCTGAAGAAGGAGGCTCGGGGGCAGACTGAGCAGGAGGCTTGGGGTACTGGCGAGACCGAGTTTGAAGGTGAAGATCGATGGACGGGTTAGGATCGGAGTGCATCATAAGGATCTGGTAATCAGAGGAACCAGAAAGGGAAGGGGGGGTGGCTACCTGGCTGTCAGGCGGTTGGGTAGCCATGAATCCTTGTTGAGGGAAAGGATCAGTAAACACAGCTGGCTGGGTAGTGGCCACATTAGGAGGAGCATGAGGGGAGGCGTGTTGTCCGCGCAATGTGGCTTGAGACTCCTACATCTGCCGCATCTGGGGTAAGAGGGGAAAATCGTGGGTGTAATGACCATAAACACCACAACACGAACAAGGCTTATTTGTGCGAAGCGGCCTGTCCGGCTTGGGCTGAGTGCCCTGTTGCTGGTTGGCAGTGTTAGGGTCCACACCAGGATTGGGTCCACGGGTACCAGGGGCAGATTGGTTTGGGTTGCCTCTCCGCCTTCTTTGAGAAGAAGGGGGATTAGTCGCGCCCTGCTGTGCAAATACTTGCCATGGAGGAGGTTGTAAGTGCTGTTGCGGGTTTTGAGGAGGCAAGGGAGTTGGAAGCGCATATGCTGGAGGAGCTGGCGCACTAGGTTGCGGATAAAGGTAGTGGTTAGGTTGGGCAACATTGAGGTAATCAGGAGGTTGGGAAAAAGGAGGAGGCATGCCGTATCCTGGATACATGCTACCGGGAGGGGGGAGAGTGCTGGAGGAGCTGGCCCCTCCCTGAGGGAGACCATAGCCCATAGGAGGTTGAGCGTACGGATGGGAAAGGGCTCCAATGATACCGTCCGGGCGAATGAGGAGGCCCCGGGCGTTAGCGCCACCGGCTCCGGGGAGGTCGTAAGAACTGTGATAAACATAACCAGATTGAGCGTAGATCAGGTCATATTTCAAGGCTATTTGGAGGGCGGCTTTTTCGGTTTGAGGAAAATGGGAGGCGACATCCTTGCCGATGGGAGCCGGAAGGGTGCAAAGGAACCAGTCCATATAAACTCGATCTTCGAAGGGAGGGGCTCGACATAAGCTCTGTCTTCTTCGCCATTCCTGAACATGGGCGGAAAGGCGGGTTGAAGAGGATTGCTTGAAGGAAGTCAAGAGCTCCGTGCCAGTGTCGTATCGGAGAGGGAGCTAGAAATAAGACAAAAAGGCCTGAGCAAGGGTCGCAAAGGTGGTATGGGAAGAGGTGGCTTGTTCAACATACCATTTAGAAGCTTCGCCGGTAAGCGTGTGTTGGAACAAACGAAGACGGATGGAGTCATCGGTAATGGAATTGGAGGAACACCACATGTGGAAAGATCGGACATGATTGGTTGGATCTTCTCCAACTTGGCCTTCGAATTTAGGGATGTCGGAAGGGAGCTTGGTTGGCATGGCAGGCCAACCAACATCGTGGCGGATAGGGTCGTTGATCAACTGATTGAAATCGGGGAGGCTGAGGCCTGCAATGTACGGCAGCAATGGGGTGGCCGGGGTCGTTCCTGTGGCGGTTCCACTAGTAGTCGGGCCGGCGTTAGGGCCGGGAGAACCGCTAGAATTAGGCCCTGGACCAGACATGGTGGTAGGGGGAGAACCAGGAGGAGAAGGGGAACCCGATGAATCAGGAGAGGAGTCGGAGTGCGGACTCGGAGGAGGACTGGCTCGACGACGGCGGGTCGGAGCAGGTCGATCGACCGGAAACTGAGGGTGAAGGCCAAGAAGTCTCCGAGAAAGGCGCCTTGGGGGCGCAATGACGACAGGAAGAAGGAAACCGACAGGGGCAGAAAGGGACAGAATCAATTGAGGTCAAGGGCAGAAAAGGTGCAGTGACAATTGATTTTAGAGTATTTTCCAGGCGGTGTTAACCAGGCGCTTCTTCGCTTAGGGTCAGTGTGTGACGTGCATTAATTTTAATTTTTAAACCCTTTCCGTTTTGAGAGCAAGAAAAAAATGTGCTGCGTAACTGAAAATAAACCTTCAGAGAATAGTATATAATGCTGAAATAACAGAAAAATAACAGCTACTTGTGCATCTATCTAACCCAAGAAGGCGGGTCTCTCAAAACTAATCTGAAAAGAAAGGGAAAAATCTAGGCAAAACACACGGAAAAGAGGCAAATAGATCTAAGGTCAAAAGGGACAGGGATCTAAAGGATAAAGCTGCTGAAAAGAGGTGCAGATCACAGCCAAAAGATAGAGGCAAGGTGGCTGGAAAAAGGAAGGAAATCAGCAAAATACGGAGGGGGCAAGGTGGAGGCCCTAAAAGTAGATCCAAAAAAATCTTCAGGAGGTGATTTGAGAGTTAGAAGAGTTGATTTCAATGGATCTGAAAGGGAGGTAACAGATCTGGAAAAAAGGAGGCTGAAGCTCTGAAAAACAGACGGCTGAAACAGCTAAAACTCTTCCACAAAAAGTGGAGGGTACTAAAGCCCTAGGGGGCTAGGTTCCCACTTAGATGAGTAAAAACAGATCAGAACTTGGTCAAAGTGGGCTGAGACAGAGGCTGGAAGACCCCGATTGCAAGCCGCAGCTACAGTAACCTTAAAAATTTAAAATCCACCGAAAAATCAAGTGTGTCGCAAGGCTGATTTTTTCGCGTGTGTCGTGTAGGCAAGGCAGTGCGACCTGGAGGTCCAGGTCGCAGGTTATGGGCCAAAAAGTGCGACCCCCGTTCCGGTTGTCTCAGCGGCAGATTTTCAGAAAAGTTGCCGTCTCAGTTCCGGCTGGTGTCGCTTACCTGCGCAATAGGGCCAGAAACACACGGAAGTTAGAAATTTTAATGTTTTAGGGTTTTATGTGAGAAAAACAACATAAAAATAGGAAAAATAAACAATTGAAAAGAAACCCTAGGGTCTGAAGTAGCTGGATATGCAGGAATATGAAAAACGACAGCGGTCGTAATTTAAAACCCGTGTGGAGTCGCCATTTGTTAGTATGAATCCTTTGTCGAAGTGTACGAAAAAGGACCACTTTAGCTACGCATAACTAATAGCCCTAACAACAAAAGTGGTTGCCAATATCTTCAGATATGCGGTTAGTTAGACATAAAAGAGCTGCAAAAAACCAGATCTATGCATGGAAAGACATTAAGCAGAAAAAGTAAGGGTTTGCTCCATATACTAATAGACAAGACAAGAACAATTTTTGAAAGAATTTTTATATTAATGGGGCACCTGGGAGGAAAACAAGAAGGCGTATCCAATTCTCCTCAGTGGGATGGGTTCTTGGAAGTCCTCGGCACTTCAAATCTAAGATTTCTCTCTCTTGTTGGTGTAGAAAACCCACACAAAGAATGGAACTCAAAGGGAGCTCACACAGCAAATGGCAGAAAATGGTGACCAAGTGTATAGATCCAGAGTGATCTAATAGGCAACAAAAGGTGAAGAATGGTAGGAAAAACCTCCTATTTATAACAAAATATTGGGTCATTCTAGATCTTGGTGCATGGGTTAACCAGATCTAGATCCACTTTTTATGGAATATTTTATTATATTTGGTGGAGGGAAAAGGTATTTGACTTGGGTCAAATCCCTTAATTTGTCAAAAATAAATAAATAAATGATTTATTTATCTTTTTAAGGAAGCGGTTAGAATATAATTAAATAAATAATGATTTATTTAATTATTTAAGGAAGTGGTTGAAAGATAATTAAATAAATAATGATTTATTTAATTATTTGTGGGTGATTTGGTCATATTTAACAAGGAATATTATCTAAATAAGGTTTAAATAATTATTCTTATAAAATAATAAGATAAATAAAGGTTTATCTAATTAATTTCTTTGATTTTGGGTTAAACATGACTGGGAATAATAATTAAATTATGGTTTAATTAATTATTCCATGAGGAAAATCAAACAAATATAGGTTTTTTTAATATTTCCTTTTGGGGTTTCCTGTTTTAACATAGTGAAAGCAATTTTACTTAGGGTAAAATTGGTCTTACATGGTGTATTTGGGTCCATCTAATGAGAATAGGTTAGATGACCAAAAAATGGTGTAACACAAGTTGTACAGTAACATCGTTGTCCCCAACTAGGTAGACTTTGACTAACCACCAGGTCCAAAGAGAGGGATGGTGGGAGCAAATTTAAGGCTTTCGAAAAAGGTGTCAGCGATATGTGCATCATCCCCTAGCCGATCATCATTTTGGAATGCATATAAAAACATTGTCTCCATGGCAGTCGTATCCCTTAAGTAATCATCCATACCAACCTCTATTTGATTGCCTCCATTGCTAGCTTGTGAAGAACTACCATTTTTGTAGTCATTCCTAATTGGTGAATCTAGACATAGCAGGAATTGAATCGGTGGTTGATTCAACCATTCTTGGTATCGTTCCTCTCCTATTTTTTCTCTTAATTCAGTCTTCTCTTGATTTGACATTGTCGTGGGGTGCAATGGAAGATGGTAGGTAGGTTGCTCATCATCACTAGAATCCTAATAATTTAAAAATATATATTTGAACATGATTAGTACAGAATATATGATATTAATTAGTAACGACGTTGACAATATTGCATGATTATAAATTGGTTTGACGTTGAAATAATTATATTAATCAATATACCAAACAATTATAATTATTACCATCATTGTCCCGGGATTGTGGCTAGAATATGCAATATTGTTACAATCAAGTGTGGTGAAGCAAGCTTGTCCATTTCACTACCAAATGCGCCTTAAGCAGATGTTGTCTCGATAAGAGCTTCCGACGTTTTGGAGCTGTTTGAATATTTTGTGCATCTGAACTCGATTATGAATCTGCATGAATCTGCAAATTTGTATACATTATAAATTTAATTAAGATGTGCATGATTGACATGGATAAAAACCATAAATTCAATTAGATAATGAATATATAAATAAAATCTGAAGTAAATATTACGTCTCGAGATGGATAGGGAGAACTCCACGATGGATTATGAGAAATATTATGAAACGAGATGGATTTTGAAGAATTGTTCATTCGATATAATTATGATATTTTCTCTCTGCATTTGAGCAAAATCAACAATAAATTCTGATGTACACACCTAAAAGTAATTTTGGTGCCTTAAAAATGGACTTCTTGTTATCAGTGTTGATGTACAGATAACCACACTAGTGCGTTTTAGTTACTGTGCACCGGTTCCGTGTTATCAACAGACGCACTGGTGCAGTGCTATTAAGTGACGCACTGGTGACAAATAACTGCAAATAAAAAGCGCAAATCTATTTTCTTTAAGTGAAATAAAAAAGCAGTAAATTGAAGAATGGGCGGAAAAATATTTTCAAAAATATAATTTCATAAAACAATTCTTTAAATACTAAACACTTTTCATTATTTCACTATTTTTACAAAAATTTTCAGCCAGAGATTTTCAAGAGACATACCTAGAGCAAGAGAGCACGAGAGCACTGTGGAGCAGTGAAATACGTTCAAACAGAATTATTCAGACAATCACAATTCCAAACCTCTGGTGATTCAAACCCTATATCATAGAATTTCAAATGATCTCGTGATTAAAATTTATTGTTTTTTTTACTTTTTTCTGCAGTTTTTTTATGCAGTAAGAAAAAAAATTCAATTTATTTTTCATTTTCAGAAAAAAATAAAAAAAATAAAAAATAAAAATAAAAAATAAAATAAAATAAAATAAAATAACAAAAAAATAAAATAACAAAAAAAAAAAAAATCCATTTTTACCCTAAGCCATTCATTCTTTTTCTTTCTGCCCTTTCTTCTCCTTGGTTTTGTGATTTCAGAATTAGGGTTTTTCATTTTATATTTATAGGGTTTGTATTGCTATAGGCCTATGACATCCAACCCATGGGATGACTTACACAGTCGGATCCCAATCCATGTCGGCCTTTGCGTGAATTTAAAAAAAAACATAATTTTTTTAATCGGTGCGCCCGACTTAACGTAGTGCACCGGTGCACTGGATTATTCCAATGCATTGTGCAAGTACTGTGTAACAAAAAAATTAAAAAAAAAAATTTTAATCAATGCGCCATGTCTAAAATAGGGCACCAGTGCACTATTTCATTATGGCGCATTGCGCACGTGCTGTTTCACAAAAAAAAAATTTATTGTGTTAATCGGTGCACCATGTAACATATAACGCACCACACCAAGTCTCCTAGTTGACAGAGAGCACCGTATGGTGGTCCCTTGTTTGCGCGGGGCGTTTATGCTATAAAAAATAACACTGGATGATTTTTATTATTTTGTCTGTGTTAATCGGTGTGGTGGTTAACATGTAACACACCAGTGCTCCTTGTTGACAGAGAGCACCATACGGTCTAATATACTGTTTGTGCAATTCATTTATAAGAACCCCACGCACTGACATCAATGCGTACAAAATGAATAGCGCATTGGTTTCTTGAGGATTTTTTTTACCTGAAAATTTGACAATTTATTTATAAATATATTAATGAATGATATGGTATAGGTTTCAGATTGATAAATAAATGACTGAAAAGAGATCAAGTAACAAAAATACTAATAACACATCAAGAAAAGCAAAACAGGCAAGTTCGTTGTAAATTCTTTACAAAAAATATCATTTTTGAACTACATGTAAGTTTAACTAATATGTATTGTTTACTGTGTATCATGCAGAGCAAAAAAATGATGAAGCTCAATAAGATTTGTTCTGATCTAGTACTAGAAGAGCGTAAAATATTGATGGATAATTTTCAAAAGGATGAATTAGGTGAATGAAAAAATACTATCGATCCAATATGAGTTTCTTTTTTTAATTTTCATTAATAATATACTTAAAATTATTAGATAACATGTGTCAAACAATCTATTAATTCACATTTGTTTAATGTTCTACAGGGACCAACAACTCAGAAAAGGAATTTTGTTCTAAAAAAAGAAAAAAATAGAACATGCAAATGAAAATGAATTGCTCCTTAGCTCATTTGGAGTGGTGCCGGAGGTTAACGAAAGTGGGAAAACTTTTACAAAAGTTTGAGGGATCTAGTGGAACGAATGTATAGACGTTCTTTCCACTTACAATACAAAAATCAATCCAATGATTCCAAGAACCAAATTTTATCTAAACTACAAGAAGAGTTTCCAGAGAATTGGTCAATGAGACATGTCAGACTTTTAATAGCAAAAACGTACAACAACAAAAAAGAGGGAATGAAAAAGTAATATTCCTTTAAATGTTTGTCTAGAATTATTTATAAATATCACTTTTGTTATATTTACTTTTCATATATCAATATAAAAATTAAATAGTTTATTTTCATGTTACATTTTCAGGAAGATTATGAAAATCTAAAAAGATGAACAATCTGATATCATAAATATGCCAGTAGGAATGTCCAAAAAGGTGTACAAGAAGGTGGTCAAAGAAATGGAAAAATTGCATCACAGGAGGAGCCATCTCAACAAAAATGTGCTTCAAATGTAATATGTAATCATTGAATTTTTCGACCATTAGGTACAATAAATAAATAATTTAGCATTAAATATTAGTTTCAAGTATTTTATTGCAGAAAAGAAAAGAAAATGGAACCCATTCAGCACATAAAACAGGATGACAAGGAAGAAAAGGGTTGATATCTAAGTCTGTGAGTAATTGTTACTTCCTTATAACAAATTAACTAGATTTCAATTTTGTATTTTTTAAGTTGTTTTACAAAAATCATCATTGAATGTCTTCAAATAGGTGCTAACATACAAAGCAAAACCATCAGACGAATTGATTGAAATTGGGTTAAATATAGGTTGTGAGTATATGTTGGCATATCATAAATTAATTGTGGAATTTGCAAGCATATATCGATATTGTTTTACTTAGCTTCGTCTATAATTAATAGAACAAAAAAATATTTTATATTAAATATATGATTTTTTATGGGGTATAAAACACGTAGGAAACAAAGCATGGAACTGCGCCAACAGATGAAATCTTGAAAGATTGCATGGTACATGGTTTTGAAAGAATGTGTATATTTTATGATTCAATTGTTGCTATGGTACGTCATTTATTTTCTATTTACATTGATGTATATTATTTAATAATGAAATTTTCATTATTCTCAACAATGTATATGCACTCATTACAGTTTATTTTTATGTTTGTAGATGGAAGGTGAAGAAGAAGAAAATAATCAACATTGTGAACAAAACATTCCTGAAAATAACCCCAAGTCATGGAAGTAGCTCTAGCAGTGACAGCAGTTCAAGCAAAGAATGATGATCACTATTTTTGGATATCAAAGTAAGGCGTTGTATTTTTTGAAATATTTTTCTGTGAAATCAGACATTTTGTTTAATGTAATGGACATAGTGTCCCAATTGAAAGACAAAGGCATACCAATAACTATCCCATTTTGTATGACAAAGATTGTCTTATTCACACACACACACACATATATACAATAAAATATATTTTAATTTATTCTATTGTGTTCTCCATTGTCACTGTGAAATGTAACACCACTGATTAAATTTATGAATGATTAAATATTATAATGAAGAGATGTGAAATTTGATGATATGATATAACAAATTAATCCAAACATCACATTCAAATGCACTAATAAAAATTTAATTCATATGAATACTGTTATAAGATATATATGTGTCTACTTTTGATAAATAATGAATTTTAAAAAATCACAATAATTATGATATGATATAACAAATTAATCCAAACATCACATTCAAATGCATTAATAAACAAATAATTAATATGAATATTGTTATAAGATGTGTCGACTTTTGATGAATAATGAATTTTAAAAAACCACAATAATTGCAGTGTCACAGGTCAATGTTTCTAAAAAATACAAATTGAACACCGGTGCATATCAGTTAGTTTACACTGGTGCATTTGTATGTTGCAACGCACCGGTGCGTTTGTATGTTGCATCGCACCGGTGTGTTTCTACGACCTATGGGCACCGCACAAATACCAAAACCAATTAAAAATCTTGGTCCGTTTATGCGATACCGCGCATCGGTGCATTTATGTGATACTACACACCGATGCATTTGTATGACCTATGGGCACCGCACAAATACCAATACCAATTATAAATCTCAATGCATTTGTCTGATACGGCGCACCGGTGCGTTTCTATAAGTCTACGTACCAGTGCGTTGAGACGACCTATGGGCACCATACAAATCCCAAGACCAATTAGAACGGCCACGTGCGTTGTACCACCAACACTGTGCCCAGTGCGGTTTTATACCTTGACGGCCCAGTGCATGCACCTTAGACTGCCCCAAGCCACCTTCTAGATGACACACACCAGTGCATTGAAACCTTAGCAGAGCACCAATGAAAAAAACATCTGTAATAACCTCTGGCTACCCGGTTTTTTTAGTTGTGATGAATTTCCGTTAAAAGCTCCACCAAAACCTTCGTAACCATAAAAGGATGTTGTAGAAAATGTTTTTTTGACAATTTTGGCCAATTTTATAACACTAAAAACCTATTTTATAACCTTCGTTAGAGGGTCTTTTCCTTGTAGTGAGTGCCATAAATGGGGTCATTTTTGTTGCAGTATGGAAGGAAGTGTTATACCACTATTTAGCCAGACATAACCACTTGACCCATTATGTTTGTTTATCATATTCAAAACAACGAAGATATCCTTCCAAACATTTTTTCACTATCTCAGTTTGACCATCGAATTGAGGATGATAAGATGAGCTATGAGCTAGTTGAGTACCCAAATAAGAAAATAATTTTGTCCAAAAATTTCCAATAAAAATGGGATCTTTGTCGCTTACAATAATATTTGGGTTTTCGTGTAGCTTTTGAATTGTTTTCGTAAATGAATTAGCAATTGCACTTGCTTTAAATGGTGATATAATGCACAAAAGTGTGCATACTTGGTAATTCTATCAACTACCAACATGATGACACTCTTTCCTTCAGAATTAGGTAAACCTGTGATAAAATCCATTGAAATATCCTCCCAACGTTGACTTGGAACGGATAAAGGTTGTCGAAGACCTGGGGTCTTAATTGTCTCAATTTTATACTGCTGGAAAACCAAACATTCCGCCACAAACTTTTGAATATCAGATTTAAGGCCATCCCAAAAAAATTCTTTCTTCACCCTGTGGTAAGTTTTTAAAAATCATGTGTGTCGTCCTAAAGGAGAAGTGTGCAATTCCAAAAGAACATTTTGTTTTATTTGGGAATTCTTACAAAGATATAAGTGATCTTTGTACCATAAGGAATCATTTTTCCAAATAAATGTATCATATGTACTAGGATCTTGCTACAACTTTTGAATGAGTGTCCACACTTCTTCGTCCTTCTTCCATTTATCCCTTGCTTTGGTTATCCAATCTGGTTGGATAATATAAATGGCACAAAGCAATGCTTCCACCTTTTCATCCTTTCTTGAGAGTGCATCTACAACAACATTTAGCTTTCCTTTTTTGTAGATGATTTCAAAGTCATAACCCAACATCTTTGTGACCCATTTTTGCTGCTCTTCTGAAGATATTCTTTGTTCCAAAAAGTGTTTAAGACTATCATAATCATTTTTTACCTTGAAGTGTCTCCCCATTAGGTAAGGTCGCCATTTCTTTAGTGCATGTAGTATTGTCAATATTTCCTTGTCATAAATATCTTTCTGTAAATACTTTCCTTTGATTGGATGTATTTCAAAAGAAATAGGTATTCCTTCTTGCATTAAAAGAGCACCAATTCCATTTCCTAAGGCATCACATTAAACAATAAAGTTTTTTGTGAAGTCCGGCGCAGCTAAGACTGGTGCTAGGCCCATTTCCTATTTAAGATGTTCAAAGGCCTTAGTTGCTTCAGGATTCCATGAAAATGCATATTTCTTCAATAATGTTGTTAGAGGTGCTTCTATTATCACATAATTATTAACAAACTTTTGATAATACCCTGTTAACCTGAGACATCCTCGCAACTGCTTTATGGTTGTGTGAACTTTTCATTCCTTAATGGCTTTAATTTTGTTAGGGTCTACCTTAACACCTCGTCAGATACAATATGACCCATATATTCCACCTCTTGTACTCCAAAGAAACATTTGGAGGTTCTTGCATCATAATTGTTTCTCCTCCAATAATTTGAGCACCTTGTCAACATGTTGAACGTGATCCTTCGATCTGTTGTAGATTATTATATCGTCAAAAAATAATAACACAAATTTTCTAAGGAAGGGTTTGAAAATGGAATTCATCAACCCTTGAAATATAGAAGGTGCATTGGTAAGGCCAAAAGGTAGGACCATAAACTCATAATGACCCTCATGAGTTCAAAATGTTGTTTTCAAAATATCTTCAATCTTCATTCTAATTTGATGATATCCTGAATGAAGATCCAACTTGGTAAAATAAATTGCTCCAAGTAATTCATCCAATAATTCATCAATCACAGGAATGGGTAATTTATCTTTAATAGTGAGCTGATTGAGCTCCCTATAATCTAAAAACATGCTCCATGATCCATCCTTCTTGTGTACCAATACTACTGGAGCAGAGAAAGAACTTTGACTAGATTGAATTATACCAGCCTCTAACATTTCTACAATCATACGTTCAATTTCGCTCTTTTGGACATAAGGATATCTGTAAGGCCTGATGTTTATAGGAACACTTCCTGGAATCAAATGAATAGCATGATCATGATCACGAATAGGTGGGAGTCCTTTGGGTGTTTCAAACACCTTGGAATGATTGTCCGAGACTTTTTAGACATCTAGATAAATAGATGATTTTTATGTTAAAACTTCTAGTGAGCATAATTGTGCAATTACGCCTCATTGTTCTTTCTTTAGAATATTTTTCATGATATTAGAGCTTATTATCTTTCTTGGCTTCCCTACGATACCCCATAATTCGATTTCATTTCCTTCCGAAAAAAAATGTTAGGTCCCTATAATACTAGTATAGTCCCCTATTGTTGTTAGTGTAACCCCCTTATTGTTATTATTGTACCCCTGTAACCCCCATATTGTTATTATTGTGCCCTTAAATTATTAAAGTTAGGCCGGCTAGGATTAAATTTTGGCCCCACTAGGATTACATTGTGGCCCCCATGGACTCCTATATATAGAAATGAGGTTTTGTAATTTGTATCGTTCAAGAATTTTTCATTCATGTAATGTATTGGAGGTTTCCCCCTTGAAGTGGCTTATTTCTAAGGCGTTGATATCTCTTTTCTTCTATTTTTGGAGCTGGTTTCCTAACATTTGGTATCAGAGCTTTGGATTCTAGGGTTTCGCTACTCCAAACAGGGGATCGTGGCATTTTCGCTATAACGTTTTTTCTACGAAGGTTCAGAAGGTGAAAATTTTAGTGTGCAAAGCCAAAATCCTGAGGTATCGTCACAAAATTTCAGAGCTTGGTTCGCAATATTTTTGGAGATATAATCTGTGGAATTTAGGTCATTTGCAGGCTCCTGAATTCAACCTGAACAGTTCATCATGGAATTTTCGCTATAATTTTTTTTCTACAAAGGTTCAGAAGCAGAAATTTTTAGAGTGCGAAGCCGAAATCCTGAGGAATATATTCGCAAAATTTTAGAGCTTGGTTCGCAATATTTTCGGAGATATGATATGTGGAAGTTATGTCTTTTTCAGGCTTCTGAATTTCATCTCAAAGAGGTGATCGTGGCAAAATCTTCATAGCTCTCTCTCTCTAAGCATCAGATTGGAATGTTGTAAAAATTGGCCACAAGTGCATGTACTGTAGTTTTCTTTATATCAATTTCAAAGCTAAAGGAGGAAATAGTGACACGTGGCAAGTCATACAAGTTAGCTCTACTGAACCAATCCATAATTGGGTCATTGTGGGAGATTAGATATAACTTTTCCTTGAAGAATCCAAATCAGATCAGACCTGTGGCATTTGAAAGAAGCTTCATAGGACTACTACAGGGCTAAATTTCAGATATTGAATATCCATAATTATATAGATAATTCAATTTCAATATTGAGCTCCTCAAAAGCAAGTAAAAGGTGTGTATTTCTTTTTCCAAATTACATAAGTCTTGTTTGAAGAATCAAGTTGAATTGATTCCAAGGGCATATTTTAGAATAGATATCAGTATTGGATTCTAAAATGGCCCCTAAAAATAATTCAACACCCATTAAGCCTTTAGAAGGCTTTAATATGACTCATAAAGATGAAGAACGGCAACATGACATATCAAAATTACAAGAGCAAGTTCAACAAATTTCGCTCTCACAAAGAGTAACAAAAAATGAAATGGAAGTTTTGAAGAAAGGCATGGAAACTAAGACGAATGGTTTGAAGAAAGGCGTGGAAGCTAAGATGAATGGTTTGAAAGCTAAGATGAATGGCATAGAAGTGGGCATGGAAGCTAATATGGATGACATGGAAGCTAAGATGGATGAAAAAATGAAATACAACATGGAAAACATGAAGAATGATCTAAAAGTAGACATAGAAGGTTTGGCAAATTTGATACAAGAAATATTTCCTAATGGTGAAAAGATAGCAGAGGAAACTCATGATGAGAACAAAATAAATGTTAATCGTGATTTCATAAACTCTAATGTTGGAGGGAAGAACCACCATATTTCAAAAATGGATATGAGGAAGTTTGATGGAAAGGATCCTGTAACGTGGATACTACAAATGGAGCAATATTTTGATCTCAATAATGTGCAAAACACACAAAAGGTACGCATTGCAACTTTACATTTAGAACAAAATACATTTGTATGGTATCGATGGCTTTGCTCATGTAAAAAAATTGTCACTTGGTCAATTTTTACGGAGGAGATTATAGCACATTATGAGGATACAAGGAGAAACACCTTCTTTAGCCAATTGATAAATCTCAAACAAAAGGGTTCAGTGGGGGAGCACATTGAGGACTTCCAAAAATTGAATATAAGGGTAACTGATATTTCAGAGTAACACAGGATTGATCTCTTCATAGGTACTTTAAAGGATAGAATCCAACATGAATTTTTTGTTTTGGAACCTGATTCATTGGAGAAGGCATTCAAGTTGGCCAAAAAAATTGAATGTAAAATTATGGCGACAAGGAAACCTACCACTCACTTCTATAAAGAGGGAAGTGTTGCTACTCCTAGATTTGCACAACCTACAAGGTTGACACCACAACAATTGGAAGAAAAAAGAGCAAAAGGGCTTTGCTACAGTTGTGATAGAAAATACACTAAAGGTCATAAGTGTGCTGAGAATAAATTATTTTACATAGATTGTGAAGAGGAAGAATAAAGTGAAAAAGAATCTTCAAAAGAAGAGGGTATACACCACGAACCAACCCTAGAAGAGGAAGAAATGAGTCCGACCATATCATGTAATGCATTGGCAGGAATTACCACTCCTCAAACTCTCAAGATAGAAGGACATATCAAGAAGAAAAAGGTAATAGTGTTGATTGATTCGGGTAGCACCCATAATTTTATTCATTGTAAGGTAGCCAAGGAATTGAATTTTTTCCTATACCTAGCACCAGAATGTCAAGTGATGGTTGCAAATGGAGGAACTATAAATTGCTCTGGAAAATGCCATAATATCAAGCTAACCATGGGGGAATATGTATTGAATAGTCCATTGCTTTCCATTCCTATGGGAGGTGCTGATGTTGTACTAGGAGTACAATGGTTACAATCTTTGGGGACGGTAGCTTTTAATTTTCAAGAACTTTTCTTGAAATTTTTTTCAGAAGGAAAAGAAGTCAAATTACGGGGTATTGAAGGGAAGCCAGGAAGGATAATAAGCTCTAATGTCATGACAAAGCTTCTAAAGAAAGAACAAAGAGGCGTAATTGCACAATTATGCTCACTAGAAGTTCCGACATCAAAATCATCTATTTCTGCAGATCTCCAACAAGTCTTGGACAATCATTCCAAGTTGTTTGAAACTCCCAAAGGACTCCCACCTATTCGTGATCATGATCATGCTATTCATTTGATTCCAGGAAGTGTTCCTCCAAACATCAGGCCTTATAGATATCCTTATGTCCAAAAGAGCGAAATTGAACATATGATTACAGAAATGTTAAAGGCTGGTATAATTCAACCTAGTCAAAGTTCTTTATCTGCTCCTATAGTATTGGTACATAAGAAGGATGGATCATGGCACATGTGTCCGAACTATAGGGAGCTCAATAAGCTCACCATTAAAGATAAATTTCCCATTCCTATGATTGATGAATTATTAGATGAATTACATGGAGCAATTTATGTTACCAAGTTGGATCTTCGTTCAGGATATCATCAAATTAGAATAAAGACAGTAGATATTTCGAAAACAGAATTTCGAACTCATGAGGGTAATTATGAATTTTTGGTCATGCCTTTTGGCATTACCAATGCACCTTCTACATTTCAAGGGTTGATGAATTCCATTTTCGAACCCTTCCTTATAAAATTTGTGCTAGTATTTTTTGATGATATATTAATCTACAGCAGGTCTTGGAAGGATCATGTTCAACATGTTGACAGGGTGCTCAAACTATTGCAAGAGAAACAATTATATGCAAAAGCATCCAAATATTTCTTTGGAGTAAAAGAGGTGGAATATCTGGGTCATATTATATCTCATGAGGGTGTTAAGGTAGACCCTAACAAAATTAAATCCATTAAGGAATGGAAAGTCCTCACAACCATAAAGAAGTTGTGAGGATTTCTCGGGTTAACAGGGTATTATCGCAAGTTTGTTAAGAATTATGGGAGAATAGCAGCACCTATAACAACATTATTGAAGAAAGATGCATTTTCATGGAATCCTGAAGCAGTTAAGGCCTTTGAACATATTAAAGAAGCAATGTGCATAGCACCGGTCTTAGCTATGCCAAATTTCACAAAAATCTTTATTTTGGAATGTGATGCCTCCGGAAATGGAATTGGTGTTATTTTAATGCAAGAAGGAAGACCCATTGCTTTTCAAAGTCGTCCAATCAAAGGAAAGTATTTACAGAAAGCTATTTACGAGAAGGAAATGTTAGAAATACTGCATGCACTAAAGAAACGGTGAACTTACCTAATGGGAAGACACTTCAAGGTAAAAACTGATCATGATAGTCTTAAACACTTTTTGGAACAAAGACTGTTACACAGTAATTTGTCACCGTCCCTGCAATCCCCGTCCTGCACATTGGAGGGCTCATTTCATGACCTGTTTGCAGTAACATGGCTTGAAACCACTTCCATGACATCCCTTTGAACAAGAGCTTTCATTTCCCTGAAGACATCTCCTTGTGAAAAACCCTAAAAATGGCCCTTTTTGCATTGGCGCGGGTAGACAGTTCAGAACCCACGCCAATGGGGAAAATCCTTCAAAGAGGTCGCGCCAATTGGTGCTCTGTCCCAGTGTCGCACTCATGCCAGCCAATTTAAGGAGTGTTTTTTAAAAATAAATGGCAGAAGTTTCGTCCTAACTGATCCAGGAACTAATATCTATCTTGAGTTGGGAGGTTTGGCTACAGATTTCCATAGAGAGGAAGTGGTTTGCCACCTCTCATGGAAGCTTCCTTGATGATAGGGCCAATCCCATGATTATAGGGATCCCAACTCCCCTTCCTCCATCTATAAAAGCTTGCCCATCTCCATGGAAAGCTAGTCTTCAAGTTCCCAAATTTCCAAGAGCCTTATGCTGCAAGAGCCTCCATAATTCCCTTAAGGCCGAATCTAAGCAAGGAGACTATTGTCAAGATCCGAAGAGAGACGTTTGTCCCATCCTTGACAAGATTTCGAGACGTGTTCTGCTGGCGACCTTCCGAAGGAGAATTCAGCGTCAGAACTATGGTTGTATTCTTCCTTTGATTGATTAATAAAAAACGACTATCGGTTATGGTTCCACTCTTGTTATTTTTTATGATGATGAGTTATGTCCTTTCTGACTGACATATAGTTGCATCTACTAGATTTTACGCTTGCGTTTTTTTTGTTTCTCGCGTGTGCAGGTGTCCTATCACGGAGATCGTGGGGATCGTGATCTTCCAGAGCTAAGGAACGGGAGCGCTACCTCTTCTACAAGCAACAACGTTGGATTCCAGGTAAGCCTTCATAGCTAGTTAGTTTATTTGAAATTAGGAACCTGCACTATAGCGTGAACGATTGTTGCTAGACCTGGTCTGGGCTAGTAGGGATCGCCTCTGTCCATAGAGGGGACTTACCTCCACAACAAATTGGCGACTCCGCTGGGGATCGTTAGCTTGTTGTCATTCATTTTATGAGCTATAGATGGAGCCTGAAGTTGGCCAGATAGCCTTCGAAACACTTTTGCTCTGCAATTGCGAAGTAGATCAAAGCTGCTTCAGTCAATCTCTGGTTTAGTTTGTAAACTGAACACTTGGAGCATCGTCTTGTCTTTTCGGTCGATTCTCGATCCTCCTTGCTTGATCAGCTCTTTTGGGTTGGTTCTTTCTATGAATTTGGGTTTTTGATAGCTTGGTCATCACTGGTCTACTTGTTGGATTTCTCTTTTTTATTTTTGACTAGGAAACTCGACTGGCGCGCTTTTTAGCTTGACAGTGACGCCCATTGGTGCAAGTTGCTTGTTTATTACCCGCGCCAATTCGTCTCTGGCGCTAGTTTCAGCCTCACAGTCGCGCCAATCTTGTGAGGTACTAGGGTTTGCTCAGTTTTGAGCTTCCTGAGCCTGATCT
Source organism: Pinus albicaulis (assembly GCA_034641835.2). NCBI lineage: Eukaryota > Viridiplantae > Streptophyta > Pinopsida > Pinales > Pinaceae > Pinus > Pinus albicaulis. Next base: position 734,144,059 of record CM076580.1, read on the forward strand.
ATGTGTTTGGTCTTGATTTTTCCACTGTTTGAGTGTTTTGGAGCCCTGATTGACTGACTGTTACCTATATCCCTTGGTTGTTTGTCCATTTCCATTGATTTTTCATTCTAGCCCTAGGTCATCTAGATGCTATTGTGTGTCGAGCCTCCCTTGGGAGTTTTTCGGTTTCTATCGGTTCAGTCAACCTTGTGATCACTTCTTTGCATTCGTTTGGTGGTTTTCTATTGTCTCGTTGCGTTGTTTGAGTGATTGTTTCCTTCTTCATTCGAATTCTGCCTTGTCTCGTTTTGGGCCTAGATTACACGGCTCATTTGGAGTCTTTGGGATTCTTTTGGTTTTGAGGGACGTTTCGCTGATTTGAGGTTTGATTGTACGTTTTCATTAAGTGAAATTTGATTTTTTTTGCTCTTTTGTCATCATTTCTCAAATTTCTCTTGCATTAGTTTTCATTTTTTAGCGCATTTTGCTGTGAAATATTGAAAATATAAAAAAAAAAAAAATTCTCTTTTGCTCTTCATTAGTTAATGTGAATTAGATATTTTCAGTGTTATTAGTGATTGGTAACTTTGAACTAAAATCTTTTTAGTTTTCATTAGCTGCATTAGAGATATCATTGGTTGTTTTCTATTCATTTCGTTATTATGTGAAAAGCTCTCAACTCTCTCGTAAATATCTTTCATCAAATGAAATGATATACTGTGGCATATAGAGTGCATTTAGGAGATTTTGAGACATTACATTCGCTAGGGCCTGAAAACCGAAACATAATTGAAGATAAACCATAAAATTTACTCAATTTACCTAAGGAAGCATTGAAACATTAACGAAAAATTTAGAGGTCTAGGTTAGAGACGTGTTCCGGTGTCGTTAAACCTAGTAGCTGTCATTTGCCTCTTGGCTTTAGACAGCACTAGTACGGACTTGTGCTCCCCGTACCGTCGCGTATATAAAGGGAGACCCCACTAGGTTTCTATCCTTTATCCACAGGAAGCCGAGTCTGCCGCCCTATACCCGTGATACACCGAACACAGCATTCGGGGAGATTGCCTGCACGTACATTAAGTCCTTGGTTGATTTCTCTTTCATTTCGAAACCAAGGTGTATATTGCAGTTCACGGTTATTTGGTACACCCTTTGCCTAGTATTCTTGAGTAGTCATTTGATCTTTTGTGACTCTTTAAATTTGAAAGGATCACCAAGCGCTTGTCCTTTCACGCTTGCTTCAAAACTGAAAGAGATAGAGTCACCTTTTTCCTGTTTCTCGACTCTTAAAATATGAAACAGTAGAGTTTTGTTTCAATGTCATAAAAATTAACTGCCCACGAAATATTCCTGGTTAGAGTTAGTTTCCTTAGGGTGTTGTTCTGAAGATCGTTTCTGATGGCAACTTTTCTGGAGTTCACCAACCAAGGAATCCCCTCCGATGGGAATCTTGGTCCTTTTCCTCCTTTTGGGAATGTTGGTGCTCCTTATATGGCAACATTGTCCCTTCCTGGGTTAATTGTTGGGTTGCCTGTTTGGTTGTTTTCAACCTCTGTTGTCCCAAATGTCTCGGCTACTGTTCAATCAGTTCCTCCGCCTGAACAACATCATGTTGATTCCAAGGTGGACCTCTCCCCTTCTTCGCCTGGTGAAAGTCTGGATTCGAGTAACCAGGTGGCTAAGAAGAAGAAGAAGAATACAAAGAAGAATAAGTCTGAAAAGAGAGAGGCTAAAGCTACAACTACTGCTTCTGAAACACCTCCTCTTGATAAACCTCCCAACCCTCCGCGGAAAGTCAAGTTTCCTTGCATGTTGTGCACGGGAGACCATCTTCTTCGAGATTGCCCTGGCATTCCCAAGGTGCTCGAAGCATGGTCCAACGGTCGCCCGCCGTTGCCTTTGGCTTCTGGGAGTCAGGCTGGGGGCACGTCTTCAACCAGTGCTGGTAAAACTCTTAAGAAACAGGGTAAGATTACTAATCCCTGTAAGTTGTGTGAAGGGAACCATGCCATTCACCTTTGTCCTTATATGGATGAAGCCAAGCGAGTTTTGGACAACTCAACTGTTGCTAGACCATGCCTCCGGGCTGGTTACAAACAGCTTTCTTTGAGTCCCCCACCAGCTGATCCTACGGTTGGTCAAGAGTCATCCTTGGTCAATCTCACTCCCTCGGAAATTCAAATTCAGGAATCCGTCCCTAACCAACCATTGGTCGTGGGATCAGTTGAACTGGCCCCATCTACAGTGCACCAGGTCTTTTCCGTTGAGAGTGGACCTCACATTCCTCAGGTTCTTCTTGTTTCTTTAGATTCCTCGGACTTGGAGAAATATTCTCCTGTCCCTATATCTCAAGAAGTTGCTCCTCCACCTCCTATGATGGAGGTCCCGGAGGATTCTCCTCCCACCTTCGAGATGGACGTCGTGGAGGATGCTCCTTCTTCTTCCGTAACACTAGGGGAAGACCATCTCAGTTCGATGGTAGCCCCTCCAAGTAGTTTGGTCGCTTCCTTTGATTGGAGTCGATTTTTAGGATACTGCCTTCCGTCTTATGTGCCTTTCGAGATAACAGTACAGGATTTTGGTTTGGTCATACCCAGCACCATTATAGATGAAGGTGCATCTGTTAGTGTTCTATCCTCAACTACTTGGCAAGATTTCGGTTCACCGCCGCTTGCGCCCGTTACGCAGAATCTATTGGCATTTAACAGAAGAACTAGTCAACCATTAGGGATCCTTCCGAGGTTACCTATTACTTTGGGAGGTAAAACCGTCCATATGGACGTGATGGTTGTTCCAGGCCCCTTGGATTTCAATCTTCTCTTGGGGCGCGATTATACCTATGCCATGGGAGTTCTTATCTCCTCCCTTTTTCGTGTGGTCTGTTTTCCACATGAAGGACGGATCATGACCATTGATCAGCTTTCGTTCTTTGGTCCTGATATGGAAACTGGCCCACCATCATCCCTTCCTAGTTTCTATCCACCCGTTGTATCTGCCCCACCGCAGGTCAACTATGTGGCTACCTACCCCGTGCCTATACTCAGTGATAGTGCCATTTTGCATCAGGTGCTGGGGGCATTGGGTCTTGACTTCCGGGATGTTTTCCTTCCATCAGGAGTGGAACTCTTGGAAGAGATGACTTCTTGTTCATCATGATGAGTTGTCTTCGGAGCACAGTTCATTTTCTTGTGTCAAGCTCCTTAAAAAAATGAAACAAGGTCGTCGGAGCAGAGTTCGTTGTCTTGTTTCAAGCTCCTTAAAAAAAATGAAACAAGGTCATCGGAGCAGAGTTTGTTGTCTTGTGTCAAGCTCCTTAAAAAATGAAACAAGGTCGTCGGAGCATAGTTCGTTTTCTTGTGTCAAGCTCCTTAAACCATGAAACAAGGTGTCCTGAGGATAGTTCTTTTAATGTGTCAACCTCATTAAAACAATGAAACGTGTTCTTGTTCAATTCGAGTCTTGGTTAGATCTCGTAAAATCCCAGTCGAGTCTTTCTTAGATCTCGTAACTTGAACCTTCACTCCATCTGCCTTTCATATGGACTGAAGCTTGGGGGGCATGTACCTCAAATTGAGTCACCATGCTGGGGGCATGCTTACTGTTTGAAGCATAGTTTGTTTCCGTTTCAAGCTTGTGTAAAAATGAAACTAGTTTCAAGCATAGTTTATCTTTGTTTCAAGCTTGTGTATAAATGAAACCAACTTCAAGTAGAGTTTTTTGATTTCAAGCTTGTGAAAAAATGAAACCATTCCCATTTTACCTCTTTTGATTGCCATCTTATCAACCTATTTTTCCAGATGAGCCTTGGTTTTCACACTCCATTGTCACTATCTGCTTGGCCAATCATATGCCTTCACTTGGTTGTTTTACCCATTCCTGAGGAGCCACTATGATGAGTGGTCTTGTTAGCCAACCTCTTGACCTTTATCTTGTTTTAGAAGTGTCCATTACAAAGAAACAGGTTGCTACCCTTTATCCACTCGTTCCTCCAAGAGGAGTCAAATTTCAGCTCTTTTCTGACTCTCTAAACATGAAAAGATTGCCAAGTCCCTTGTCGGTTCGATCTCGTTAAAATGGACAAAAAGAGACATCTACCCAGTATACGTTTACCCATTTTTCGGGCTGGGATAGATTATTTACGAAAAAGGAATACCCTAGCCTATCGCGACTAGGAGGTTTCCTCAGACATAGTTTTCTACCTTTTCGGATCTGAGGAACTATTTACGAAAAGGGACTATTGGAGTTTACTTTTCCGCTATCTTTTCAGACTCTCTAAATGTGAAAAGACGCTGACTTCTTCCTCTGTCAGACTCATTAAACCCTGATGACATTGGGTTCAGTCATGATGACGTTATTCGAGTCACTCCTTCCTAGGGCTCGTTAAATGTACTAGGATGGATTCGTCAAAAGGACGGATTTATATGACAAGCATATGGTATCCTCTTCAAGCTTGTGTAAAAATAAAGAGGTACTCGTGAGAAATGGTGGGGAAAAATGGAACCAAAATCATTGTCGTGTCGGCAGTATGTCGCTCTTGAACATGGCACTTGTCTGCATTCGTGTTGGGTTGGGGACATCTCATATTTTTTTCACTTGCCTCCATGGGTTTGGGTGATCCTTTTGACCTCTCATCTGCTCTTTTCCTCGTCACCATGACCTTTTATCCGTTGATGTCAAATGCTGCCAAACTCATTGTCGTGCCGTTTACATGTTCAAGAGAAGTTGACCTCTGCAAGTATCAACCTCCCTCTGATTCTCATCTGATCCTAATTCACAAAAACATTATGTTTCTCTGTCTCATGTCGATGATGTGGGAAAAATTATGGCCCACCTTCGATCAAGGTCACTTCCTATCGACTTCAGATCATTATCCAGGAAGCTAATCTAGAGACTCCCTTCTGTTACCTTGGAGCCTGCATGCCTCAATGGCAGGTTCTTCGCATTCGACGCGAGGTTTTCATCATTGGCCCCCGATCGAGTGATTCTACGGGTGTTCGACACCAACTCATTGATTCACATGCCGTAGATTTTACCTGTAGTACCTTGAGGACCATTGGCATTAATGGTGGTACCTCTCGCGTATGTTAACAGCTTTCATCATTGGCTGGTAATTAGACGATGTTCTCACATGTTCAACTTCAGCCCATTTATTCACATGCTTGGACTTGTACTGTGTTCCGATCGAGATGGAGCACAAGACCCTAGATTGTGTTTGTTGTAATCCAGGCTACGATTTTGTGGATTATTATGATTGATTACATGACTCACTTACTGGATGGCTGCAACCATACTTGAGTCTATTTATCGATCCTCACTGGATGGCTGTGCCCATGCCTTGGATCTGGATTATTGTATACTCTACTATGGATGGGTACGCCCATGCCACATATGTGTCATGTATACGAGATATCGGTTGTACTTCTCCAGGGTTTTCCAATGGCGATTTTCGATTGGACACGTTCTCGTAAAGAATTTCACCCTCTCTCTCTCTCGGGCCTCATGCTTTTGGGGGCATACGTACACGGTAATTTTCACGAATCACAGTAATCCCATCCCACACATTGGAGGGCTCATTTCCGTAACTTGAGAAGTAACATGGATTAAGGAAACCACTTCTATCCTACGAATAAGAGCTTTCATTTCCACGAAGACATCTCCTTGAAAAACCCTAAAAATGGCCTTTTTTGCATTGGCGCGGGTAGCCAGTTCAGTACCCGCGCCAATGGGGGAAATCCTTCAAAGAGGTCGTGCCAACTGGCGCTCTGTCCCAGAGTCGCACTCACGCCAACCAATTTAAGGAGTGTTTTTAAAAAATAAATGGCGGAAGTTTCATCCTAACAAATTCCTGGACAACTATCTATCTTGAGTTGGGAGGTTTGGCTACCGATTTCCATAGAGAGGAATTGGTTTTCCACCTCTCATGGAAGCTTCGTTGATGATAGGGCCAATCCCATGATTATAAGGATCCCAACTCCCCTTCCTCCATCTATAAAAGCTTACCCATCTCCATGGCAAGCTAGTCTTCAAGTTCCCAAATTCTCAAGAGCCTTATGCTGCAAGAGCCTCCATAATTCCCTTAAGGCCGAATCTAAGCAAGGAGACTATTGTCAAGATCCGAAGAGAGAGGTTTGTCCCATCCTTGACAGGCTTTCAAGACGTGTTCTGCTGGCGACCCGCGGAAGGAGAATTCAGCGTCAGAACTATGGTTGTATTCTTCCTTTGATTGATTAATAATAAACGACTATTGGTTATGGTTCCACTCTTTTTGGTGTTTATGATGATGAGTTATGTCCTTTCTAACTGACATATAGTTGCATCTACTGGATTTCACGCTTGCGTTTGTTTTGTTTCTCGCGTGTGCGGGTGTCCTATCACGGAGATCGTGGGGATCGTGATCTGCCAGAGCTAAGGAACGGGAGCGCTACCTCTTCTACAAGCAACAACGTTGGATTCCAGGTAAGCCTTCATCGCTAGTTGGTTTATTTGCAATTAGGAACCTATACTATAGCGTGAGCGATTGTTGCTAGACCCAGTCTGGGCTAGTATGGATCGCCTCTGTCCGCAGAGGGGATTTACCTCCACAACAAAGACTATCTTCAGAAGAGCAACAAAAATGGGTCACAAAGATGTTGGGTTATGACTTTGAAATAATCTACAAAAAAAGGGAAGCTAAATGTTGTTGCAGATGCACTCTCAAGAAAGAATGAAGAGGTGGAAGCATTGCTTTGTGCCATTTCTATTATCCAACCAAATTGGATAACCGAAGCAAGAGATGAATGGAAGAAGGATGAAAAAGTGTGGACACTCATTCAAAAGTTGCAGCAAGATCCTAGTACATCTGATACATTTAGTTGGAAAAATGATTCCTTATGGTACAAAGATCGCTTATATCTTTGTAAGAATTCCCAACTAAAACAAAATATTCTTTTGGAATTGCACACTTCTCCCTTAGGAGGACACTCGGGATTTTTTTTAAATTACCACAGGGTGAAGAAAGAATTTTTTTTGGGATGGCCTTAAATCTGATATTCAAAAGTTTGTGGCAGAATGTTTGGTTTTCCAGCAGAATAAAGTTGAGACAATTAAGACCCCGGGTCTTCTACAACCTTTATCCATTCCAAGTCAACATTGTGAGGAGATTTCAATGGATTTTATCACAATTTTACCTAAGTCCGAAGGAAAAAGTGTCATCATGGTGGTAATTGATAGACTTACCAAGTATGCACACTTTTGTGCATTATCTCATCCATTTAAAGCACGTACAGTTGCTACTACATTTATGGACACAATTCAAAAGCTACATGGAAACCCAAGGGTTATTGTGAGTGACAGAGATCCCATTTTTACTAGAAATATTTGGATGGAGTTATTTTCTTGTTTGGGTACTCAATTAGCTCGTATCTCATCTTATCATCCTCAATCCGATGGTCAAACTGAGATAGTAAATAAATGTTTGGAAGGATATCTTTTTTGTTTTGTATCTGATAAACAAACACAATGGGTCAAGTGGTTACCTCTCGTTGAATGGTGGTATAACACTTCCTTCCATACTGCAACAATAATGACCCCATTTATGGCACTTTATGGATATCATCCACCGTCCATCACATCATATTTAAGATAAAATTCCAAGGTTCAAGCAGTGGAAGATCACATCGAGCATCAACAAGAAGTTCTCCAACTCTTAAAGGATAACCTGAATTTGGCACAAAATCAAATGAAACAACAGGAATATCAACATCACAGCGAGAGAATTTTTGATGTAGGAGACGGGGTATTTTTACAACTACAACCATAAAAACAAATGTCCCTCAAGCAAGCTAAGAAGGATAATAAATTATCACCAAAGTAATATGGTCCTTACAAGGTGTTGCAAAATATTGGTACTATGGCATAAAAATTGGAGCTTCCTGCTTCTTCACAACTGCATCCAGTTTTCCATGTTTCATGCTTAAAGAAGGTTATAGGTGAAAATCTTCTAGTTCAAACAATATTTCCAGAACCTAATGACGAAGGAAAAATCATATTGGAACCTGAAGCAGTCACGAAAACAAGAACTCGACAGCTACGAGATCGATCAATTTTAGGGTATCTCATCAAGAACTTACCCACTGAAGATTCTACATGGGAGGATGAGAATTTTATACACAAGCACCCAGAGCTACTCAAGCATTGAGGACAACACTTTTTTGAAGGAGAGGTGAATTTTAGGTCCCTATATTACTAGTATAGTTCCTTATTGTTGTTAGTGTAAACCCCATATTGTTATTATTGTACCCCTATAACCCCCATATTGTTATTATTGTGCCCTTAAATTATTAAAGTTATGCCGTCTAGGATTACATTGTGGCCCCACTAGGATTACATTGTGGCCCTATGGACTCCTATATATAGAAAGGAGGTATTGTAATTTGTATCGTCCAGGAATTGTTCATTCATGTAATATATTGGAGATTTCCCCCTTGAAGTGGCTTATTTCTAAGGTGTTCATATCTCTTTTCTTCTATTTTTGGAGCTAGTTTCCCAAAAAAAAAATCAAGAAAAGTTCTTGAAAATTAAAAGATATCGTCCCCAAATATTGTAACCATTTTACTCCTAATACAACATCAGCACCTCCCATTGGAATGGAAATCATTGGACTATTCAATACATATTCCCCCATGTTTAGCCTGATATTATGACATTTTCCAGAGCAATTTATAGTTCCTCCATTTGCAACCATCACTTGACATTCTGGTGCTAGGTATAGGAAGCAATTCAATTCCTTGGCTACCTTACCATGAAAAAAATTATGTGTACTACCCGAATCAATCAACACCATTACCTTTTTCTTCTTGATATGTCCTTCTATCTTGAGAGTTTGAGGAGTGGTAATTCCTGCCAATGCATTACACGATATGGTTGGGATCATTTCGTCTTTCTCTAGGGTTGGTTCCTGGTGTATATCCTCTTATTTTGATGTTCCTTGTTCATTTTCTTCCTCCTCTTCACAATCTATGTAAAATAATTTCTTATCAGATTGCTACTCTAATTGTAGCAAATCCCTTTTGCTCTTTTTTCTTCCAATTTGTGTGGTGTCAAGCTTGTAGGTTGTGAAAGTCTAGGAGTAGCAACACTTCCATATTTATAGATGTGAGTGGTAGGATTCCTTGTCACCATAATTTTACATTCAATTTTTGTTTCCAACCTGAATGCCTTCTCCAATGAATCAGGTTACCAAACGCGAACCTCATGTTGGATGTTATCCCTTAAAGTCATTGTGAAGACATCAATCCTGTGTTCCTCTCGAATATCAGTTACCCTTATATTCAATTTTTGGAAGTCCTCAATGTGATCCACCACTGAACCCTTTGGTTTAAGATTTATCAATTGGCTAAAGAAGGTGTTTCTCTTTGTATCCTCATAATCTGCTATCATTTCCTCCATAAAAATTGACCAAGTGACAATAGTTTTACGGGAGAAAAACCATCGATACCATAAAGTTGCAATGTGTACTTTTTGTGTGTTTTGTACATTATTGAGATCAAAGTATTTCTCCATCTGTAGTATCCATGTTACGGGATCCTTGCCATCAAAATTCCTCATATCGATCTTTAGAATATGGTGGGTCGATCTTTAGAATATGGTGGGTCTTCCATCCAACGTTCGAGTTTATGAAATCATGATTAACATTTATTTTGTTCTCATCATGAATTTCCTCTACTATATTTTCACCCTTAGCAATCATTTCTTGTATCAAATTTGTCAAATCTTCCTTCAAACCTCCCATGTCTTCTTTTAGATTATTCTTCATGTCTTCCACGTTGTCTTTCATTTTTTCTTCAATCTTAGCTTCCATGTCTTCCATGCCACTCTTTAAACCATCCATCTTAGCTTCCATGCCTTTCTTCAAACCATCCATATTAGCTTCCAGACCCTACTTCAAGCCATCCATCTTAGCCTCCATGCCTTTCTTCGAAACTTCCATTTCATTTTTTGTTGCTCTTTGCGAGAGTGAACTTTGGTGCACTTGCTCTTGTATTTTTGATATATCATGTTTCATTTCTTCATCTTCATGAGTCATAGTAGAGTATTATGAGGGCTTCATGGGTGTTGAATTCTTCTTAGGGGGGATTTTAGAACCCAATACTGATATCTATGTTTCAATATGCCCTTGGAATTACTTTAAAATGATTTTTGAAACAAGGCTTATGCAATTTAAAAAACAAATACAAACCTTTTTCTTGCTTTTGAGGAGCTCGATATTGAAACCAAATTATCTTTGTGATTTCGGATCTTGAAAATCTAAAATTTAGTGCCGTAGTAGCCCACTAAATCTTCTTTCGAATGCCATGGTTCTAACCTGATTTGGATGCTTCAAGTCAAAGTTATGCCCAATATCACACAATGACCTAATTATGGACTGGTTCGGTAGAGCGCACTTGTACGGTGTTCCACATGTCACTGGTTCCTCCTTCACCTCTAAAATTGATACACAGGAAACTAAAATTCGTTTACTTTAGGACATTTTTACATAATTCCAATCTGATGCTCAGAGAGAGAGTTATGATGCTTTTCCCATGTTCACCTATTTTATATGAAATTCGAGAGCCTGCAAAAACCCTAACTTCCACATATCATATCTCCGAAAATGTTATGAACCAAAATCTGAAATTTTTACACGAATTTCTTCAGGATGTTTTCTTCGCGTGATAAAAATTTCAGCTTCTGAACCTTCGTAGAAAAAAATTTATAGTGAAAATTCCACGATGACCTGTTTGGAGAAGTGAAATCGTAGAATCCAATCTGATACCAAATGTTATGAAACCAGCTTCAAAAATAGAAGAAAAGAGAGATCAACTCCTTAGAAATAAGCCACTTCAAGGGGGAAATCTCCTTTACATTACATAAATGAACAATTCTTGGAAGATACAAATGAAAAAACCTCCTTCGATATATAGGATTCCATGGGGTCACAATATAATCCTAGCCGACCTAACAATAATGATGTAAGGGCACAATAATAACCATATGGGGGTTACATGGATACAAAAATAACAATAAGGGGGCTACACTAACAATAATAAGGGACTACACTAGTAATATAGGGACAAAAAATTCATGCGGAATATGAAAAGTCATTGAGGGTAGGTGAAAGGTCACGAAAGGTGAAAGGTCACGGAAGGTGAGAGTGTTGGGACAGAATTAAGGTACGTTTTCACCCTACCTTTACTTTGAATTATCATACACTTTTAGAACTTCTCTCATCTTAACAGTAAAGGAAAGGAGGTTTTTATGCAAAATCAGTACAAATAGAGTAACGGTAAGAAGCATGTTTAAAACAACAAGGATTTGACTTATTTCATATTTATTCATAGGAAAATAAGGCAGCTGAACCAACGATGACCAAAAGACAACCGACAGACAGAGAACACGAAACCACAATAACCCCTAGGGACGAGCGGAAGGTGGAAAGACATATCCACATCCAAGGAACTCAAACGATAACCACGAGCATCAGCCTTTCATTTCAAAAATACCATTCCTCTAAGTAAAATCACCTTTAAAAAGGCCAAATATGGATGAAAGAAGGGGAGGATTAATAAGAATTATCTTCTGTAATAGGCGTATCAGGACAAAACTGTCCAGTTGTATTCATATCTTAACTTTTTAATAAATAATTTTTGTATTTTGAATAGTCATTTCGTGAGTTTTCCATCACGTTGCACTTCTGGTGGTTTGGGCCCAGCCCTGGGAATTTCCACGCTCACCTTTGTACTGTATGTTAATTACGAAATCTATGTTCAGTTATCTGATGCATTCTGTGAGATATCTTTCTACTTGTTAACTTATACACCTGTGATGATGTAGTTTCCTATGCCACTTAGGCAGTTTATTGCTCATGTTTCTAGTTTGCAGTAATAGTTTCATAATGGTTGGACATTTTCATCATTTTCTCAATTCCTTTATATCCATTTATAAGTTTTAGCACGATCTTTCTTCAATGCTTTATATCGCTAAGAATTAGATCTTTCCATCAACACTATAGGATTTTTTGTTGTGCTTAATACAGAAGAATATTAGCCATTTAGTTTGCAAGAGAATTCCATTGCAAAATTAAATAAATGAATTGTTGTTCAATTCGTTGAGTTTGTTGTTCCATTCAGTAGGACTGTTGTTCAATTCGTCAAGTGTGTTGTTCAATCATAGATTATTCTCGGTAAGCTTATTTAGACAGGATAGTTAATGGCATTTTACAAATCCCATTTCCTTTTGATTTGATTGAACTTCGAGAATTAATTGATCTTCATTATAGTAATATAGAGTAGCTATTTCCGATGTCACTCGCATATACTGTGCTCGCACTCTTGAAATAAGAAGACTTACCCTGGATTGAAAATTGAATGGTAAGCATAGAGGTTTCCTATAATAGTCACCTTAAAGAGCCAAAATTTTTGGTTTCGTTGCCGGAGAGAGTGTTGAAGAGCGACATCCTTCATTCCTTGTTCCCTGTTGCTGCGAAGCATTGGGTATTAAAAACGAGAGGTAAGAACCTGCGTACTGGAAAGAAAAAATCTTGCCCCCTGACCCACTTCTCAGCAATTGATCAAAGGTTAGTAGAATAGGTGTTTTTGTTTTATGACTAGGAAGAAAAGGATAGAAACAAATCAAAATCATCCGCAAAATTCTACGAAACCCAAAGGACCGGTAATCCTTGGTAGAACAACATATATAGACGAAATCGTTAAGAAAGCTGAATCCCAAGCATCTGTAGGACCTAGAATCATTCCCACTCAAAGTCATACTACTCTCCCTCTAGCAGCAGCTCACCATCTATAGCCCACGCCAAGATTCACAGTGAAACTAAAGGGTCTAAACAAGGCCTTCAGATTGTTGAACACATAGGTATTGACCCTTGGAGCAAGGGAGGTTCTCGCAATTTACAAGAAGGAGAAGGAGAAACTAGTGGAGTAATACAAGTAGGAGCTCTAGAGCCTGAATCCCCTGAAACATTGGTCGAGACTAAGACGCTTGGTATTCTAGATCGAGGGAGTTTTGTAAAGCCTCCTTCCCACTCGCCACCTGATCCCGCTAAGGTCACTCCTCCTGAACAAGAGATCCCTGAAGAGTACTAGCATATCTTTGATCAAATGGAAAATAATCAAAACCAGAATCAAAGGCAAACATCGACATTGGAATATCCCATTGTTGACCATGCTTCTAATGCCCCTATGAAATCCATTCCCCTGCAAAACATCCCCACCTTCTATGGGTTGACCTCAGAAGATCCTGATGCATTTTTATTTGAGTTCGACGTCTTATGTAAAGAATATGACTATCCCACTGACCCTCAAAAATTGAAATTTTTCCCCTCTACTTTGAAGGGGGCGGCATTACGTTGGTTCATGGGACTCGATGGGGAACCATCAATAACTGGGACCAAATGAAGAACATTTTTCTAACTAAATATCAAGATTATTACCGAACTCGGGAATTAAAAGATGAAATATTCAATATGTCTGCAAAAGACAATGATACATTAGAAGAGTACGTCAAAATATTCCAGTATAATCTGCAAAGGTCCCCATATACTGCATTATCCAAAGACATCCTGAAGGCAAAAATAATTAAGGGAATGAAAGAAGAATGGGTTGAAACACTTAATATAATGGGAAGAGGGGACATCTATCAAGAATAATATGATGAAATTATTTCACTATGTATCAGGTGCTCTCGGGTCAGTACGTGAAATAAGCCAATTGGGCGAGACTCGACAAAGAAATACCTCAAGCAGTCTGGTGGAAATGTAACTAGAGCAGAGTTTGGTAATATTTTGGAAGACTTCAAAACTAACATTTTAGGTACTTTGAAAACACAGCTTGATGTCCTACAAGCCAAGAAGAAGCAATCTATAGTGGAAAAGAACTTGGTCGTCTTTTGCCCACGCTGTCAGAAGAAGCACAGCCAAAGGGAAGTCCCCTTAGAAACGATTCAGACTTGTGCTATCTGCACTAAAGATCATGCCATGGATCACTGCCCTTCACTCCCAAGACTCAAAGCAGTTTACAAAGAAGAAGAAGAAGAAACAGAACCAGTATACTTGATGAACCAGCGTTGACAATGGCAAACATGACCATGTATGCCTCAAGACCTGCCTTCGTTCTTTCCTTCTCTGCAATGTAACCAGAAAAACCACTTAGCAGCTTGGCAAAATCAACCACCTTTCTCCACTTGGTCGTCTCAGTTGTTTCCTATACCACCTTGGCCAATGCAAACCTCTATAGGGAATAATTGGCCAAGTTTTCCCTCTTCTCCTCCTTATGGGAAAAACAACCCATATCAAACCCAGTGGCCAGCATCTCCTTCTCAAACCACAAATTGGCCTCAAAATTTGCAACGCCCTCTGGGAATGACCCACCCACCAATGGGGACAGGAATTCAGAGTCAGCCTACGTTGATAGATCTGTACCCTATCCAGCACAACCCTCAACCTATCATCCGTCCTCAATTACCAACCCAACCCAACCCAATCCTAACCCAAATAACAGGTCAGTTCAGCTAATCCAGATTATAGAGAATCCCAACCACGAAACTGAGTAGAAGAAATGTAATGAACTGAGGCTAAGATCAGGACGTATTATCTCACCAGCACAAGGGACGACCCCACCAAAATTGGCATCTAGAACTCCAAAAAATCCCAGACAAGAAAATGTAACTGAAGCAAAAGTGGAGCAATGAAAGGAAGTGGTTGACCAAGAAAAGCCTAAAAATATTAGGATTTTTTCAACTCCTTTCCCTAGAAGGTTAACACTGCCTAGACCAATGGTCTCCCCAGATTTTGATATTTTGGCAGAATTGAGAAAAATTTGCATCAAAATTCCTCTTCTGCAGGCCATACAAGACATCCCCATCTATGCCAAGACAATTAAAGAACTGTGTGGAAGGAATAAAGCAAAAAGAGCAAAGATTCCTCCCACCGTTCATGTGGTAGGAACACTTTCTGACTTATTATTGGGTAAGGAAGCCCCCTTTAAATACGATGACCCATGGAATCCCATAGTAATTGTGCAAACCTCCAGCCACTCCTTTCCAAACACATTGGTCAACTTAGGGGCGGCCATTAACATCTTAACAACAGGGACCTGCGAAAATCTAGGCATATCAACATTAGAACCCATAGCTACACTGTTAGAACTCGCCGACAGGTCTATTATCAGGCCAGAAGAAATATTGCAGGACATCCTGTTTTTTTTAGACTCATGGGAGTATCCGGCTGATTTCCTAGTTATTAACCCAAAGAATTGAATGGACGGACACCCCTTTATTCTTGGACGACCTTGTTTAGCAACGATCGATGCTTACATAGGCTGTCGAATAGTCAGCATGACCATTGCTAGGGGAATTCCATAAAGAACATTATCATTTACCCACCTGCCAAACCAATTTTACCCATGGTACACATTCACAAGCATCCGCAAACATATTGGGAGAAAAATATCCGTCCACCTCTGACATTAATCAAAGCTCTTGAATTTACAGATCAAACTAAAGATGATGTAATCAATAACTTTATGAATCAGCCACCTACATCCGGAAACTTGAAATGCCAATTGCTGAAAATTGTTCTTGAAGAGGAAACACAAGAAGATCTCTTGACAAACCTTGATGATCAACATATACCTACAACTGATGTACGCAACAGCATACCTATTGAGATTGAGCCAGGGAAAATTTTGAATATCAATGGCAATATGGATAGTGACCAAAGGTAGAAGCTCATAAAGGTGTTACAGAAGTATCAGAGAGAATTTTCTTGGGACTACCCAGACATGAATGGAATAGACCCCCAGCTATGCACCCATCACATCTATACCGACAAGGAGGCTCGCCCTATTCGGCAGCCCTAGCGTAGGTTAAACCCTCATCTAAAAGACGTTGTAAAAGAGGAACTGCAAAAACTGTTGGACATGAATTTCATTTATCCTATTTCAGACAGCAAGTGGGTCTCCCCTCTAGTAGTCATCCCTAAAAAGAATGGGAAATGGAGAATCTGTGTGGATTATAGAGAACTGAATAAGGCGACACAGAAGGACCACTTCCCCCTCCATTTTATTGATCAGGTCCTGGATACATTGGCAGGGGAAGCGTTTCTTTTCTTTTCTTGACAGTTTTAGGGGTTACAATCAAATCCAAATAGCCCCTGAAGACCAGGATAAAATGACCTTTACCTGCCCATGGGGTACATTTTCCTATAGGGTGCTACCATTCGGACTATGCAATTCCCCAGCAACCTTTCAAAGATCCATACTCAGCATTTTTGCTGATCTAATAAATAAGGGGCTTGAAATTTACATGGATGACTTCACCCCATACGGTGATGATTTTGATCAAGCATTATAAATGCTAGAAAAAGTATTGGAACGATGTATTGCTACCAGGTTATGCCTAAGCAATGAAAAGTGCCACGTGATGATGACCGAAGGAGTAATCCTGGGGCATTATATCTCTGTAGTAGGAATACAGGTAGACCCGGAAAAAATAGGGGTAATCCTTTTATTAGCCACACCTTGCACACAAACAGAGGTGCATAGTTTTTTGGGGTATGTAGGGTACTATCGTAGGTTTATAAAGAATTTCTCACAAATTTTTGCACCTTTGTATGCTCTAACTGGAAACATCGAATTCCATTGGTCTGATAAATGTGACACTGCTTTTGCAAATTTAAAGAGACTGGTCTCGACAGAACCAATCTTACGCAGTCCTAATTGGGAGCTGCCTTTTCATGTTTCTTTAGATGCATCCGATACAGCGATAGGGGCAGTCCTTGGTCAAGAAGAAGACAAAAATCCCTATGTTGTTTATTATATCAGCAAAAATCTTACTCCTACTGAATTAAATTACACAGTGACAGAAAAAGAGTTCCTAGCAGTCATTTATGCTATTAATAAGTTTAGACATTATATAATGGACTATCAAGTACTTTTGTATACTGATCACTCTGCCATTAAATATTTAGCCAATAAACCAATCACAAATGGGAGAATAACTTGTTGGTTGCTTCTTTTGTAGGAATTTGACATAACCATCAAGGACCGCCCAGGAAAAGAAAACATGGTCCAGAGTTCCAAAGACAGATGACACACTAGCAGTTGACGACCAGTTTCCTGATGAACATCTATTTGTTGTAGCAATAAAAATGCCATGGTATGCAGATGTAGCAAATTACTTGGCAGTAGGGAAACTTCCCAGGCATCTAACATCAAGGGAACATAAACTGATTGTATGACGCAGTGCCAGGTTCTCCTGGATCGGTGGATACCTTTTCCACACAGGGGCCAACATGCATATACGCAGATGCATTAGGGAAGACGAGATCTATGATATCTTACGGTTCTGTCACGATGAACCATGTGGTGGCCATTTTGCAGATTGCAGAATGGAACACAAAGTATTACAATTGGGTTATTATTGGCCTACAATATTCAAAGATATGAAAAAATATTTCCAAGCCTGTGATAGTTTCCAAATAATGGGCCGCCCAGGCCAAGCAGACGAAATGCCACTACAACCACAATTGGTAGTAGAACCGTTCGAACAGTGGGCACTAGACTTCGTTGGGTCGTTAAACCCGCCATCAAATCAAAAAACCTACATACTTGCTGCCACGAAGTACGTAACAAAATGGATGGAAACAATAGCCTTATCAAGAGCCATGGAGGAATCTGTAATTAACTTTCTGTTTGAGCTATTTGTGCGATATGGTCTACCATAGGAAGTGATAACCGATGGAGAAGCACAGTTCGTAGGTAATAAAATAACATCCACTCTAAAGAATCACCACATCATCCACAGAGTCACGTCTCCTTACCACCCGCAAGCGAACGAACAGGTCAAAAGCACCAACAAAGTCCTTCAAGCAATCCTTACTAAAACGGTATCATCACATCACCGAGACTGGGCCACTAGACTTCCATAGGCCCTGTGGGCTTATCTCACAACATGGCAAAACACCATGGAATATTCCCCATAGCATCTACTATTTGGAAGAGAACCCATTTTTCCCATTGAATTCGAAGTCAAGACTCTAAGGACAACTCAGGAAGTAGGATTGGACTTGACAGAGGCCCAAATTAAAAGACTCCAGCAGATAAATGAATTGGATGAAACACGGCTACTGGCTCTACAACGCACAGTGATCATACAACAACAGCGAGCTAAGTGGCATGACAACCTTATTAAAAAGAATACATTCCATAAAGGAGATTGGGCACTTCTCTATGACTCCATATTCCAAGATTTTCCGGGAAAATTACAAACAAGGTGGCTCGGTCCAT
This sequence comes from Pinus albicaulis, assembly GCA_034641835.2. Taxonomy (NCBI): domain Eukaryota; kingdom Viridiplantae; phylum Streptophyta; class Pinopsida; order Pinales; family Pinaceae; genus Pinus; species Pinus albicaulis. The sequence goes on from CM076580.1 coordinate 734,162,355, forward strand.
ACGAAATCTAAGAAGTGCATAACAATGGTACCCTCACCTTGACCACCATAGATGGGTCTGGTTCTACATTCTGATTTAATGGGCACAGAGTACGCCTCTACCACAAACCTCTCACAAAGGAGTCTTTCTTCCAACAAGTACGAAACGATCCCACCATCCAAGTTGTGGCAGAAGGGGGTGATAACCCCACAACCTCAAGTACATGAGAGTTTTCTACCGTAATTTTTAAATAATGTATATAATCTCCTTGCGATTCCTATTTCTTATTTTGTTGTACATTCTTCATACTCACAATTGTACCCTTTTTCTCATCCTCTTATGTTTTTATTTTTCCTTCTTGTTCAAATTCTTTGAACGACTGTTGTTCAATAAAATTGAACAGTTGTTGTTCAATCAGATTGAACAATCGTGTTTTTGTGTTTTTTATTTTTCGTTGTTGTTCAAATTCTTTGAACGGATATTGTTTAATCCAATTGAACAGCTTTTTTTCAATCGGATTGAACAGTTGTGTTTTGTGTTTTTTATTTTTCCCTATTGTTCAAACTCTTTAAACGGCTACTGTTCAATCCAATTGAACAGTTGATGTTCAATCGGATTGAACAGTCGTGTTTTCGTTTTTTTTAATTTTTCCCTATTGTTCAAATTCTTTGAACGGCTGTTGTTCAATCCAATTGAATAGCTACTATTCAATCGGATTGAACAGTCGTGTTTTTGTGTTTTTTATTTTTTCTTGTTGTTCAAATTCTCTGAACGGTTATTGTTCAATCCAATTGAATAGTTGTTGTTCAAATGGATTGAACAACCATGTTTTTGTGTTTTTTATTTTTCTTTGTTTTTCAAATTCTTTGAACGGCTACTATTCAATCCAATTGAACAGTTGTTGTTCAATCGGATTGAACAACCGTGTTTTTTCGTTTTTTTTGTTTTTTCACTATTCATGTCATTGGACGATTGCTTAATTGAACAGTTGATGTTCAAAGGGATTGAACAGCTAATTTTCTTTTCCTCCCTTTAAAGAAGCATGACCCTTCTTTCCTGTGTCGATATCCTCCCCTCGATCCACACCCTAGTAATAAAATACATCTCTGAGTAGGAATGGGCAACTGAAGAGAAGAGGAAACTTGTAGTAAAGCTACCAATACGATGATCCTTTGACACTATAATCTCTAACCCAGAAGCTGACATTGTACATATATGAAATGAAGGGCTAAGTCATTCCCAGCTCAAATATGTTATTAGACAATACATGATCTTATGATGGTATATCTTTACGCACTTTCAAGTAGTATTTCCCTCTGATATAAAGAAATAGGAATAAGGGGTATTAATTGTATTGGCATTCTCTCACCATCCCTAACTCTTGAGTTAATGAGCCTCCCTTCATGTATAAAGAATAACTATTATGTTTTCATATGAAAATTTTCAAGAGAGGATAGGGGGTCTCATCACGAGCCAGCCTACCATGATCATAAGGGTTTAGCAAGTGACATGCCCACAATGGCCATCACACCAGGGTAATGACCTTCTCATCTGCTTGAAGGATAGGAGGTCTCATCACGATTCAGCTTGATCACTCTGTTAAAATCCTAGTGAATGGCATTGTGACTATCTGGCCATCATACCAGCACAGTGACCTCCTCATAAATCAAAATTCTTATGTTTCAAAAAGAAGTACTATGTTCATATGAAAATTTTCAAGAGAGGATAGGGGGTATCATTAAGATCCAGCCTACCATGTTCATAAGAGTTTAGCAAGTGACATTCCCACAATGGCTACCACGACAGGGTAATGGCCACCTCAAATGCTTGAAGGATAGGAGGTCTCATCACGAGCCAGCCTGATCACCCTGCTATAGCTCTGGTGAGTGGCTCTGTGGCTATCTGGCTATCATACTAGCATGGTGATCTCTCCACAAAATTGGCAGAATAATTGTTTTTACATAAAGGATCCTGGTTCATTTTTCGAGTTAAAATAGCAACCCTGTCGAGGCTATGAATGCCTACTGGAAAACGTGGCTCTACTTATGGTAAGAGATTATGTTTCAATGATAGCCAATTACTCTTACATATACCTTATCTCCCATTTTTCTCCCATTCTTAGCATAAACTCACTACTTGAATTAATGATAATTCTAGTCTACCGCGTAAGTAACTATAAGCAAGATATGCTTACATGCTTGAACTTTGGGATGATGGCACCAATCATTACCTATGCCAGTCTTGCTTCTGTCACACTTTACTATTAAAGAAGGACATCCTATCATAATAATAGCTATATTGCTTTCTCCCCCTCTCCGGTCACTTCCGCATGAGATACACTTATGACAACTTCCAAATCTAACCTTTACACTGCATGCACTCATAATTACCCAATCACTCCTCTTTCCTTGAGCTCCAAAGCCACGGCCTCCGTTCTCACGTACAGACTATGATTACTGGACCCTAACATTCCCCCCATATGATTCATTATTGATCAAATCCCTCTTGTACTTGAGGATGTGGATGCCCTTACTTCGAGAGAGGGGGTGTAATTATTCATAAATAGCAAGCATGCAAATTTCCTGCACAAATTCTGTTGGATATGCTGATAACACCAAAGGAGAATTGCAATTAAGGTATGAAGTTACCTACAGAAGGCTGCAGTTTCCATTTATCTTGCATACAGTATTCATTCTAAACAACAAATTTGAAAGAGAACACAATCAAAAGGATAAATTAGCTCAAGAAAATGAATCAGCCATGGGAGGAAACTCTCTCCGGAATGAACCTTCGAACTTCCCAATTTCAGATGCAGCTAGCACTATCCTCCTGCAAGCTGGTTGGCTACCATATTTACACAGATTACAAGGATTTGACACAGAGATAGCAATTGAGTTCCTGCAAAACCTACAGGAGGGATAGACCAGGCTCAGGGGGAAGGACTATACCGGTCACAGAATATATTATTGCTGAATTCTTTGGAATACCAGCAGAAGGAGAGAGATTGATAGAGAAACACCTTCTCTTACGGGAGGCAGTTGCAACATACCAATATCCTTAAGAGCCATTGGAGCGAAAAGGAAAAGGGACTAACCCTACCTCTCTAGATCAACTGTGGCAGGAATTGACAACATTCATCCAGAGATTCATCACATGCAATGGACGCCAAGACGTGGTAAAACCACATCAACTCAAACTATTAGTTGTGCTTAAACAAAAGATTTCAGTTAACCTGACTGCTTTCTTAAATTCTATATTACATGACACTATTGTTCGAATAAGAAAAGCTAAAAACCCTGAAGAAGTTTTCAGTCACCACGGTTTAATCAAACTAATCACCATGCATGAGTTGGGAAAGTAGCAGATTGCCTGGGACAACTTTGTTAACCCTGCCACACAGATACCTGAGGAAAACCCTGGCGGGACCAAAATTGAGCTCCCCGGAATGAACAGATCTAGAAGGGAAAGGACCCGTGCCTCAACTTCATAACCAAGCAGGCAAAAGCGGTCCAAAATACTTCATTTACAACAAGGAACCTCATAATTCATAGAGGAGGCAAGGCCATCCCACTCACCACCCTCAAGCCCTCAAAATATACCCTTAGAAGACTATGAGGAGGAAATGGCTCGATTCTTGGAGCAAATGAGGGCATCCTATGAAACTAAAAGCTTATCTGAGCAAGATGGAGAAAAAGAAGAGCCATTAGACCAGTCTACCACTGCCAGCAGCTCCAGCCACACCGAGGTATTACCCTATCAAGAGGAATCACAGGCTTTCAGGGCCTTGTCCCCTCTCGAGAGTGATGAATAGAATGAGGAGGGGCATGCAGAAGAGGAGGCTGAATCCGAAAATCAGTCAGGAGACACCATCCCCTTGGAACAAAATGCAAGCATGGAAACAGTTCCTCTAACACCTGAGGGAAATATTGTCTCACCTAGCTAGGACCCTCATACAGAAGTAAACTCTAAATTACAAGTAGAAAAGACCACCGCAAGCAAACCTGAAATCGACACCACCATCCCTGAAAAAGAGGTTGTTGCTCCTCCACCCCCTCTTGAAACTAGACTAGAAGAATATTTAGCTAAAAATAAGTTGAAGAAATTAAGCAGAACCTGCAAAAGGTTAAGGAAATTGGTGAAACATTTGAGGAAGCAGTTGAAAGAGGTAAACAAGGCTCGAAAGCCTAAGGAATAATTTACCACCGCAGAAACCCAAACAGAATTGGTCACCAATTTTTTAGATACTACTGAGGCTGAGATGCAGACTGACCTATCAGATACTGTTGAGGCTGAGATGCAGACTGACCTAGCAGATACTGTTGAGGCTGAGATGTAGACTGACCCAGCATATACTGTTGAGGCTGAGATGCAGACTTACCTGGCAAGCACCATTGAAATTGAGGTACAAACAGACATGGTGGACACTACCGAAGGCTTTGTTCAAACTAGGCAGGAATTCAGCAAAGAAAAGGAAACCCAACCAAAGGAGACCCCTGGATATGCTCCTTTGTTTAAAAGAGTTTTCAATCGAAAATGGTATAATGAATTTATTCGAACACAACATAAGTTGGCACAGTGCAAAAAGGAAGTAGTGCCTGCACAAGAATATCAAGCACTATTAAATAAATTCACGAATCTTTCTACGATAGAAGATGAAACATTTTTCCAGCTCAAAGAAGAGCAGGCAAAAGTAAAAATGGCATAGGACCAGGTGGATCAAGCCAAGAAACAAATCACCACGATTTTCTCTCTGTATTCTGATGCACTAACATGCAGGGCACCAGCCACCAACTATGCCCTATTCCTAGTAGAACGATATTTACTGTTGAAGATCAAGGCCGTCAAGGCAGGGAAGCCCATAAATTTCAAAACTATAGAGTAATTTTTTCATTGTTGCAATGATCAAGATGAACAGGTCCAACGCCTTTTATGTGAAATTTACGTGCACAACTTCTTTCTAGAAGAGGACACGGATGGCAACCCTAGTCCCTTTATATGAGATATTCAGTTCCAGGCCTTCCTCTCTTTCGCTAAAAACTAGATTAGGTGGGCCAAAGCCTATAAAATTTTCCAAAAGGGAGAACATGGCCTAGACCTGTGGGTTAGAGGAGCGCCTACTAAACCCCTGCAGCTATTCATCCAACACAAGAATTTCATGCAAAAAAAGGGGGTAAGGACTAAGTTGGGACCCATCCATAAATACATCATATAGCATGGACGGGAATACTTCGAAGACATTCAGGAAGCAACCCTGGCAGCAGCCAAACAAAGGTGGATGGCCTCCACGAACAATGTGAAAAATAGGGAGCCATTTGGCTACAAAAACTTCAAAGCGGCTGCCTCCAAATTCCTTCTATATAGCAACCTAGTCTTCAACATGGGTCCTGCATGGTTAGGGTGCGGGTATAGATTCCCTCTAATCTGGTACCCCCCTAAGGGTTATGATCATGACTATGAACTTCCAGAAGGACACACAAACATTACCTTTGCAATAATTAAACAGAAACAGAAGTCTACCCCGCCTATTCTTTGACACAATTACATCTCAACCATTTGTTTGCATGAGGACCTACAAATAGCTAAGCGGTGGAGTATGTTGGGCCGGAATTAAGGTACATTTTCACCCTACCTTTACTTCGAATTATCATACACTTTTAGAACTTCTCTCGTCTTAACAGTAAAGGAAAGGAGGGTTAATGCAAAATCAGGACAAATAGACTGACGGTAAGAGGCATGTTTAAAACAACAAAGATTTGACTTATTTCATATTTGTTCACAGGAAAATAAGGTAGCTGAACTGACATTACCAAAAGACAGCTGACAAACAGAGAACACAAAACCACAATAACCGCCAAGGAAGAGCGGAAGGTGGAAAGACATATCCACATCCGAGAAACTCAAATGACAGCCATGAGCATCAGGTTGTTTTTTGAAAAAGACCATTCCATAGAGTGAAATCGCCTTTAAAAAGGCCAAATATTGACGAAAGAATGGGAGGTGTTATAAGAATTATCTTCTATAATAGGTGTATGAGGACAGAACTGTCTAGTTGTATTCATATCTTAAATTTTTAATAAATAACTTTGGTATTTTAAATAGTCATTTCCTGAGTTTTCCATCACGTTGGACTTCTGGTGGTTTGGGCCCAGCCCTGGGAGTTTCCAAGCTCACCTCTGTAATGTACATTAATTATGGAATCTATGTTCAGTTATCTGATGCATTCTGTGACATATCTTTCTACTTGTTAACTTCTACGCCTGTGATGTTTTAGTTTCCTATGCCACTAAGGTAGTTTATTGCTCATGTTTCTAGTTTGCAGTAATAGTTTCATAACGGTTGGACATTTTCATCATTTTCTAAATTCATTTATATCCATTTATGAGTTTTAGCACAATCTCTGTTCAATGATTTATATCGCTGAGAATTAGATCTTTCCATCAGTACTATAGGATTTCTTGTTGTGATTAATAGAGAATAATGTTAGCCATTTAGTTTGCAAGAGAATTCCATTGCAAAATTAAATTAAGAAATTATTGTTCAATTCGTTGAGTTTGTTGTTCCATTCAGTAGGACTGTTGTTCAATTCGTCAAGTGTGTTGTTCAATCATTTTATTATTCTCACTAAGCTTATTTAGACAGGATAGTTAATGGCATTTTACAAATCCCATTTCCTTTTGAGTTGATTGAACTTCGAGAATTAATTGATCTTCGTCATAGTAATATAGAGTAGCTATTTCCGATGTCACTCGCATATACTGTGCTCGCACCCTTGAAATAAGAAGACTTACCCTGGGTTGACAATTGAATGAGAAGCAAAGAGGTTGCCTATAATAGTCACCTTAAAGAACCAACAGAGAGGTCACCTTATATTCTATAAATATACCCTCATGGCTCATTGTAAGAGGACTTTAAGTTTTGGACTGAATTGGAGCATATTAATGTTTGAGAGCTAATAGACTTTGGCGAATGCAAGTGGTGATTTGTTACTTCCACTTATGGATGGCATGGGATTTTAATGTGATAATGTTATGAGTATTTCAACTTTCAAAGCTCTTTGAGCCCAAGTGTGAAAATCTTTCATGTGTAGTCAACCATTGTAAGATTTCTCCTATGGTGATCAAATGGTATGTGTTGTGCTTATATTATGTTTATGTCAATAAATTGATTTATTGATTTAAACATATATGTTATGTGTGGGATTGTTCACTTTTACATGATTTCATGAAATTTTTTATTATGAACTTGCTTATGATCAATGAAAAAATTTCTATCTAATACATGGGTTTTATTTTAAGTTTTGCTAACACAACTTCTCTTAGCATTCATGTCAATGCTACTTAGTCATTTTTAAATGCATAATGCTCCACATTCTTAAATTCCATAAGTCATTCATTTTCATTTGTTTAAGGTTTTATTTTTTTCTCTAATGATTGTTTTTTGTTTCATCCAAAGAAAACTACAAGGAATATGATGGTTGTCAGGCCTACATACTAGATGGGACTCCTAAACAAAATTATGTAGAGTCTAGTTGGAATTCTACACATCGGAGATCCCCTTGTTGTTTGCAGTGCATTCCAGCCCATAAAAATTGATTTTCTCATGCTAATAGTTTTTTAGATATTTAAGATGAAGAAATTTTAGCTCAAGTCCTCAACCATAGGTAATCTACCATCAACATCAGATGAACCTAAGTATTCTAATCGGGAAAACCTTTTTCAAGTTTAATCTTTAAGAAGAATTCTTTATAAGTGAAAGAATCATGATAGATATGTCTATTGTGCCACTAATATTATTCATCTTTCCTCTAATCAACTAAATTCAATTGCAATCTCTTTCTTAGATCATGCCATTTCAGAAAGTTCACAACAATGTTTTGACGATGTTGGAATGCTCGAGTGGGAAGTTTCCATGACAGAAAAGTATTCTTATTTAACAAAGATTCACACCAAGTATCTCGTTACTCTCCCTAAGGGACATATATTAGTTTGCTGCAAATGGGTCTCCAAAACCAAAATATGTAATAGATGCCTTTGTTGAAAAATACAAGGCACGTCTAGTGGCTAAGGGTTTTTCACAAGTTGAGGGAATTGATTCTAAGACTTTTCCCCTAATTTCCAATATGGATTTTGTATGTCTTGTGTTTTCTCTTGCTACCTCCCATGGCTAGTGATTTTACTATATGGATGTAATCTTTCTAAGTGGTGATCTACACGAGGAAATTTACATGGAGAAACCTCTTGGTTTTTTACAGGATTTATAACTAGTTTACAGACTTCAGCATTCATTATATTATCTCAAACAAGTTCCTAGATCTTGGTAAGAGAATATGGATAAATTTATGCTCACTTAGGTTTCAACCATTGTCATTTCGATCCTATAGTTTACACCCAGGAGCAATGGATCTAATCCTTTTATTCTAGTTTTGCATGTGGATGATTTTATCGTCATAGGGAGTTCTTCATTTGTGATTCAAAGTGTCAATGAAGCATTAATGGGATGGGAAGATTTGATATGACCAATCTTGGACTTCTACATTAATTTATTGGATTGTATATTCTTCAGTGTTCAAAAGGGATTTCCATATTTCAACAAAAGTATGCTCTTGATCTACTTTAGTTCTTTGACATGACTAGTTGTAACCCTACACCTCTTCCTTTCCAGTCAAGCGTTACTCTTACCATTAGTGGCACCTCACCATGAGTGGATCCTACATTGTATTTAACTCACACCTTACCTGGCATTGTTTTTTCAGTAGTTTTGGTCTCTCAATTCCTCAAGATCCTCATGAGAGTCACTATAAGGAAACAAAACGTATTTTGAGGTATATTTAGGGGACTTCTAGTTTTGGCATTCATTAAATTGTTTGTACTTATGAGTTTGTTTTTTTGTGGATTCTGACTAGGTTGGACCAATTACTTATTGGAAGTCCAAATTTGGGTTTTTTTCCATCTTATTTCTACTCCTACTACTTAGTCCTATAGAAACAATCAATGATTTCATTTCTTATATAGAAGCTAAGTATCAAGTTGCAGTTCTTGCTATTTAGGAAGTTATTTGGCTTTGACATGTATTGATTGAGTTTGGAATTCAACAAGATCAACCTAATATTCTTTGGTGTGATAAGTAGAGTGCCATACATATTTGTAGAAATCTACATGAGCATCAAAGGACCAAACATATTGAGATCCACATGAATTTAATTTTTTGACTTATCCAAGACAATGTTCTTAGCCTAGAATATGTGTCTATTGAAGAGAAAGTAACAAGTATATTCACCAAACCTTTAGCATCACCAATGTTTCTTCAATTACAACTAATGCTTGGAGTGAAGGAAGTTTTCCTTGTGGGATCATCTTGATTCCTCCTTCCTTCACCTCCTCATTCATATTTTCTCTTATTTCTCCCCATTTTATGCTCTTTTGGGAGGAGTTTCTTTTCCTACAGGTTTTTCTTTTTTTCTCCACTTATGAGAGGTTGTAAATGGGGGCCTTAACAGACCTTCTTGCTAGGACCCATTCTTTTGTTTATGTTTTCATTTTGATTCCTCACTACATTTCGCTTATGGGAGGAGGCGGTATTATAGTTCCAATAAAAGAGCATTGGAACTTGTAGGCATACATGGTAATCTTATTTGTTTCTTTGTAAATCTTATCTTATAGTTATCGCTAGAAGCTTCTTTTGTTAGTATAAATAAGAATGATGTATAGTTCTTTTTTCAAGTAATGAAGAACATATTCATTCATTTCTTCAATCCTCTCTCTTCGTAGAAGTGTTTTTGGTTATGCAATATATTCCTCTTATGTCTTTTTGCACATATACACTTTTCTAGGGAAACCTTAATTATTATTACAAAATCAATAAGCATAAACAAGTTAAGATGAGCCATATAAATGTTGGTGCTTGCAGTAAATCTCAAATTGCTCCAACACACATAGGAAGTAAACTCCCTCCAGTGAAATACATGGAACTACTAAGCCAATCCATAATGACATAAATTGTATACCTTGATGGAAAGTCTTAGTGGATTGATCACTTATAAGGTTGATCACCATCCAAGAAATTCCCTTGAAAATGGGGGTCTTAGGTGATTTATTTCATATTCTATTTCAAATATAAGGCCAACCACTTGCCATAGGCTATTCATACTCATACTATGTATTGGCCACAACACTGAGATTTTGAGTTTTAATGTATTTTTGTGCTTCTTCATTGGTGTAATTATGAGTAACATAAATAATATCAAACATTGAAATAATTGCTAGTGTATTGAGAAAAATGTTACCCATACCTGATTTCAACGAAGGAATTCATAGGGTGTGTGGTTTCTATAATTGAAAAAATAAATGCACTAATTCTTTACAATTAAATAACTTCATGGCACACCCCAATCAGGGTGTGACCAGGAAGGAGGCTTCATAAATCCCCCACATGGATGATGGGCCAGGCAGAGAGAGAGGAAGGTCGGCAGGGAAACCAAATCCACCACATGAACAGAGTAATGAGAGACAGGATGAGTGGGAGGTGGGCTATCTCACTCCCATCAAAGGCAAAGGTTTGCAACCAGGAGATTAAGGAAGGCATGCAGCGCATGCAACCGCCATTTTACATAGCAGAATGGGAAGGAGGAAGAGCCTGCGATAGGAAAGGATCTTGGGATATCAGCAACGCCGGAGTAAACGATGGTATGTTACCCAAACCTTCACTGTGATTGATATCGTAGAGATTCAAACGCGGTCTTGGTGGGTTCTGCTAATTAAGATGGCTCGAATGGTTTTAGTCTATATGATGGATTTCTTTTCTAAATCGAGGTAAGATAGGTTTGGTGTCCTTCTCAATGGGCACATGCGCAGTATCTGTATGGCCCTTGGTATTGTCCTTCTGCTAATTAAACCCCTACAACAAAGCCCTTTGCATCCCTTAAGAGTGGAGAGAACCCTCGTTGATGGTTTCCCTCGAAATTTCATAGATCCCATGCTATATGTTTCATGGCAGCAGTGATCCAATTTGTTTGGCATTATGGGTAGAATTGCTTTGGAAGGGGGAGTGGATGAGATGATGGTGAGAGGGGAAGGGGGGAGAGATTACTTCCTCGAAGTTTGGGAGGCTAGCTGGGCATGCAAAGAAAACCCTACGAAAGAGGGAATCAAGTCAGTGGGATAGAAAGTAGAATGAAGCGTGAGGAGGCCCAATGTACAGACCAAGTCAGGCCCTGGAGAATTAGCATAGCATCTAGATGGAGGGGGAATGGGTATCGTCGATTTTGGGTAGGAATGGGGGATCCCCTACTAGGATGCTTCCCTACAAACTTGTAACTCATGAAAGACTGTGTTTTTCCAAAATGAGGATTAGACAAGGGGAATCGGGGCATGCAATTATGGCAGAGCACCACCACTCACTCAATTTGGGGCCCTGTTGTCTCTCCAAGCCATAGAGAAAGTTGAGCAACCAAGGCTATGACTACTATTTAGAAGGATAGACATGGGGATCGGTTGGTCACAACTGGGTTGCGAGATGCAACTGACGAGATCAGGGAAATGAAGAAAAAAGGGGAGGCTAGCAGGAAGGGTCGTGTAGGCCACAAGGACTGTGGCAAAGGGAAAAGGTCAGCCGCAGCGATCATGAGTCGTGCTCCTAGAAAAAGGGGAAGAAAATTGGGCGTGGAGACAATTGAGAATATTATTCATGCACACTACGAAGGCTTACATGCCCAAGTGAAAGCTGAAATATATAGGTGGGAAATTGAGTTGAGAGACAGAGTGGGTAGGGAACAAATGCAAGAAGAGGTATGGGAACCTTTGGTGAATGACCGAGGAAACAAAAGAGGTAGGATGTCTCTGTTTAGACAAGTCATCCAGACTTACTAGATAATGAAAAATTTGTTGGCAAGAGCAATGTCGGAAAAAAATCAACAACGCGAGGAACCAGTCCAACAGGGACTGCCACAGAACAGGTCAGATGAACCCATTTTTTAAGTGATCCAAAAGGAATTTCATTCAGTGAGGGTGTAGCTATTCCACCAAAATTTCAAGTTGGGCCGCATGGAGAAAATGCAGCAGAGTATGCAGTAACAAGAAATTCTAGGCTCAAGCATTAGGGATATGACACCAGTGGATTCCTTTGATGAATAGATGATTGCAGTTTCTATGATTTTTTTTATTATGTCATTATGATGTCGGATATATTTTACTTGATTAGAAGCATATGTTACAGTAGATTCAGTATGATACTAGATAGTATGGGCTCTAAAACTCGGTTGAACATGCTCAAAATATTCAATTTTTGGATGGTGTTTAATGCAGACAGATGGCCAACATACCTGGTTTCCTTCGGGTAATTTGAGGTCATTGGGAACACATTTTTTGTAACCTACTTTATATATAATTAATAGAGAAGTACTACCAAGTTCACAAAAAAAAAAAAAAAAACTTCATGGCACATGCACTTAGACCAACCTACAATTCCACAAAAAAATCTTATGTGGCTTGCCTTACAACATTATAGTAAGGTTGAAATTGATACTTGTAGTCAAAAAACTCTCTAGTGTTTTCATTATTTCCCATGAATGGTTGATACTTATGTAACATGATAAAATGTATGTACATTAACAGGCTATTTTGTGAGTGAATTTTTGTTAATGTAATATGCCTATAATATATTACAACTAAAATTATGCAATAAATAATAAAACTCATATAATATTTAGGACAATTATTACGCCGGAGGCGTTCTCTATATGAGCTTGCAAGTGCAAACATTGTTCACTAGCGCCAATAAATGAACTCCAATTTCGTCCTCCTTCGCCGAATAGAAAACTTGCACATGGAATGAGTTTTGGCTTGTCGTCTTGGTTGACCCACCAGTTTACATAAACTATAGAAGCATTTGGCCCACCAGTTTACAGAAACTACTGAAGCCTTTAGAGGCTCACATGCGAATAGAAAACTTGTGCATGGCGTCTTGTTTGAGCCGCCTGTTTACAGAAACTACAGAAGCCTTTGACCCGCCTATTTACAAAAACTACAAAAGACTTTGGAGGCTCTCGTGACGGAGCTCAGCGGCCGCAATAATAAAAGTTGTGAGGACTTATACCTCCTGAAAGTCTCATTCTCATTTATGAAATTTTTATGGACTGCTCTGCATTCTCCGGCGTTCCTTTTCCATCCTTTGGTGAAAATGCTAGTTATAAAATCATTAATTACACTGAAACTGTTGGGGAATTTTATTTTGGGGAGAACAGTTTTGGAGTTGCAGAGAGCTAGAGGATAGGTGGCGGAACACAACCAAGGTAGACAGGGAGTTGTTATAGTTGCGGAAAGACAGAACACAGGTGGCAGGGCATTGGCAGAGAACATCACAAATGGAAGAGATGGGAGACAAGAACAATCAGTAGAACTCCCAATGATAAAGAAGAAGTGGAAGGCAGTGGAGCACAAAAGAAGCAAGGACTAAAAGTGTCAGTCGGCGAGAAACAAATAGGCATGTAGCCAGTTAGTTGGAGAGTTAGTTAGTCAGTCCGACGAGAGGTCAAGGAGAAGCAGAGCCTTAGGAGAGCTCCGTGTGAAGTATTTTTCACTGAACTAAATTGTAATAAACTCTTCAGAGCACATTTATGTTGTTTTGATATAGTTAATGAAATTGGGTTATTGTTGTGAGGGATATCATGAATTGGTTGATGGGTAATTACTTATGGTGAATGTATGCCTAATTTAAATTTTAATTCAGCGCTCTGAACATGTCCTGATGAATGGTAGATACTTCTTAGAGTTAAGATATATATGTGGCTTCTAAATCCTCATAGTTGTGGTCTGTGTTCATATATGTCCTCTACATCAACGATCTAGCTTCTAATCTTATTAAGGTCACAGCACGCCTCGGGTGAGACGCCCTACTCGCTTGAGCGGGGTGAAAATGTCGGCGTTGTTATATACCACTGCGGAAACCTTGTTGGCCTCATCCTGAACCTAGGTTTTGTCCAGAGACCTCATTTTTGGCCAAAAAATGGTTCCATTTTTGGGACCTGAAAACTTATTTAGAAGTTAGATCATGGTGTCATGGATCTATGAGAAGGAACTACTAAACCAGTGGTACAAGCACATAGATCAGTTCATATCACAACAAGAGGAACTTTTGCAGTAGAGGGAAAATATTGTTAAAGATCAAGTCTTGTTTTCTGAATCTGTGAGTTACCTATATGAAATTTTATGGGGAAAGTTTCCCAAAGAGCTCTACAATTGGTTGCGGAGAAATAAGATCAAGTCACTCCCTGGAGGATCGCGTAGATTTTTTTACAATTGGACGCACACAGATCTAGTAGCACTCCATCAGTTAGATACAGATCTAACCCAAGCAGTAGATTTTTGGGTACAATCTACCTTGGAGGGGTACATTGTAGAGTTTGCAGCTGAGTGTTACCAATATTTTACAAAATCCAAAGACATATTTAGATCTGGGTTGCGGGGAGAACTGTTGAAAGAAATCACGTTGTGGATTAAAGCTCTAATGGTGGATGAGGGACTGATGTCACTCCAAAGCCCTAAGATGGAGACCTAAAACTCCAGTATTGGAGGAAGAAGTTTAGGGAAAGATGCTATGAGTAAGGAAAAGGGGGGAATAGGGATATGGATGCCAGAACCTCAAGTAGGTTGAGAGAGCGGAGAGCACATCGGAGGGTTCAGATTGTTGATAAGTGGCGGGAAAGGGCAATGAAAGAGTTTGAGAAGTAGGAGAAGAATCGACAGAACAAGGAAAAGGTGCCACAGATGACAGAGGAAAAAGAAGGTCAGATGGGATCCCAAGGAATGGGATGGACCATTAAGGAAGTTAGGAAAGTTTATAGGAGCCCAAATCGAAGAGAAAAGGGAGAAAATTCCAATGAGGATGACGTGCACCCCGAGGAGGAGTCTGATGTGGAGCTGCATGCTGCGATGGAGCAACTATTCAAAGAGAGGTCGGCACCCATAATGCAAGGTAATCCTATTCCCCAAGTTTCAAGTAGCACTAGTCCTAACCTTCCCCTGGTACTCTATCATCCACTTGATAATTTCTTTATTAAGTTATGGGAGTTTAGATATTTGAGTAGTACTAAATCCACAGTATAGATGTCTACTAGTAACAGTGCTAGTAGTACAATCTCTCAGCCGAGAAGTAGAGGTTTTTTTTTAGTACCACCAACATAACGAAAGATGGCGGGATCGTTCACCCGATACCCAAAATTTTCTGGAAAAGTTAACGATGATGTAGAGCAGCACTGGTATCTCTGCGAAGGAATTTGGAGAGCTCGACAAACACCAAATGCAGTCAAGTTAATTGAGTTTCAAACCACACTGAGAGAAAGAGCTTTGCACTATTTCATTAAATGGCCAGAAGCACATCAGAACCCAGCAATAGATGATGTTAAGAAATAATTTGTCCAAGAATTCAAATTTCCTTAGACGAATCAGCAAGGATTCTCTAAGCTATGGGAAATCAAATAGCAAGAAGGAGAAACAGCCTGGGATTTGATGAAAAGATTTAAAGAGGCGATTGGAAAGCTAAGTTACCCAATTGATCCAAATCACCAGTGGGATTGGTTCATCAAAGCACTCCTACTGTTGACAAGGACATCGCTGACGCAACAGAATATTGATACCCTTCAAGATGCTCTCGAGCAAGCCATGAAGATAGAAGCTATGGCAGGTTACCCACAGGAATTCAAAGGAGGAGTAGCAGTACCAGATCCATCCATACTAGGACTACAATATCAAATAGACATTTTAATGGAGAATTTGAAGGACATTCAACTGGTACGACCTGCAAGGCCCAACGTGTGGTGCACACATTGCTTAATGGAAGGAAAAATTGCCACAGAATGTCCGAGGTTGCATAGAGTAGACGTTGGAACTTCGATGGCCAAAGCACACGGGGCAATACCAGTCGGTGGATTTTCACATATAAATACTTAAGGACTATACCAACCGCAACCCCACTTCCCAGGGTTCCCCAATCAACAGAATCAAACAGCAGTCGAATGTTGCAAAATATGCAAAGGTATTGGTCATCCTCCACGACTGTGTCCAATTCTGCAAAAATACTCCAATGTTCCAAACAATATCTATTATGAATTTTGCGCCTCTACAACGCATCATATGGAGCAATGTAGAGCCCTCGATGCATTGGTACAATGATTTGATGGTTCTTCTTATAGAGTAAATGAATCTCCAAGGGGGTGAGGAGGAGGAATGAGAGGTAGCAGAATTGGAGGAAGAGGACCAGTGAGGTGTTATAATTGTGATCAGGAAGCATTGGGGGGATTTTGAGGTCTAAAATGGGCCTCCTAAGGAAATTATAAAATAATAGTGGAAACAATAAAATCCTATTTGATTACATCATCAAATTTTAGATGGAAAAAATAAAAAACTAGTTTTTCAACTCATATTTTCAACTTATCTCTCAGATTTTTTACTCAAATTTCGAGCGGAGTACTTGTTGGATGCAAAATTTAATTCCTCATCCAAGGATTACCCATGTTGCATGCTTTTTATGGATCCTTCTACACACAAAAATGAGAAATACATGAAAAACGTGATTTCAATCACGTTTTTCCATATATTTCTCATTTTTCGTGTAGCAAGGTCCATCAAAAGTATGCAACATGGTTACTCCATGGATGAGGAATTAAATTTTGCATTCAACGATTACTCCCGCTCGAAATTTGAATAAAAAATTTGTGAGATAAATTGAAAATACGAGTTTAAAAAATTAGTTTTATTATTTTATTATTTTTTAATCTTTTAACCCTTTTACTTAAAAAAATGTGAATCAACCCCCATGGTTGACATCATCATCTTGAATCCTATTGGTTCTTATAAAGTTCATTTTTGTTTTACATTTTTCTTAGGAGGCCCGTTTTAGACCTCAAAACTCCCCTAATGGGGCACGTAGCGAGAGAATGTACGCTACCCAGGAGACCATGGTGCTCTCAATGCAGAGTCAATGCACATGCAACTGAAGACTACCCAGAGCTGATCAAGATATGGGAAGAGAGAGTCAGACAAAGGGGAGCTAACCTGGTTAATGCAAAACCAATAATAACATAAGCTCAACCCATGCAAAGTTTAGCTATAGTAACGCGATGAGGGAAGAAAACAGGAGAGGATGCACGGGACATGGACCCAATAAAGCTCATCAAACCTGCATCTCCAAAGAAAGCTTTCAGCCCAAACCGACAAAAGAAGTATTTTAAAGAAGCACTAGAAACATTTTCACAGATAGGGAGACATCAGAGTATGGAACTTCCACAACAATCCAGCGAAGGAGAGAAGGTAATCCACACAAGTACACTGATCAAGGAATGGTTTCGATTGTTCCTGAAAATTGTGAACAATTAACCAATGCTGGAACAACTAAATCAAAATCTAGAAATGGTCGTGCAAGGAGCAACAGAACCTGGAGACTCATGTAATTCAACAGAAAAATACAAAAGAAGGGTGAAAAGAAATAAGAGAAGGACTGGAAAGGAGTTCCATGTAAACACCTAAGTTGTGGGATTCCAAATCAGAGATACAATGCTTGATCTCAGATCAAATGTCAACATTCTACCCCGAAAGACATGGGAAGCACTAGGGAAACCAAAGTTGACATATTCACCAATACAGCTCAAAATGGAAAATCAATATTGTATTGTCCTAATAGGAAGGCCGGAAGAAGTCGAATTTGATGTTGCAGGAGTAAAAACCTATACAAACTTAGAAGTAATAGACATCATGGGAGACAAGGATCCCTATCTTGCTTTGCTGGGGATAGATTGGGCCTTTGAGAATTATGTAGTGATTAATTTCAAGAAGGAATTAATGATATTTGAAGATGGTGAGGTCAGAGTAGTTCAACCATTGGACCCATATCAAGGACCCTGCTACACAGAGACTGTCGACAACAGAGAAGACACACATCTTCTAGATTAACTCTACCAGATGACGACAAGAAGGAGAGAAGATTATATTAATCCTATAGTAGGAGGGACCGTAAGCTGGATAAGCATTCATAGTTCGAACTTAGGATCAGAAGTAGAATGGGATGATTGGCAACAGGGAGGATATGAAATCAACACCAGAAGATGCGCCAACATTCGGGGAGTCAACTGGATTGGTACAGAGGTAAGAGGATATCCAACTCTTTCAAATATGAATGATGTGAATACATTCATTACCAAAGTGGAAGAAAAGGTACCAGTAAAACATAAATTCCCTCTCATGGATGTATCCCTACAATCCACATCAGCAAGGTGGTGGGCTACCCATCACAACTCTCTTTCGCAATGGGAAGATATTGCCAGGGCATTAAGAACTAGATTCCATGAAGCTTCAGGACCGCAATTCAGAGAGAAGTACCAAGGGAATTCTGACCCCCTAGCACATATAAGTAGTTGCAAGTATGAATGGAGGAAAGAAGGATATCCAGAATATTCGTGGGTGCACGACTTTATACATTCATTGGACACCATTCCATAGGCTTGGTACCTGATAGAAGAGAAGAAGAGAGGAACTGGTACCTGGGAAAAAAATGCGGAAAAATTTAAGCAATGTTTTTCTTTCAAAGGAGATACAGAACAAGCTATAGATACCCTTCAAGCAATTAAAAGAGTATTTTTCTTTCCAGAGCTTCAGGAGGATGAAGATATATATTTATCAGAGAAGAAAGTTAAAGGATCAGTAGCATGTAAAAGGATAGATCGTGAGATAGACGATGATGATTTAGAGAATCTTTGACATCTATACTTTGAAGAGAAGGTGGGAGAACGGGAAATACAAGAAGAACCAACTAAAGAGGGACTACACCTGTTACCTTTGAAGATAAAGAAGAAAAATATTGGAAGCGCAGAGAAGCCCAGGATTGCATATATCGGAGATTATTGGGATACACAGACAATAAAGGAAATATTTGACCTGCTACAGGAGTATGAAGACTTATTCCCATCTTCAGTGGCAGATTTGAAAGGGGTCAAACGAGATCTGGGAGAGATGTGCATAGTTTTAATACCGGATGCAAGGCCAGTAAAACATAAGCCTTACCGCCGGAATCTGAGAGTAAAAGGAAAGGTTAAAGTAGAGATAGACAAAATGTTGAAGGCATGCTTGATTTTTCCAGTCAACCCAATTGTAATATAAAGTAAAAAGGAGAAATAAAAAATTAGAGTATGTGTGGACTACAGAAGTCTCAATAATGCATGCATTCATAATCCATTTCTAACTCCATTTATTGATGAGGTTCTTGACAATGTAGCGGGAAATGAAGCATACTCATTCACAGATGGCTTCTCAGGATATCATCAGGTGAGAATAGCAGAAGAAGACAAAAGGAAAACTACTTTCACAACAGAATGGGGATCATTTTCCTACCATGTCAGGCCTTTTGGACTAAAGAATGCACCAGTTGTGTTTTCACGGATAGTGATAGCAGCATTCAGGGACTATATCCATAAGTTCCTGGAAGTATACATGGACGATTGGACAGTTTACAGTTTACTAAAGAACCATGAAACTCTGCTCAGAATAATGTTCGATAGGTGCAGACAACTTCAAATTTCTCTCAACCTCAAGAAGTGAATCTTTGCAGTACCTTTTGGAACACTTTTGGGACATGTCATTTGTAAGCAAGGTGTATGTGTGGACCCAGAGAAGGTAGAAGTCATTGTGAATATAGAAGCACCAGAGACAGTAAAATATTTGAGGTCACTACTGGGACACATAGGATACTACAGGAGGTTCATCCGCAATTACGCAAAAATCACAGCACCACTAAAAAAATGTTGTAGAAGTTAGAACAATTTATATGGAACGATGAATGCACTAAGGCTGTAGACACATTGAAAGAGAAACTAGAAACTGCACCCATTTTGGCCCATCCCAATTGGGATAAACAGTTTCATGTCCAGATTGATGCCTCAAGCATTTCTTTGGGAGCAGTGTTAGCTCAACCAAGAGAGACCCCCATAGATAATCCAGTGTACTTCGCAAGCAGGAAGTTTTCCACAGCTAAAAGGAATTATACAACAACAGAAAGAGAGGCTCTTGCTATGGTATACTCTCTACAGAAATTTTGTCACTACTTATTGGGAGGCACATTCAATTTCTTCACAGATAACTTAGCATGAAAATATATGGTAAAAAAACCAATACTTGAAGGCAGAATCTGTAGATGGCTCCTACTATTCCAGAAGTTCACTTTTGAAGTAATAGTAAAACCCGGGAGGCTAAATGTTGGTCCTGACTGCTTATCAAGATTGGAGGACGGGGAAAACAGGGGATCCCTTGATGACCAGCTGTCGAATGTTGATCTCTTCAGAGTAGAAGCCATCCTATATTATCTATAACAAATAGAGACATACTTGACTACGAGACAATGCCCAGCAGAATACACGACAACTCAAAAAAACATCTAGTAGTTAAAGCGATCGAATGTCAACTCATTGTAGGGAAGTTATACAAAATGGGATTGAATCATATCTTGCAAAGATGTGTCCTAGATCATGAAAGAGAAGACATCTTATGGGAGTGTCACAGTGGGGTTTCGGGAGGTCATGTCAGCACAAAACCCACCGCAAGATAAATACTACATGTAGGGTTATGGTGGCCCACAATGCACAAAGATAGCAAAGCATATGTGAAAAAATGCGATGTCTGCCAAAGAACAAGATGATCATCACACTGTGATGAGTTACCATTGCAACCTGTGAGGGATATGCAGGCATTTGATAAATGGGTCATCGACTTCATAGGACCAATTTCACTAATGGCACGACACTCCCAGGCAAGATATATAATCACCGCAATTGATTATCTCACAAGATGGGCAGAGGTGGCACCTAAAAGGGACTGCACAAAAGACACAATAACCAGATTTATCTTCGAGAACACCATTACCAGATTTGGTTGTCCCAAGAGCCTAACAAGTGATCAAGGCACGCATTTCATTAATGCTACAGTTAAATCATTGTTGGAAATCTTTTTGATACAACACCACGGCCCGTACCACCCTCAGGGGAATGGAACCGTCGAGGCATTCAAAAAAATCTTGGAAAAAGGACTAACAAATATATGCAACAACAACCGTGATGACTGGGATGAAAGGATAACAGCCACATTGTGGGCATACAGGACAAGAATTAAGAGACTGCATAATCAAACTCCATTCCAGTTGGTATACGGGAAAGAGGCAGTAATACCAGCTGAGTTTACAATACCAAGCCTCTTAATTTCTTCAACAACACATATTACAGATGAATATTCCATCCCTGCATGCCTCCATGAACTGCAGGAGCTTGAATAAGATATATTTCTGGTGGATTTCCATCAATCAGTACATAAAGAGAGATAAAAATCCTAGCATGACTGTCATATCGAGCATAAAACATTCACTATTGGTGGAAAAGTACTGCTCTACGACAGCAAATTCCAGAAGTTTCCAGGGAAACTCAAAATTCATTAGATGGGACTGTATCATGTCATAGAGATAAAATACTCAGACGCAGTCAGACTGGCGCAACTAGACAAAGAAATACTTCAAGGATGGATGAATGGTGCACGCCTGAAACCCTATCATGCGTAAACACCACAATTTTTTTTTTAATAACTCTTTCACCCAAGAGCAGTCAATAGGGTATAGCAGCATAGATAGAGTCAATAACTCTCTCACAACCAAGATGAGACATAGAATAATTATATTTTAATCTTTTCATCCCATTAGAGTAGGAATCCTCAATAAGAGGCTTGCACCATTGTGCAAAGCAGCAATCATCCCTATTGCGATGTGGAGACCACATCACAACCAATTGTGGTCGGGGGGGAGAGTCTACAGTGCCAGATAGCCTAAGCGTGTCATAGTATCATTCACTCATAATGACCCATCATACCGTTGTTAGTACGAAGGATCACCCAAATTTCAAAAATAATTTCCGTAATTAGTAACCCCCATACCGTAATAAATTTTCCATATTAAGCCATAATTATTACCCATCATATCTACCGACTCCCGAAGCCAGCATTAGCACTGTCAAAATATACCTCACCCGGGTAATTAATCGCACGATTATAGCTGCGGGAAAGATAGCAATAATTAATTAGTTATGGGGTCATATCAACATCATTCGTGCAAGTAACATTACTTAACCCACATGAAGGAAGAAAGCACCAGAATGCTAGAAAATTCCGAGCTATCAGAAAAGAAAAGAAAAAAAAAAACAGTTATAACGACAAGCACAATTTCAGCAGTAGAAGTTCAAAGTAGCCGATCAACAGTAGAAGTTCGAAGAAGCATACCAATAGTAGAAGTTCACAACAATAGACCTGCAACAGTAATTCAATTATATAGCAGAAGGAACAAAATGACAAAGATAGCAACCTGAGTCGTCGAGCCCGAGCTCGATCGAAGAATTTAAAGGATGGAGTCGTTGATAGGAAAATACGATAATGCCTCGTTGATAGATACAGACTTCATGGACTCGTACCAGTTCCCGGCCATGAAAGGCAAGTGTACATCGAAAATTATGCAATGGACGGAGGAGTTGAAGCAGCAAAGATGAACCCAAACTTCAGAGGTATTCATAGGTCAACTATCCTGCACCTCAAGAGCATTAGGGGAATATTGAGGTCTAAAATGGGCCTCCTAAAAAGAATGTACAATCAAAATTCACTTTATGAGAACCAATCACATTTTAGGGGATGAGATCATCCCTTATGGTTGAGGTGGCATTGCTTGAGTTAAAGGTATTTATTTGTCACATTCTCAATGGTGGATAAAAATTCATGGTTTACCATGGTAGTGCTCTAAGTACTTTTAAAGTCAAAGTAAAGTACTCATAATAAATGTCATTTCACATTTTTTGAATAAAAATATATTATTATAATTTCATATTTCTTAAAAGAAATAATGCATATCACTATACATTTATTATATTATATTATTTTATTTTATTTTTATATAGTATATTAATTACATATTATTATACAACTTGAATAATATAAATTTTAATTAATAACATATAGTATAATTAAGAATTTATAAATTTATATTTATATTTTATTTTAAGTTATTTAAGTACAAAGGACAAATGCATTAGTTGTTCAATGATAATGACTTCTTCTTGAAAAGCCCATTCTTATTTATAGTCACATCAATACAATTTTTTTATTAGTTTTATTTTGGTACAACTTTTGAATTGAATTTAACTATGGTTACATGGATTGTGGTTCAAAAAGTGAATTGAAATTTCATAAATATTATTTTATTGGTTTAGCTATTATTTTATTATTTCCTTAGGAGACCCATTTTAGACCTCAAAATTCCCCTAAGGCCTCCCAGTATTTGGGACGACGGGAGCAGCAATGCAATGTACAAAGTTCTTGATGAGTAGAATTCAAAATGGATCATTATGGCTTGGGAGGGAGATCGCAATTCATGCATAGGACATACACAGATTTACAGGATTATCAGTGGAAGGAAACGACGTCTCAACGGCCTTCTGAAATATGTCCAAGAGAGCTAAAAAGACAGAGGATTGTGATTACTACAAAAAATATGAAACAAGAAGAGGAGGAAAGGGAGAAAAAATAGACCTCATAAACAACCCAGCGGTAAAATTTTCCTGCTATTTGATAGCTAGGAGAACAAAGAGGCACTACACTAAAGTAGAATGCACCCTGGACACAATCTCAGTCGTAGAAAACTGGATTCAAGGGGTACAACTGAACTGGTGCACATTCTTGCTAAATGAGATGTTTGAGGCTTGTGAAGACAACTATAGGCGAGCCACAGGATTCATCTATGGTTATCTGATTATAGCCTTCACAATGTGGAAGTGGAGTCACCCAGGGATCAGACAGCTCGCAGAAATTACTCATGACCAACCAATGGCCCTAAGGTTCACGCCATGGATAGTATCAGGAGACCCAAGTACTAAAGAATTCAAAGAGGAATATTTTACAATCTGGTACAGAAATATGTTCGATGTGATTGGGAGCCAACAAAGGGTTCCATGGAGTATATTAGATAGATACTCTCCATAGATATGTTTTGGGGTGACCCACAACAGAACCTATATACGACCAAGTTGCGTGGACGAAAGTAATTTCCTTAAGAATCCATTGAAGTTCCAAAGAGAGGAGGAATCCTTCCACACAGAGGTTTCATCGTGGCCAAGAGCAGTGATGGAGATCATAAGCAGGATCCCACATTACTCATTTGAGGCAATTCTACCAAGAGCACTCCCGAGGGAGACATCGGAAGAATCAGTGCAAAGGATCTCACAATAGCAACTACGACCACTATTGGACTAGCTCGACACATGGGTAAAAGGCTTCAATCTGATAATAGAAACTCTTACAAGCACATTTACTGTATTTCCTATTTTTTCTTAGTTCTAGACATTGAAATCTGCATCCCCGTCCACAATAAACCCAATCATTATTGCTCTACCATCCACCACATTCAATTCCCCTGCGCTGACCACAGTCACTCCAATCTGCAAGACCAAGGCGACCAAGCCTCTAGTACATGTACCCAAAGTAAAGAAAGCATGGACTACAACACCTAAACAAGTAGTTGATCTCACAGGGGAAGACCAACCCCAACCTATGGTTATAGGCATACTAATTCAAGAAGAGCCAGAGGTTGCCACCCAAACCACCTTTGCGCTACCTGTATTCGATCTGTTGTTAGTCCTGAACATCTAAACATCATCGCCATTTCATACACACAATTCATCACGGCGCACCTCATTCATATCCAAGGACCACCCCACCCACACTCTGTCCATCTTAGCAACCATTTCAGATCGGATACCACCAGGGACCATAAAAAATGGTGATATCGAGGCAAAATTTAACTCGGGTATAGATGGAGTACCCGAAGTTGACCAAACCACATTGGAACAGGGCACATTTCTAGAGCTATTATTCCATGGAGGGTCCTTCACTCCTGATACAATGCCCACCCTACCAGAGCTAAACCCTTTCCAGCAAACCAATCTAGTATTGCAACAATTCATACCATCCACTAGTCTACATGTCCCCGAACCCCAGCCAACGTCCCCACAGGGACATTCTAAAAGATCAATCACCATCGGGAAACCACTCAGGGAGAGACAGCTAACCTAGGAGATGTCAAGCACTGAGAACTTGCAGAGTTGGGGAGCTAGCCAACTATTCAGTTTTATCCAAATGGCAGCACTAAAAGCAGAAGGTCTGCACAATGACCTCCAACAGAGATTCAAGCAGCAGCAACAGCAATTGATTGTGCTTACTGATGAGCAAAATCAACTTTGAGGTGAGAAGGACACCCTACAGAAGCAGCTGAAGCAATTAACAAAGGTCTTTAAAGACCTATGGCCGACCATCGTTGCCTAGGACAACAAAACACTAGAGGATATTTCGACATGCTCAATGGTAAAAAGATCCATTCGAGTAAAGATGGCATGCACGAGCCTGAGTAGAGAAATCCAAGAACTGAAGGAGGCACTTGCAGCCAGGCCAGATTTTCCAGATCCCTCCATGGTATATGTCGAGAAAATAGTAGATAGGAAGAGACAAATGCACGGCACTAAGGAAACCCTCAGAACAACAGTCAAGGAATCATAAAACCTACTGGAGAAACTACATGAATTCTCAAACTCACTTACAATGAAAGCACAACCAGTTTCGAAGCAACTCCAGAAATTTTTCCTTGATATCAGAGGATCCAAGGATCCCGTCGACAGAACAAAATTGTATGACCAAGCAGATGCACTTGAAACCAAACTTTAGGTGATTGAATAACACTCAGCGTCAATGAAGCAGCTTCTCAGGGACCTGAGGCAGCCTGTCAAGCAAAAGGATGAGGCAATACAGCAATTGGCGGCTGAAGGAGAACCAAAGATATAGTTAGTGTTCAAACAATTGATGCAGGTGGCCAATGTGACTGAGGCCGACAAGGTCATCACTGAAACAGAGCCTATGCTTAAAGAATGGCAACAAGGAATATCTAAGTTTAGAGAACTTATGACATCAACATTAAGAAAGATTCCCAAGTTGGGGCCTTTGTTGGAACAGGGCGAAGCAACATAAGAAACTAGGCCAGCACCGAAAGCCAACAGACCACCAGAAGCCACAACAGCAGGGAAAGATTGACTCAGGACGAGTCAATAGCGTGTGGTCGAGGCCTGTTGGGGCCTTTGT
This sequence comes from Pinus albicaulis, assembly GCA_034641835.2. Taxonomy (NCBI): domain Eukaryota; kingdom Viridiplantae; phylum Streptophyta; class Pinopsida; order Pinales; family Pinaceae; genus Pinus; species Pinus albicaulis. The sequence goes on from CM076580.1 coordinate 734,188,517, forward strand.
TTTTGGGGAGAATAGTTTTGGAGTTGCGGAGAGCTGGAGGATAGGTGGCGGAACGCAACCAAGGTAGACAGGGAGTTGTCACGATTGCGGAAAGACAGAAGATGGGTGGTGGGGAATTGGCAGAGAACAGTGCAAATGGAAGATATGGGAGACAAGAATAATCAGTAGAACCCCCAGTGATAAAGAAGAAGTGGAAGGCAGTGGAGCACAAAAGAAGCAAGGACTGACAGTTTCAGTCAGCGAGAAACAAATATAAAGGCAGCCAATCAATTGGGGAGTTAGTTAGTCAGTCCGATGAGAGGCCGAGGAGAAGCAGAGCCTTAGCAGAGCTCTGCTTGAAGTCTTTTGTACTGAACTAAATTGTAATAGACTCTGCGGAGCACATGTATGTTGTTTTGATATAGTTGTAGAAATTTGAATAACTGATATGTTATCCACCGATATTCTCCTGATCACACACTATTTTATCTTCATGCACAATACAGAATCTCTTCTACCATTGATCATCACATGCGGAAATAAAATCAATTGCATGCACTCATTAAAACCATAAAAATTCACACATATGAACACAGTATGTAATGGGAAAGCTTAAAGCTGAAAACCTCCAACTATCTGTATATTATATATGTCATAGAGATCATGTAACAATCATCATACAAAGCTCCTCACAAGCTCTCAGTATAATCTCCACTTGCTACACACTAATCAAGCTAGATCTTGCAAAACACATGCTCCAATCTCTGCCACTTGATAGCCTGCCTCTACTGTGCAATCCCTGCTGAAGAATGCCTCTTGATGATAATTTATTACCCCAGCCTTGCTCATGCAGTCTTTATAGGCATCTCTACTAAGTGTTGGATGCAAACCATGCATCACTTATAGTCACAACTAATAGTCACACTTGCCTTTTCTCCTATCTCTGCACTGGTCTCCACTGAAATTGTCCATGCACTGAAGTTAACTGATGTATTCTTTAGTTGATTAATGAGTTTATAATTATTGAATTAATTAGTAATTAATTCACACCACTCTCACTAATTGTATCAATCATTTAAACTAGATACAAATAGCTCAACTATGTTTAGATTAGTTAAACTGAACACAACTCCATTAACTTCCTCAATCAACTCCACCAAACTCTGTCACATGAGTTCTAACTGAAGTATCCATGCAATAGCTCCACTTAACCCTTTGGAATAGCATAATTCCTTCTGTCAGCTCCTGTGCCACATCTATGCACTTAACTGAAGTGCTCCAAGAGAATAAGATAATGCTTATAGTCCAAATATTATTGAGAGCTAATAATATTTGACATATCTATTTTTAGACTGGCAATCTAAAAATAAATTCCACCCAATATTTCTAAAAATATAAGTCCATCTATTTTCCAACTTGACCAACCATACACGAATAGCATCCTGCAACTTATAGAATATGATCGACATGTCTAAAAATAGACATAGTCTAAAATAGACTTCCCCATATAAAATCACCATGTGGCCCCACCTTGTTTTTGTGATCACTTTCCAACCTAGGAACAGAAAGATAGCCAGATGTCTCCTTCACTATTTCTGTTGCAATCTCAACACTCTCCTCAACAAGAAGATTGTTTTGCATGACATGCACCCATGCATTCGCCGCTTAAGCCTGATGGAACTGGCTAGTACTCCGCAACTCCTTCCAAACCAAATATAGTTCTAAAACTAATCACTGATGTATCTTATCATCAAAGTCTTCACTTCTACTAACGGACCAGACAGGTCGTGAACCACCGCGTTGTTGAACTCTCGCACCCATGTGTACTCACTTGTCACAACTCAACCACGTCCAATTCTCCACATCAGCGACTTTGATTCAGCTCGCATCAATCCAACTGACTGTACACTGCAAACTCAGTCTTCATTGTGTTCAATTCATGAGATCCACACCATTTCGATGAATCTTGTCCAGAAATTTCCTCTTGGTATTACTCATGCATGTTGCCCCACCTCTCACCTGGTGGTATAGCTGCATGCACTCCCTCTACCAATCTGGCACGAAATTTCTCTGCTTGAGTGGTTGCTCCCACTCCATGATCCTCATCTTGTGGTTGCTCCACATCCTGAGGATCACTATTACCTGCATGCAAATCTTTCTCCCTCTCAAGCTTCAATTGCATGTCTTTCTTACACTTCCAAACAGTAGGAAGCTCCGTAGAAATCCTATCTACTTCAAATCTATAAATATTCTTCTGCATCTCCAATTGTGGCTGCTCCACAACCTTCTGAGAATGCTTCTCACGCTGCATGTTGAGAGGCTTCTTCTCAACCACCAAGTCACTAACATCTGCTTTGCTCCTCAAAGCTTTTCATGCATCTTGTACCTCAGTGCATGTAGATTCTTGGCTCGCGCACATTGCAATTATCCCGCCGCCGCAAAATTTTCTAACAAAAGAGCTGATTTTAAATCGACGATATCTCCCTCATCTGAGCTCCGATTCGACCGATTTTTTTTTTCAATTTGGGTGATTTTTCACAAGGAATCAAAATATGCTATTTTTTTCTAAAAATATTACGCCAAAATTTTCAGATATTCTCTACAAACTTACGCACCCAAAAATTCATGCTCTCATTCCATGTAGAAAATCTATAACACAGCTCTAATACCATGTAGAAATTTGAATAATTGATATGTTATCCACCGAGATTCTCCTGATCACACACTATTTTATCTTCATGCACAATACAGAATCTCTTCTACCATTTATCATCACATGCGGAAATAAAATCAATTGCATGCACTCATTAAAGTCATAAAAATTCACACATATGAACACAGTATGTAATGGGAAAGCTTAAAGCTGAAAACCCCCAACTATCTGTATATTATATATGTCATAGAGATCATGTAACAATCATCATACAAAGCTCCTCACAAGCTCCCAATATAATCTTCACTTGCTACACACTAATCAAGCTAGATCTTGCAAAACACATGCTCCAATCTCTGCCACTTGATAGCCTGCCTCTAATGTGCAATCCCTGCTGAAGAATGCCTCTTGATGAGAATTTATTACCCCAGCCTTGCTCACGCAGTCTTTATAGGCATCTATACTAAGTGTTGGATGCAAACCATGCATCACTTATAGTCACAACTGATAGTCACACTTGCCCTTTCTCCTATCTCTGCACTGGTCTCCACTGAAATTGTCCATGCACTGAAGTTAACTGATGTATTATTTAGTTGATTAATGAGTTTATAATTATTGAATTAATTAGTAATTAATTCACACCACTCTCACTAATTGTATCAATCAGTTAAACTAGATACAAATAGCTCAACTATGTTTAGATTAGTTAAACTGAACACAACTCCATTAACTTCCTCAATCAACTCCACCAAACTATGTCACATGAGTTCTAACTGAAGTATCCATGCAATAGCTCCACACAACCCTTAGGAATAGCGTAATTCCTTCTGTCATCTCCTGTGCCACATCTGTGCACTTAACTGAAGTGCTCCAAGAGAATAAGATAATGTTTATAGTCCAAATATTATTAAGAGCTAATAATATTCGACATATCTATTTTTAGAGTGGCAATCTAAAAATAGACTCCACCCAATATGTCTAAAAATAGAAGTCCATCTATTTTTCCAACTTAGCCAACCATCCATAAATAGCATCCCGCAACTTATAGAATATGCTCCATATGTTTAAAAATAGACTTTGTGACAAAAATCACCTGTGTGGCCCCCACCTAGTTTTGGTGATCACTTTCCAACTAGGATCAGGAAAGATGTTTCAGGATGTCTCCTTCACTATTTCTTGTTGTAATCTTCAACAATAGTTAATGAAATCGGGTTGTTGCTGTGTGGGATATCATAAATTGGTTGATGGTTAATTGCTTATGGTCATTAGGGGAATTTTGAGGTCTAAAATGGGCCTCCTAAGGAAATTATAAAATAATAGTGGAAATAATACAATAAGATTTGATTATATCATAAAATTTTAGAGAGAGAAAAAAAAAAACTACTTTTTCAACTCATATTTTCAACTTATCTACCAAATTTTTTACACAAATTTTGAGCGGGAGTATTCGTTGGATGCAAGATTTAATTCCTCATCAAATGAGCACCTGTGTTGCATACTTTTGATGGGTCCTGCTACACAAAAAATGAGAAATACATGAAATACATGATTGTAATCACGTGTTTTTATGTATTTCTCATTTTTCGTATAGCAGGGTCCATCGAAAGTATGCAACATGGGTACTCCTTGGATGCAGAATTAACTTTTTCATCCAATGAGTACTCCCGCTCAAAATTTGAGTAAAAACTTTGGGAGATAAGTTGAATATATGAGTTGAAAAAATAGTTTCATTATTTAATTATTTTTTAATATTTTTACCCTTTTGCTTAAAAAAAGGTGAATTATCCCCCATGGTTGAAATCATCATATTAAATCATAATGGTTCTTATAAAGTTTTTTTTTTTGTACATTTTTCTTAGGAGGCCCATTTTAGACCTCAAAATTCCCCTAATGGAATGTATGCCTAATTTAAATTTTAATTCACCGCTCTGAACATGTCCTGATGAATGGTAGATCCTTTTTAGAGTTAAGATATATATGTGGCTTCTAAATCCTCATGGATGTTGTCTGTGTTCATATATGTCCTCTACATCAATGATCTAGCTTCTAATCTTATTAAGGTCACGACATGCCTCGGGTGAGATGTCCTACTCCCTTGAGCAGGGTGAAAATGGCGGTGTTGTTCTAGACTACTGTGGAAACCTTGTTGGCCTCATCCTGAACCTGGGTCTTGTCCAAAGACCTCCTTTTTCACCAACATAAGGTGTTTTATTTGTGGGCATGGGGTGAGCAGACACTGCTCACCCGAGCCAATAGCAACCTCCTATTTTCGTTGTCCCAGCCAATAAAAACCTCATATTTCATTAATTACACTGAAGGTGTTTTCTTTGTGGGCTTAGGGTGAGAAGACACTTTTCACCCTAGCCAATAGCAACCTCCCATTTTCATCGTCCCAGCCAATAAAAACCTCCTATTTTCTTCGTCCTCCGACTAATAAAAAATGAGCACGTCAATTAATTAATGCTTTGAAGGTCATACACTGATTACTGAAAGTCATACACTGATAACTGTGGTTTCCTTTAAACTATGGAGGTTGTGTGGTACACTGATTATTATGGTTTCCTTTTAAACTATGGAGGTTGTATGGTACATTAATTAATGTGGTTTCCTTTTAAACTATGGAGGTCATGTATACTACATAATATGATCATTGTGGTCGCCTTAAATATTTGGAGGTCGTTCAGACTACGCATATGTCCAGTGTAGTCACTCTTCAGCTCTGGGTCTGTCAGGACTCCAGAATCTCTCAAGTTCAGTAATTTTTAGCTCAGAGACCCATCAAACTCTGGTGATCAATCTTCAATTCTAGATACCATGTTGACTCCACCATCTTTCGATGAGTGTGGTTTCTTTTAATCTTTGAATAAAGACCTAGATCGGTAGGCTCTGGTCTAATGCTTGAAACAATCCTGCAAATGAACAGTATAGAACAAAGTCATAAAACAATGTATCATTTTGTACATTACAAAGGTTGAAAAAACCAATATAATTCTAAAAGAAAATTATGCCTAGTAACTTAGCAATAAGACAAAAGTTATAATCCAATATATCAAAAAAATAGTCAATTTGTAAGTGATGTTGGAAATTTTGGTATGCTCTGATACCATGTTGGGAATTCTAGTATGCTCTGATGCTATGTTGAGAACATACACAAAACAGAGAAGCACAAAACAGTTTACACAGAATACGGAATTCAAATCAATGACAGCAAAAAAATACACAAAGAGACAAAAAACAGAGAACAATTTTGTATCATATTCTTCTCGTGCAGCAAGCTTCAACAACATTCTCATTCTTACATCTTTGTCCTAACATATGTAAAAAAATATTACTTAATACAAAATGGCAGAGCGACAAAATTGAATTCTAATTCAATGTTAGATCGGACAGGTAACAACCAAACGTCCTTTTGTCATGTTTTGGATTTCTTCATTAACCACGGCGCACAGAGCCTTGTATGTCGGACTTGAAATTCTTTAAGTTTCAGTTGTGAGCGATATCGCATCCATGTTGATATCGCAAATCATATTTCGGCGGTGCCGGCAATTAACTTGGAACTATCCTCTTGAGCTTTGCGATGTGCGATCACATCGCAACTTAAGACTTTTAACTTTCGGACAACTTCAACGGAAAACTTAAGATATTGCGATTGCGATGTGTGATGATGATATTTCATCGCACCATCGCAAGGTTTGTAACGGAGTTCAAAAGGTAAGGGCTAATATGTGCGATGCGCAAAATGTGACGCACTAAACAGCAGGAAGTGCGAAATTAAATGCGGTAAACGACGGGACGTGCGAAAAGGCAAAAGGTAAGCAATAAGATAAATACAAAAATTTGCATGCAGTTTTGGTAATGCGGTAAGGTATGATGGGTCCCATGAAATCGCATCGACGAAAATATAAGTTTCGGTGAAGTCTTAAGGGGAAAGGCTTAAAACTTGCGGGTTGCGATATGCGGGCAAAAAGGTAAGTGAATACGGTGGGTAAGGAATTAAACGCAGAGTGATCACTTTACTCTGTTTTTCTAAACATCTATGGAATTGCATGAAAATGCCTGCGGATTTGAATCCTGAGCCTTGTCCTTCCCTGCAACAAAATTCAATGTAAGTGTGGGCTGCTTCCATTTTTATTCATGGCGGTGGTTGGGAGTATTTCCAACACTCCCCCTTAATCACAACTGTCACCATCAACCATTCCCAAACATTTTCTGAGGTAAACAAAACTTTTCCGTCCCAATGGCTTTGTGAGGATATCTACAAATTGTTCCTCTGACCTGCAATGTTACTAATTCTCTTATGAAATGGTATTTAACATCAATATGCTTTATTCCCTTATGGAAAACAGAATTCTTTAACAATGCAATTGTTGAACTGTTATCACAGAAAATTGTGGTTCCTTTGTCTTGTTCATGACATAAATCCCTCAGCATCCTTGTCATCTAAACTGCTTGGCATGTTGTTGTTGTTTCTGCTACATATTCAGCTTTTGTTGTTGATAATGAAACTATTGGCTGCTTCTTGGAAGCCTATGAAATGGCTCCCGATCCCAAATCAAAAACATACCCTGATGTGCTCTTTCTGTCATCAACACTTCTAGCCCAATCACTGTCAGTGTAACCAATCAGCTTAAAATCATCAGTTGCGAGGTATAGAACACCATACTCCTTTGTTCCATTTACATACCTCAATATTCTCTTGGATTCTTACCAATGTGTTTCCTTGGGTGTCTCCATGAATCTGGATATCAAACTTACTGCATACATTATATCAGTCCTAGTTGAATTCAAATACATTAGACTGCCAACCATGCTTTTGTACAATGTCGAATTGACATTCTTGCAGCAATATTCCTTGCTCAATTTCAACCCCATGACAGTTGGAGTTTATGATGGCTTGATGTTTTGCATATTGAACCTTTTTAAAATTTCTGCAACATAATTTTCTTGGGAGATAAAAATTTCCTTTTCTGTTTGTTTTACTTCTATGCCCAAAAAATATCTTAATACCCCCAAGTCAGTCATTTCAAACTCATTTTTCATGACTGCTTTGAAATCAACAATGAGAGAAACATCACTGCCTGTAAAAATCAAATCATATACATACAAAACAACAATAAGAATTTTATCGTCATCTTCTTTGATGTAGAGTACGGGCTCACCATGACACTTGTCGAACCCATTGTCCATCAGTTAAGCATCAATCCTGTTGTACCATGCACGTGGTGTTTGCTTCATCCCATAAAGAGCTTTCCGCAACTTACACACCTTGTGTTATTGGCCTTCTATTTCATATCCAGGAGGTTGTTCAACATACACTTCCTCTTTCAGCACTCCATTCAATAATGCTGACTTCACATCCATTTGATAAACTTTCCATTTTTATTGTGCCACTATAGACAACATTGTCCACACTGTCTCCATCTTTACAGCTGGTGCAAAGGTTTCCTCATAGTCTCTTCCTTGTTGCTGCTTCTAGCCTTTGACAACTAGCCTTGCTTTGTGACTTTCTATCTTGCCTTCAATGTTTCTCTTGGTCTTATAGATGCATTTCACTCCAGTAATTTCATTTCCTTGTGGGTGGTCCACTAACTCCCATGTGTCATTCCTTTCTATTGCTCCTATTTCCTCATTCATTTTTCAATCCACTTCTCTTCTTTGACTGCATCTTCAAAATGGACTGGGTCGTCTACATGACAAAATAATGCAAATAAAGAATTCATGCCAACACTACTATCAACTTCTTCTTGCTCATAAATTTCACTTAAATTTATCAATCTTGGTCTTCTTGTATTTGCTGAAGATGTGCTTGGAATTGTCCTTGAACTCGAGGGAGTTGATGATCCCTGTGGTGTGCTTGGAGAAGCACTTCCTTGATTTCTCAATGTTGTTTTATTGCTTGCTTGTGATGTGCTATGTTGATGCAGGAGCATCCAAGCCAAATTTTCATTATTTAACTATGTAATAAGGGGGGGTGAGACATTTTAATTATTTTATTAATTAAATTGCTTATTTTTAATAAATTAGGAGAGAAATTATAAATGTGAGGATTTTTGTAAATATTCTTTAATAATTAAAGGATATGAGTGGAATGGAATTACGTAGATAATATAGGGAGTAGGAATTCCATATACGGGACTTTTTTGAGTCCAAAACTAGAATAAATCCAAATTAGATTTGTAGTTGAGATTCATGTGGAGGAATTTATGGAGTGAAATAAATTCATTATTTATGTATAAATAGGAGTGTTTTTGAGAGGATGAGGGACAGTTGAGAGTAGTGAGGAGTACAGTGAGAGTGAGAGATGGTTTGAAGGGCCAAGAGCCAAAAGGCCACAAAATGTAATATTTGGCCAAAGAGTTTTTATGTTTTTATATCAGTATTTCATTTGAATGGCTCTCCTTCCTTCATATGTATTTTTAGCTGAATATTTTTATGGTTTTAATGAAGAATTATTGAGAGTTTTCATGCTAGTTGAAGGAGTGTGTGTTTTATATGCTCGGATCTATTCTATGGCAGAATCCCTGCATCATTTGGTATCAGAGCAGGAAACGATTTCCTGCGAGAGCTTGGGAGAGAGTTGATTGATATATTATACTTTTCTTTAAGTCTGCAATTTATGTATTGATGCATGCACTGTTAGAAACAAAACTTGAACGCATGTGATCACATACCGAAGGAAGAGTCTATTCGAATGCATGGAGATGAGCTATGATAAGGGTTTCACGGTGATTAAAGCTCTGTGACCAAACGTCCCAGCAAGGAATCCGCCAACCAAGTGACACGGACACTCTTGTGGAAATTCGAGGGTCGTAGCTATGATTTAAAAACACATTGCTGTGAGAATCGCACTGCAATGATTGAAGTATAATCTGTTGGTGCGGAATCATAACACAAAACTGTGTTGCATGAGAACTGAAGGGTCGAACGCATATGATAGAGTAAAGCGTGGAAGCCATCACCGTGCTTCCATTCGGACATGGTTGTATCACACAACACTAGAGCCGATTAAAGGACATGGTCAAATACAACAGCGTGGAAGCAATTGCAGAGATTGCGTGCGTCATACCCGTATCAAAAAGCAGTGTTGAAGTTTGCTTCTAACATACATACCCGTGCCGGAATCATAACGAGAATTGTTAAGTATTTGCGTGGGGAATGAATGCAAAGGTGCCCAGAACCATAATGCGGACTGTTAGAGGATTTGCGTGAGTTAAAGTGTCCACTGTGGTGAACTAACAGTGATTGCGTTTGGATGTGGTCGAACCTACAGTATTTAAGCACATTGTATTGATTGCAATGTATCATACCAGTGCAAACTACAACGCAGTGTTGTTAAGGGGTTTTGTGTAAGTGTTAAATGGTAGATTGTTTGCTAACGGTGGCAAATTAAGAGTAGGGTTGTCTTATATAATATGAAACTTTGAATTTTCCAAGCATGATGTGGTTTTTAAATGCAATGTTTATGGTGATATCTGATCACAACGATCCCTTGCGAATCCAACAAATATAGTAATGGAGATTGCTTGCGTAAGAAAATGTTTGTATTGGAATTGCATACTAAGTACTGAAGAATAGATCAATTCCGTCATTTTGAAGAGTAAACCTGGGTCTTAGCAAAGTTGGAAATTTTGCTACACTAATTTGCATATGTGGGGCTTGTGAAAGAGGTGTTGCTCCATCGGAACATTCAAGGTATGGATCCATTATTTCCTTGGTACCATCTTCCAGCTTAAGGAAAAGTTGCTGGGATCGATAGAGGTAAATTCTTTGCAAATAATTCATGTACATTTTTTTGGGAGAACGTAATCTTGAAAGGATATTGGGTTACATTAAGATTGCATATTTTCAAAGCAAGGAATTGAAATTGAAGAGATTGAGATAAGGGAACTTGGCTTAAATTAAAGGGGAGAGTGTGTGTACTTTGAAGGTTTCTAACATCAATTGTTGGGAAAAGATTTATGTTAGAAATTTGTTGGGAAGAAATTTAATTGTTGGGGAGAGATTGTTGGATAATGGACCTTGCACATTCAAAGTAAGTCTATAGAGGCTTGAATGTATTCCTAAAAGAATACGCAAGATAAGGGTTGGATCATTTCAACCACGAGAATATTCAAGGTAAGTGCTCATTGAATGAATAAATATTCATTGAGCAGGGCTATTTTAAAATCTGGATGATTAAATTTCCTTGCCATACTTGAGAAGATAATATTTTGTAAATGTTATGAAAGAGTGGAAATGTTGCAAATGCAGAAGTATAAATGAATTGAAAAATGAAGGGGAATATGTACTAATCCTGGGTGATATGAAGGGAAAACATGCATGTTTATATGAGGAGGTTTATTATGCATAGTGTGATGATTTATTATGCATAATGTGGATTCTTCACAGTTTTGGTTAAGTCATTTTGGACCAAATCCTGTAGTTGGGAAAAGAAAAATTATTTTGGTTGGTGATTGAAAATATAATTACTTGATGTTGTAAACCTTTGTTTTTACCATCATGTGACGACATTTAAGGAGGTGATATTCAGGATGAACACAATGTACGAGTTGTACATCATTCATCGAAGAAGTTGCTTGTTCTCTAGTACACAGGTGAAGAGATGTGAATTGATGTTGCATGGTGTATATAAGTGCAGGAAAATGTTTGCATTAAGATGACAGGCTTATGGGCATGCGAGTGTTTACAATGACAAAGACAGCACAAAAGAGTGGAAACCAGAGAATTGAGATTGTAGAGAGAAAGGTTTATTAATAACCTTAACAAGACATGAGGTATGATAATTTAGGAAGGTATTTTTGAACATTGAAGATTGAATGGTTTATTTATTTTCACCTTAAAATAAATCTTGAAAAACCTGAATTGCATTTCGACTAAAGACTTCAGTATCATGTGAAATGATAAGGGAAAACTGATAATTTTTCATAAGAATGAAGTATGAAATAAAGTGAAGATTTTACATCCTAAACTGTATTAGGGGTGTATGTTTATTGAAGAATTGTATAACTTCAATCAAGTCAAAATATCCACTATCATTGTTATTGGGACAAAGCTTGAAGTGAAAACAGATGTTAGATTCAAATGAAAGTTTGGATAGTTTGAGTTGAGATTGATTATTTTCATCCAAGATGACAAATTGGTGTAAGTCTGAAGTCGAAGAGTCGTAAACTAAGTCTAGAGTCTGAATGAAATTGGGTGCATGATTGGCGGAGCCCGACACCCATAGAATTGGTCATTGTAACACATGTGTTACTAAAGTGTTGTTTGCGGCAAATTGAAGCAAGAGGGGTGCCAGAGATTGGTTCCAATACAGAGAACCAAGAGAAGCCAAGCGCAGGAGAAGAACTTGCATTTTTTATGAATGGAAAGTGTGAAGGATTTTTGATAAAGGGATGGAATGAAGTCCACACGTGAACCGATGAAGTTCACAAAGGAGGGGAAGATGACTGTTGATAGTCATTTCCGAAGATCTGATGAAGACCACATCAGAAAGAAGAAGAAGGAAAATGCCAAGGTAAGTGGCATATGCGAGCAGTTGACGGATGAAGATTACAAGCGGGAGAAGGCTGAAATGACAGTTCACCTTGAATTGTTAATGGAGTTATTACAGAGAAATGTGGAAGACCAGACACATGGTTGGACCATGAGAAAGAAGGTAAAGTGGCAGAGGCTACATGCAAAGAGGGAAAATAAGGTAAACATACAGTTGGCAGAAGAGCTGAGGAAGCTCGAGCAGATGATGAGGTGTGAAGAACTCAGAGAGGCTGAGTTAAAAATGGATGTTTCCATTTGTGGCCCAGAACAAGGGGAAATTATGGGTGAGGAGATCAATGAGGAAGATCTCATGAATTATTGGGATAGTTCAGAAGCATCTGAAGATGTTTTGGCGAGAGAAGCAGATGAGGCTATGAAGCCTTGCATTGTTAAATCTCACAGTTTATGTAAGATTGCAGGATGTGCGAAAGATGGTGAGCAATCTGATGGAACTGTCACAAAGGAGAATGAAACTTTTGAGGTAAAGTCTGGTAGAGAATTCCTTTCAGAGAAGGAAAGTGTTGATTGGTTACAATAGGAAGAAATCATAAATGAATTCTTATTTGGGGTAAGAGAGCAAGTCAAAGTTGTTATGGAGCAGGAGCAAAATGGAAATGCCAAAGAAAAATTCCAAGGAGGTAAACAAATGTATTTGTTTAATGAAATTGTTGATGAAAGTTTACAATGTAATGATGCTGAAACCAAAACAACTCAGAAATATTGCTAGAGGAATAATCAAGGTTGTGATGAAGTACTGAAAATATTTCATATGGAAATCGAGTTTTTGGAACGATGGCTTAAGGAACCTGATGGAGAAGAAAAACGTGCAGAACCTGATCCAGAAGAAATTGCAGTTACTATGCATGATAGAGATGAAATATTTTCAACATTTATGGAGTTGAATGAATGTTATAAATTTTCAAATAATGATGTAACTGTAGGTACAGAAAACGACATTAACAGATATGATGTCGAAATCAGAGAAATCAAGCAGAAGTTATTTGGCATTGAGATGGAAGATCAGAAGCAGCAAGGAAGTTATGTCTATAAAGACAAAAAGGAGACAGAAATATTGATCCAATAGGATGAAGATGGAGGCAGCCAGTAGTTCAAAACAGCATCTATTGAAGTCTAGAAATTCAATTATGGGAGATTGATGCCTGAAGCATCAAAAGAGACCGAAAGGTCTTACCTTTTTAAAACTAATAGTTTGTTGGTGAATGCATGTACAGCACCAGACGAGAGAGATGTTGCTATAAAAGCAATCTAAGACTATAGTTATAATCAAGAAGGATTTGACTTGATTATTTTCCATTGCAGACAGTTGAGAGTTTAGCTCAGTTGGAGACGACAGAGTTCGACAGAGAGAAATTACTCCAAGGAATTGGCGAAAGAAAGTGTTGGAGAAGCAGATGGAATCTGATCAACATAGTGGACGATGAGTTATCAATCGTGTTGATACTTCAAAGGACCAGCGGCAGAACAGAGTATGGAATCCTGGAGGGAGCAAGTCATCGGGACTTGTGGATGTCGCAGTATTACAGAAAATCGACGGACCTCATAGACAGGAGTCTATGGAAACTTCTCTACATGGGGAATCTGATGCAGGAGCATCCAAGCCAAATTTTCATTATTTAATAATGTAATAAGGGGGGTGAGACATTTTAATTATTTTATTAATTAAATTGTTTATTTTTAATAATTAGGAGAGAAATTATAAATGTGAGGATTTTTGTAAATATTCTTTAATAATTAAAGGATATGAGTGGAATGGAATTAGGTAGATAATCTATGGAGTAGTAATTCCATATACAGGACATTGTTGAGTCCAAAACTAGAATAAATCCAAATTAGATTTGTAGTTGATATTTATGTGGAGGAATTTATGGAATGAAATAAATTCATTATTTATGTATAAATAGGAGTGTTTTTGTGAGGATGAGGGACCGCTGAGAGCAGCGAGGAGTACAGTGAGAGTGAGAGATGGTTTGAAGGGCTGAGAGCTAAGAGGCCGCAAAATGTAATATTTGGCCAAAGAGTTTTTATGTTTTTATATCAGTATTTCATTTGAATGGCTCTCCTTCCTTCATATTTATTTTTATCTAAATATTTTTATGGTTTTAATGAAGAATTATTGAGAGTTTTCATGTTGGTTGGAGTGTGTGTTTTATATGCTCGGATCTGTTCTATAGCAGAATCCCTGCATCATCTGTTGAGCTTGTGTAGGTGGAGGAGGAGCCACCGTTGAGGAGTTACTTGCTGCAGTCCATTCCTCTTTCTCTTCATGAGACATAAATGTCTTCATATTTATTGTCTTCTCTAAAATTCCATCCCATGCTTCTTCTTCTATGAACTAAACATCTCTATTGATTATTAATTTCTTGGTTGATGGATTATAGAGCTTGTAAGCCTTGGATTCATCATTGTATCCAAGAAATATACATTTCTCCCCCTTGATGTCCAACTTCTTCCTTCACTGGTCCAGGACATGTGCATATGCCACACATCCAAACACTATCATGTGAGTGACAAATTTCTTTGTTCCACTCCATGCTTCTTCTAGAAATCTATTCATAACACTTTTGATTGGACATCTATTTATGATATATGCTGCACAAGGGACAGCTTCTTCCCAATAATCATTTGGAAAATGCTTTGCCTTAAACATGCTTCTTGCCATGTCCATGATGGTCCTATTTTTTCTTTTTGCTACACCAATTTGTTGAAGTGTATACCTTATAGTAAATCACTTGTGTATTCCATGCTCCCTGCAGAGACACAGGAATTCTTTGGAGATATATTCTCCACCTCTATCAGTTCTCAACACTTTTATGTAGTGTCCACTTTTCTTCTCAACAAGAACTTTGTAGTGGTAGAAATATTCAAACACTTCACTTTTCTGTTTTAGAAAATAGACCCATGTCTTTTTTATGTAATCATATATAAATGTCAAAATATAATGATTTCCACCTAATGATGGTGTTTGCAATGGTCCACATAAATCTGAGTGGAAAATTTCCAAAGGTGCCTTTGCCCTTATACTCTTTCCTGCTGGAAATGATTTTTTGTGTTGTTTTCCCAAGATGCAGCCTTCACATAGGCTGTTTGATTTATCTATGAGTGGTAATCCCTTTACCATGCCTTTTCTATGCAAAAAATTCAAACCTCTGAAATTGAGATGACCAAATCTCAAATGTCATAACCAATTCTCATCTTTCATTTCTTCTTGAAAGGTTTCTTGTGTGACAGTTGCTACCTCCTTCCTTCAAGTCTGATCTCATCTTGAGAGGAAACATTCTATTGATTGTCATATGCACTTTTGCAATGAGTTGTCTACTTGGAAATTTATCTATGATTGTGTACACATCATCTTTAAAAAGCACATTGTAGCCCTTTTGCATGAGTTGTCCAATGCTTAGAAGGTTACATATCAGGCCAGGGACATAATAGACATTTGGCATGAACTTCTTCTCTCCCTTCTTTGTCAGAACATTTACTCTCCATTTTCCCATGACAGAGACTTTGCTATTAGTCCCCAATGTCACTTCAGATTTTACACTTTCATCTAGATTGGAAAACATTGCTATGTTTCCAGTCATATTTTTACTACACCCTGAATCTAAGAACCATATATCTTCTTGTTTTTATTTTGCTACATTACAAGATAAAAATAAATCTTCATGGTTCTGATTTTCTTTTGTAAAATTTACACTCGGTTTACTACCCATGTCATTTTTCTTCTTTCTACATTCATTTTCATAATGACCATACTTTTTGAAATAATGACATTGGACATGAGATTTATCATACCTATGTCCTTGTGCTTGATTTTGGCTTGAGCCTTGACTTGTATTCTAATTGTTGCCCCTTCCACTTGTGCTTGCATGGTTGCTTCTTCCACCTGTGTGTGGGCTTCTTCCTCTTCCTCGGTAGTTTGATCTTCCTTGACATCTACCTTGACCAAAAGACATTTGTGTCTTAAATGCATGCTCCAATGAGGATTTTGTTGCTCTGTCCAGTCTGTGCTCATGAAATATCAATGATGCATGAAGCTCATCCACTAAAAACTATGAGAGATCCTTTGTCTATTCTATGGCCACAATTATGCCATCAAACCTTGATGGTATACTTCTTAAGACTTTATCAACTATTATCCTATCTTCAAGTGTCTCACCATGATACCTAATTTGAGTAAGCAACCCAATCACATGTGTAAATAATGAGTCTATATTATCAGAGTCTTTCATAAAAAGAGTTTCAAAATCTATTCTCAACATTTGAAGTTTTGTTGTCTTCACCTTTGTCATGCCTTGGTAGGCTGTCTTGAGGGTATCCCATGCCTCCTTGGACTTCGTTGCTACTGCAACCCTAGGGAAAATACTCTCATGTACTGCTTGGAAAATATAGAAGAGGGCTTTTGAGTCCTTATTCTTATTATCTCTCAACAAATATCTTTTTTTTGTGTCAAAGCATTGAGTGCTGCTGAATCTGCTAGTTCTTGGAAACCATTTTCCACGAGCTCCCAAATATCTTGTGAAGCAAACAAGGCCTTCATTTTAATGGCCCAATAATCATAATTCTTACCATTGAACTATGATAGTTGTGGATTATTCAAGCTTGTGCTTGTTGCTGCCATCTTAACTGTATAAACAAAACCTTCTCACCGCTGGAGAATCTGCTTCTCAAAACAACCTTTTAGCTTCTTCAGTAAAGAGCTCGTTCTTTCACTAAGAGCCTAGACCTGCTTGATACCATGTTGGAAATTCTGATATGCTCTGATACCATGTTGGAAATTTTAGTATGCCCTGATGCTATGTCAAGAACATACACAAAACAGAGAAGCACAAAACAGTTTACACAGAATGCGGAATTCAAATCAATGACAACACAAAAATACATAGAGAGACAAAAAACAGAGAACAATTATGTATCATATTCTTCTGTTGCAACAGGCTTCAACAACATTCTCGTTCTTACATCTATGTCCGAACATATGAAAAAACATATTTCTTAATACAAAATGGCGGAGCGACAAAATTGAATGCTAATTCAATGTTGGACCGGACGAGTAACAACCAAACGTCCTTCTGTTGTGTTTTGGCTTTCTTCATTAACCACAGCGCACAAAGCCTTGTACGTTGGACTTGAAATTCTTTAAGTTTTGGTTGTGAGCGATATCGCATCCATGCCAATATCACAAATCATACTTCGACGGTGTCAGCAATTAACTTGGCGCTATCCTCTTGAGCTTTGTGATGTGCGATGTGCGATCGCATCACAACCTAAGACTTTTAACTTGCAGACAACTTCAACGGAAAAGTTAAGATATTGTGATTGCAATGATGATATCGTACTGCACCAGCGAAAGGTTTGTAATGGAGTGCAAAATGTAAAGGCTAAAATGTGTGATGCGCGAAATGCGACGCGCTAAACGGCGGGACGTGCGAAAAGGCGAAAGGTAAGGAATAAGCGAAATACAAAGGTTTGCATGCAGTTTTGGTAATGCAGTAAGGTATGATGGGTCCCACCAAATCGCATAGGCGGAAATATAAGTTTCAGCGAAGTCTTAAGGGGAAATGCTTAAAACTTGTGGGTTGCGATATGCGGGCAAAAAGGTAAGTGAATGTGGCAAGTAAGGAATTAAATGCAGAGTGATGGCTTGACTCTGTTTTTTCTGAACATCTACGAAATTGAGTGAAAACACCTACAGCATTGAATCTTGAGCCTTGTCATTCCATACAACAAAATTCAATGTAAGTATAAGTTGCTGCCAATTTTATTCATAGCAGTGATTGAAAATATTTCCAACAACTAAACCAACCAACATACACTATGCAATTTATAAATTGAAATAATCAAAGTAATTACTTTAAAATGATACATTGTTTTACAAATTTCTGCTCTACTGTTAATTTGCATTGCAGGGTTGTTTCAAGCATTAGACCAGAGCCTTATTGGATAGTGGATTATAACTTTTGCCTTATTGGTTTTGTCGGCCTTTGTAGTGTATAAAATGATACATTGTTTTACGGCTTTATTCTCTACTGTTCATTTACACCTCTTTCAGAATTATGCTTCATTTTTTCGCTCAAGAGGATTCAATGCAAAAACAAATCTTACATTTAAGATAATGATTCTAGTTGTTTATTTTAGAAAATTTTATAACTTTTGGATTAGAATTAAGAATCCTCAGCTTTCTCACATGCCGTTAATGAAAATTTTCAAACAAAGTATTACTTACCTTCAAGATGGCAGTAATTTGACCTAATCTCTTTCACAATTTAAACTAAAGTAACAATCAAACATCACCATTTGCAAACATGGTTCGTTCGGTATAAAGTCTTCTCAAAAGGGAGTATAAGCATAAGAGCTAAGAAAGAGTATCGAATAACTTTGTGACAGTTTCGAAAATGCATAGAGCTTTCATGGCTCTGACTCGCCATTTTATCATCCGAAATAGTTGTTTACAAAAGAAAATGATAAGAGAGAAGTAATGAAGAGCATTTTCATGGACTCTTAAGTTCATCCACTAAAGATTTTTGTGGATTTTTGTATTTTATCTCTTTCACTAAAGATGAAATATCAATGGTTTTTACCCACTCGCTAATAATTTTGACCTATCGACTCTGTCAAAAAAAAAAAAAATTGACCTATCGAGATGCCGCAAAACTATATTGCAAATCAGTATAATCTCGGTTATGTCACTGGAATTTTCTAAACACAGGTAGATCTTGACTGAATTTTACCGAAGCGTAGATCTTGACTGAATTTCACCGAATGGCTTCGGTAAAACCTTTAACGAATTATTATCGAACTTACAGGCTGAATGAACTCCTGGTTCGCTTAGATTTGGTATAATATATTTTTAATTTTTTTAAACTCGTACTTTGTTCTGGTTTTACAAATGCTTTTTCAGTTTACCTTTAATATTTTGAGATAATGTTTTTATTCGTGTTCATTTTAATATATATATATATATATTTTTTTTTTCAATATTATAATAATAATAAAATTAATTTTGAAAGTCATAGTTTAGGTTTCGAGTATTTTAGTATAATAAATTTTAATGTAATAATAAATATAATAATTTTTTATGGATTAAAATTTTTTATAAATTTTAATGTCATAAAGTTGTGTATTATCTAAATTAGAGATTTTTTTTACATCTTTATGCTAAAACATTTAGACTTAAAGTTTGCCACAACAAATTTCAACTTTTGAGACGTCTCATTCATTGATATCGGAGATAGATGCTCTTAAGCAATCTCCAATAGCCCTAAATGTCCAATGTGCACCATTTGTGAGAGTTGTTCAGAAGGTAGAAAGTGAAGCAAATTCCTACATGCCACCCTTTAATTATTCCCTTATAAGGATAGGGTTGTCTAGGACCGCCAATCCCTTGGCTTCTAAGGTCCCTCTAGTGGGTAGTGGCAACAAAGGCCATGATGTAATGGCATACACTACTATAGGATCATATGTTGAAGCACTTGCAGAGCTAACCCAATCAACCAATTCACTAGATATTGTCAATAATGACATTGAAAATTTCTCTCAGTTTCTAGATTAATTCACTAGATATTGTCAATAATGATATTGAAAAGTTCTCTCAACTTCTAGATTACAAAGAGCTTTCTGGCTAACCCAATAATCAAGGAGGAAAAAAAAGAAGGGCATTATCAAGGTCATTGCAGATGATGCTAAGTTTCAATGTCCCACTTTGAATTTTCTTTACCTCATTGATAATAAAAGGATGTGCATCATTAATGACATTATCAAGGAGTTTGAGATGGCATATAATAAGCTAACTGACACACAGTTGGTTGTGGTGACTTCTGTTGTAAATCTTGAGAATGCTGAAATTGCCAAGAAACTCCTGAGTTCAACTGGTGCCAATAATGTTAGACTAAAAGTCATCATTGAGCCCTCTATAATAGCATGTTTCACTATCCAATATCAACCGACTCTATCCAATGTTATATACGTGAGTCTCAAGATTGAGTTGGAGCAATTGACAAGTCATATTGGGTACAAAAAGAGAGTTGAAAATGTATGAATTTGAGATTTTTGTGTATCCTTGACACAAATTGAATCCAGTGAATGGTTTACTTGTTTTAATAAAATAAAATTAAAAATTGTGTATTTTTTTTTCTAAGTAAAACTATTTCTATTAAGCAGTCAAACCAAAGTTACAATTCTCATCCTCAGGCATGGAGGAATCCATGGCTGAGGGAATAAGCAGAGCACTACTGTCCAAAACTAGATTGTCCCGAGAGGGAAAACCAGCCTTTAGAGTCCAACCATTACAGGCTGCCCATTTCGGGAAACCAGCCTTAACAACAATACAAAAATTTATAAAAAGTACTAAGCATAGATAGCATAAAAACCAGTAAACGGCGAAATTAGAGGGGCAAATTCTAAGGCGAGTCTTCATGCGAGTCGTTGGGGGGAGGCGATTCTTCGACAATCCTGCAGATGTATCCATAGTCGAGAGCGCCCGAGCCTTGGTTCGCTTCCTCATGTGGCCCGAGCAAAGAAGAAGGACGTCCAAGGCGTTCCTCTGAAGTGTCCCGAGCTGTGCAAACCTAGATGAAGGCTGAGTTTTCCTGAGCGGCCATCAAGGTGCTCTCTTCTTTTGTTGAGGGGGAGCCCGAATGGAGCAACCCCAGGAGCCTCAGCTCCGCCTTCGTCTCAAAATCATTGTCTTCTGAAGTGGAGCTTGAAGCAGGCTTCACAGGCAGTGCTTTCAGTTTGTGGGGGAGGGAGGCGGGCTTTGTTCTTGCAGCGGGAGGAGGAGGGTGGAGCATAAGAGCTAGGGAAGTGCTCAAGACAGGCTGAAGGGTCAGAGAACACCGCGGGAGGCGAGGCTGGAGCGAGGAAGGAGGGTGCCACGTCCGCCATATCCCAATCTGTAGGAAGGTTCAAATCCGGATGGAGAGCCATCGAAAGAGGGGGCCGCGAAGGAAGGCCTCTTCCCCATGCCCTTCTACTGTGTTGTCGTTGGCGCCGCGGCATCTTAGCGACCTTAGGTAATGCGTAGTATTGATATGGAGACAAAACAAGAGATAGAGCCCAGAGGCTTCGCGCCAGAGTCAGGGGATGTTGGAGCCACACAAGCACAGGGAAGGCACGCAGAGCAGGCAGGGGAGCCAAGGGAGGAGCGGGAATGGAAAACATCATCGTGCAGGAGGGAGTAAAAACACAGGACGCAGAGTACGTCGAAATGGAGGTGGCGCATGGGGCTTTAAAGCCCAGCCCACGCGAGGAGTTAAGGCGATGGGTTTCCCCAGGCTGTGTCACATGGGCGTGCCATGTGGTGAGCCACATGGTCACCCCATGTACTCCATTGAAACTATATGGCACCCGAATTCGTGGAAAAAAAAATTGTGTATTTCTCATGTTAAAACATTTAAATAAAAGTGGAATTTCACGAGCTTCATTTTGTAAAAGAAATTCCTATTTATTTTTTAAATAGATGTTTTACTTTTCTTTACAAATTTTTTTTATATCTCTATATAATAAGGTTGTGAGTTCTCAAACATTAGGATATATTCAACAACAAAAACAAATCAAAGTCGCATTCAATTATTCTACTATTTTTTCACTAGCCTTTCTCATATCTTTGTGTTTTAATGGATGTATTAAGGTCATCTCTTCTTAAATGTTAAGAAATATTTATGATAAACACTCTTATTAGATTTTTTTTAAAGTAAAAATACAATTTTTTTAATAAAAATGCATGTTTTTTTATAAATGTAATTAAATTTATTAAATTACTCATATTTTATAAATAAAATATTATTAAAAAAATGAAATTATATAATTGATTTAAAATTATAAAATTTAGTTATAAGTATGCATTCTCAAATGTAACAAAAACATAACCTATCACCTATTAGATGTATATTAATTACTTGAAATAGATATTTGAAATTACTTTACATATAATATTTTCACAACCTAGTAATTACTTCTTCAATGGTATGAAAGCTATAGCCAAATTTCATTGCCTCGTGATAATATATATTTATATATATTTTCCAACCAAATTATTTTGCTAGCGACTTTAATAAAAGAAAAAACTTGCTTTGTTGCCCCTCGTATTCCTGTAATATTGAAAGAAGAAGAGGAAGTAAAAAGTAAAAGGTCTGTAAATAATTCGACGGAAAAGGTTTCCAGTATTATTATGAAAAAGTAAAAAGGAAAATTTTCATGCAGGTAAAGAATAGTAGATAAGAAAATTTTGATTAGTAATTGATTGGGTTTATGAGAAGGTTTAATCCGAGTATTTGTAAACTCGGATTAAAAAAACAGAATATTTTTTTACCATGGTATTGGTAAAGTGAGATATAAAAAGGATGATAAATATTATAAGTATATACAAAGCTTGAATAACATGAGAAGTGAAAAAGGTGAAAATATTGGTAGCTTGTCAAATTATTTGTCTGTGGAAATATTAAATTATTTTTAAGGGAAACCATATATAAAGGCACTAATTTAGGTGCAAAAATACTTTTTTATCTTGTAGATTGATAACTATAAAAATAGGTTTACTAGTAGTGTGGCAGGTTTCAATCTAAATTATTTTGGCACTAATTTTGCAAATAGATTACAACTTCCAAAATAAGAAGTTAAAAGAGCTCGTACACAAGAGTATGATGATGGGATTAATTATTTAGAATTGAACATGATAAGTACTCCCAAAAGTGTAATTTTTGTGTCATGCATACCAAGGGAGATGATGTGGTCTTGACAAACTCTTGGTTGAAATCTGTTGGTATTTTTACCATGAATGTTGATAAAAACTACATAGCATTTTAGCACCTTATACATTAATCCTGAAAAAAAATTGTGGACATGCACAAAATTGCTTCACAAATAAAAGAGAGATTACACAATTACAACTTGCAATTGATAAGCACAAATATTATAAAGAATTAAAAGCTCGAGAGAATATTATCAAAAAGAGCATATTCAAAAGTTGACCATAGGAATCAAGGAATTAAATGATAAAAAACAATACAATCAACAAGAAATTTAAGATCTTGAAAAGAAACTATCAAAAAAAATATGAAGTTCCCTCATTAGAAGATATAGACTATATACAAATTGTAAGCATGAGCCACGCCACCTTGCTATACAACTCAATCTCATCAGGCCCCATTCTCAAGTGAAAAAAAAGAAAATAAATGAAGGGACTAAGAAAAGCAAGAAAATGAGACGGGTCATAAGAAAAAGAGTCTCAAGGAATGGTAACTCAATTCTAAGTGCTCCCTCTAAAGGCACATGTGGAACATCAAATGATGACCCCTTGCCCTTGAAACCTAAGGGGAATACCTCTTCACTCATTCTACATGACTATGTAGGTTAATTCATGAAAATGTTGTCTTAGGAAATGCATATTGTCTTAAACATTTTTGCATGAATTTAAATTGATTCCCACACCATGGCTAAACTAGGAAGGGATAAAAATTAAAAGGGGCATTGAACTATTAAAAGATGTTACATGATGTTCACCCCCCAACACATATTTGGAGGCAATTATCATCACTTTTGAAGAGTGCCTTGCCTAGGGAATTGTGACCTTGCCTTGGGAATTGCAACACTTGCACTAGGTATTGTGTCTCCCTTTTGGGTAGTGTGAAACTACATTTAGAGTTGTGATATTGCATTGGGAGTTGCAATATTTTCCTATGCTTGTGGAAGAGGTCACTAGATGCTTTATGGAGGTACATTGTGCCTTGGAGGACTCACGATCATAGTTGTTGTAGCATCTTAAAGAGCTACCCACCTTGGAGAGCTACCACATGCCACATATGTGGGTTGTTTCCTCTCTTTGAGGGGTTGACTTAATTGTTGAGGTGGCTACTTTGGTTTGAGGATAAAAATTATGATTCTTTTAACCATTTTCTCTATTATTTGGACACTCTTGTATATTTGGCATAACCATTTCATCTTTCATTATGCTTGTTCTTCATTTGAATTCAATGTCATTAGTTTTTTTATAGTAGTAATTAAGCATAAATGAACAAGGTAAAATTTAAAAATTAATTTTAGGATACGTGTTCGTGAATTGAGGTGCCAATGTGTTAATTAGATCGAGATCATACAAAAGTAAATGGATAAGTTTGGCACTACTGAAGATTTTAGAAAATGGCATTCAATTGTAACAAACACCCTGTAAATCCTAGAAATAGTTGGGTTTTATAAGTTGATCATTGATGTTGTCATTACCTTGATCAACTATAGTCACCTTGAATGAGAAGCATGTTGATTGTCTCAAATGTAAGATTTTATTGACTATGCTTGGGAATATAGAGCCTAATGAAGTGTGGTTGGATGCACACTAATATGTTAAGGTACCACATGGAATATACATTGATAAAGAACTAGTGACAAGTTACAATTATGTTGATCTCTTTTCCTGTTAGGTACAACCATCAACCTCATAGGGAATTGTTTAAATTCCCTCTACATTTTTATATAGGTGGTACTCCTCTTTCACACATTGATTTTAAATGTATTTTCTCAAATAAATAAATATAACATTTAATACTCTACACCTATGAGTGTACCAGGTGATTTAAAGGGGAAAAAATAAATAAAAGTATAAACGAAAAGATGGTATGCTCATAAATAGAAATACCTAACTTATTCCACCACATCCATCGATTCATACCATGACATAAACATATGTGAAGCAATATATATATATATATATATATATATATATATATATATATATATATATATATATATATATATATATATGATGGTGATATAGATATTTAAGATATCTTTAAATGATTTTGTTCATTCATAACCATAAGATGCATAGGAGAATATTCATGCGACCTCATGCTTTATAAATGTCTTTGAAATCACAAATGGAATGAACTCTTGAAATAACTCTCTACAAGGGTAACATATTTTATAGATTGAAGTTCAAGTTCGAATAAAGTATGTGCATATTGCACTACACAATGTTCCTAACACTTCAAAAGAAATGCACACATCCTAAATAGATTGGGATGGTGCTCTTGTTGACCAAATGGAATAATATAGTAACATGGAAGAAAATATAAATGTAGTCAAGGATCAACTTTACAAATGGACAACACACTTAATAAAGTTTGATGATCAAATATTGAGAAGAAAGAAGGGAAATTACTTTTTAAAAAAATTGCATCGAAAAAATTGTAGAAGAATAATGGATGGAATGATCTCTCCTCTTCAATGTCCAAGTGTTGGAGCACATATCTCGGGGAATATTCTTAATGTGATTTCCTTTGGAAATTATTCCAACTTTTTTTGTTAAGGTTATTTTAATCCAGTCTTATATATACTCCTTCATAAGTTGAACTAAAATATCCTACTTTACCTTAAGTGTAAGAATTTATTCCTTCATTTCTTTAAGATTAGAGTGTAATTTTTCAATATTTGCCTAAGTGGCCATCATTATTATTAACAAAATTAACTAACCACATTTTTACCTTGAATATTGGGTCTTCTTAAATGTGTTTTGGATTACCCTCAAAATGTGTGTGATTTATACTTCCATGAATTTCACTAAATATAACTCATAGGGAGAGAGATCAAACTTATAGAACTAAACAATAACAGGGTGCCATATTCTTTACTATGCGAAGTGCGAAAATCGAGGCGTGTGAGGAAAGTTTTTGTGGAGAAAATAATGTGGGAGCCTTTTGCACACAAATGAAAATCTCCAAAGCATGAAGAATGTAGGAGTCTTTCGTAGAGATAAGTAATGTGAAAAGTGTTAAAGGTTACTTTGGGAAGATGAGTCTTTACACAAGTCTTAAAAATTGGATTAAGTATTATAACTTGGCGAAGAGGAAGTGGTGTATGAAATTTTTATGGATTAATGGAAAATGGAAGGGAAGAAAATGAATCTCATTGCAAAAGGAAAAATTAGATAATATGGGTGAGACACAATAATGGATCAACAAGTTCATGTTTAAATCATGGCTGCATTGAACATGATGGGGAATATGTTCTTGCCATAAGTGAAATTGCTATAGAACTTGTTATAGGCTCATTTTTTGTCATGCTACAAACTAAGTGGTGCCTATTGGGGACCATAATTATACTAAGGCATAGATCAATGAGAGTGTGACCACACTATTTAACTACTTTGATACAAATGATGTGCCAATACCTAAAAGACCACAATGGGCAACCACAAATTTGAGGAGGTTTTTCTTATGATAAAAACATATAATGTAGAAGAATTGAGAAAACCAATAAATGAGTGTGAACAATGATAAAAAAAAAAATTTAAGAGAAAATAAATACTTTTTTCCTACTCAATTTGAATAAAAAAGTACAAGACAAAGCTTATCAAGACCGAGTATTCCATGCATACTATGAAGCTACTAATGATGGCAACACTGAGCTTAAAATTGACTACAATATTTTTCAGATTTGTTGATATAAATTAGACCGAAAATATTGGTGACAAAACACATATAGTGATTTCAAAATTTTTATGGAAGTTAACTAAAAAACTAGAAATAAAGGACACCTTTACAGAAATAAAGTTATGTCCTTCCATTTCCACTTGTGAAAATTGGAAATATATAATAAAAAATATATTGCTTGCAAAGTTGTTTGGATATTTTGATAAATAAACCATCAACCTATTGGTATCGAATGCGCACTTTGGATTGTGGATCCATCGTGTTCTTCATAATAAATGAGTTTAGGATCCACTGAGAGAGATTTTTGTGAAAGATTGTTATATTTTGAAATAAGTTCTTGTAAATATGGTGAAAGTTGATCTCCTGAAAGTCTTTCTTCTTCTCTTTAATTTTTCTCTTCCACTCTGCAAGATTTAGAACGTCCACATGAGCTTTACCTTCCATCCAGTCAATTACACACTTTGAATCTTTGAATTTGTATGCATTTAAATTTTTTAACGAGGCTAATAACATAAGAGCCCAAAGAACAATTAGTGCTACTTTTGTATCAATTCCAATTCCTAGATCAACTTTGAAAAGCACATATTTATTCCTTGTCATTTTAATCATCTCCAGCCTCCCCCTCGGCCTCCCCCTCTGCAATTGATTCATTATGATGCTCCGTCAAATAAATCGACTCAAAGATCCTCGGAAAAACAAGGGAAGTGGATTCTTCTTAGATTTTTCTAGAGATGGACCGAGAAGTAGAACAAGAAAAAACATTAAATGTTCTAATTTAAATATGTAGTTTCATTATCATTATTACGCTACATTAATGATTTGATTCTAAGATGAAAATGAAATAATAAATATATACGATTTACTACATTATGGACACAATAACATATAACTTCATTCTCACTAATACACTACATTAATAATGCTAATCAAACGACCACACATACAGACAAACAATTGATTATATTATAAAGACAATAATATGAATATAAACTAGCAAAACCACATTTACCAATGTGATTGTGGCTTATAGAAAATTTGTTCAGTATTCAATAGGCAAGGGTCATCATTGAGACTTCTTGGAATTATTATGTTGCGATAATGTATTTCACGTGGATTCCATGCAGTTACATAATTGTCAAAGAATCTATTTGCAAGTTGTAAATCAGAAGCATTTGACCAATCAAGTCTTTCCATGTCAGGAGTGCCTTGCAATCCATAGGAAACCATGGATATGTGTTGAACCTCTATGCTGCCACTCATATCTAAAGAAAGTGAATATATAGTTACTACAAAAAATATAAATATAACCATAATAAGAAATTGAGAATGAATAGAAAATAAATTCAACAACACAGACTTGTACCAGAAGTCTTTCGCTTTAAGATATTTTTGGATAACTTCCTCTCGAAATATATTGAATCTATGGTGCATAAATGTGGAAACAATGTGAGGGTACTGGATAAAATTCTCAATTTTCATACGATGCTCATTTAAGGAATGAGAAGGTGAGGGTACATGCATGAGGTTATGCAACTCTGGTCACTTTGTGTCAGTTGCACTCAAAGTAAAAAACAAAGATGGACATCCCAACTGAGTAATAATGTGAGTCAATTCATCCCAACATTTAGTCCAGTATGCCCTCGTACCTCTTAGAGAAGAACCAAACCGCATAATATGTTCAACCAACTTATTATCTGGTAAATCATAAATTTGGTGATGCAAGTTTTCAATTGTTGTTGGTGATTTATCATGTAAATGTTTCTTCACAAAAATTGCAGCATTTGCTTGGCTCCGATGCCGCATTATCATGTTCAATAGGTAATATCGAAATCGAGGATGGCTTCCAAACCTATGATCATAGTAGCTAAGAAGATGCAATGCATGCTCATGAAGTTAAACACTACAAATACATGGTTGCAACCAATCAGTATCACCAGTAGGGAACAATGTGGGGAATTCCATATCTAATAACCCCTCAGTATTATATTCATTCACTGGAGAAGTTCCAATATTGGGCCAATCCATTTCTTGAACATGTAAAGAATCAGAATTATCAAGAAATGCTCTAATTTCTTCCAATTCTCTCCGTTCATTGGGTAGGCGAGCAACAAAAGAAGAAGGATGAGAGGGAAAATGCTCAACAGGAAACCCTTCATTATTAGTTTCATTGATCTCAGATTCTTCAATATCACAATCAAAAAATTTAAGCATGGAGGAGACATATGTTGATATTTCGAGCAGAGCATTCACTGAATCATAGTCAATTACATTATCTCGATAATATTGATCACGTTCAATTTTGAAAATCAATGCAACCATAACTCGATATCTTTTGACATAACATTCATAATATTTAGACTAAGCGGCATGTCTCCTCATAATTATAAAGTCAAGATCTTCAACATGTCGGGGAATACTTTGTGCAATTGTATAAATTTCTCGGGGAAAGCTAATTGTGTGGTTGCTATACTTATATTTCCCACCTCGAGCATGTGTCACTTGCAAATTAGAATTCACATGTGCTATTAACATTTCTTCAACTTGAGTAAGAACTCTTAAAATATGAGGTTTCTCTCCAGGATCCATGTTATTATATCCAGAAAAACAATGGGAGCCTCGTTCATTCTTACATCGTCTACAAATAGGTCCTTCAAAATCTCTCAAAACCTGGATTATGGGATATGATTCTTGGAAGATGTGGCACATTTGGACAACTGACATGCTATATATATTTTCTCGAAATATTTTATGCACTGTAATAGTGTTTTCATCAAAATGAATATGATCTATCTGTCAGACTATGTGGATAACGATGTGGAAGAGTATAATTTCTTCTAAAATGTACTTGATTTTCAGCACCATGAGATTCCCTTCCCAAATTTGAAACATGTGGAACAGATCTATGACAAGGCCTTTCCAAATTTATGGCCTACATTTCTGGAACATGAGAGGATGATAAGGTGTCTTTAGCATTTTTTTTTTAAAATTTAATGTCCAGCTAATTATAAATGAAAAAATGAAAAAAAAAATCGAATGCATTCAATATTTACATTTGTTTGGCGATGTGGATGAAGGATATGAGATGGTTTCTCTTCACTTCTAACATCAGTGGATAGAACATTTTGGGAGTTAGTTTATATTCCTTTATTCAAATGAGTTGTTTCATGTTTCAACAAAATAAAATTCATTATAAGACTAAATGTCCAACCAATAAGGATTAAAAATTGTAAAATAAATCAGATACATCGAACATTAAATTAGTTTGACAATTTGATGTTTTAGATTCCATTTCTCCAACCTCATCATATGAAATCATGTTTTTTCCATAAAAGGTTATAAAATACAATGTACAACTAACAATAAATGAGGAAAATGAGGAAAATATCAAATGCATTCAACATTTACGTTTGGTTGTCGATCTCGATGAACGTTATGAGATGTTTCCTCTTCACTTATAACATCAGTAGATGGAACATCTACGAATTTAATTTGTATGCCTCTATTGAAATGAGTTGTGTCCTATTTGAAGAAAATAAAGTATGCGATAAAATTCATGTCCAACCTACTAACAATTCAAAAAATGAAAAATCAAATCAAATACATGTTGAACATTTACATTAGTTTTCTGATTTGATTGTCAAGGAGAATGCAGTGGAAGGCTATGACATGCTTCATCTTCAATTCTCAGATTAGTAGATGGAACACTTGGGGAGTTAATTTCTAGAACTATGTTAAAATGAGTTGTATCCTATTCCAAGAGAAGAAAATACCTTTAAAGTTTAATAAAATAAATAAATAAATAGAGGAATGTAATAAAACAACCACTATTACAACGATCATCAAAATATCATTGTGTTACCTCCATTGTTCCACACGAAATGCTATCAGGGATGACTGATTATGTTCGTGGGACAAAATTATTTTGAGAAGGGGGATTGGAAGATCTGATGTTTCAACCAACTGGCTCCAAATTATCAAACAAATGGCCAATCAAACTATCATCCAAATCATCACATACAATGTCATCATTGCCTCCACCATGGATGTTTTGCAACCTTTGGCCTTGCTCAAAATATGAAATTGCAGAGACAAAAGGGTTAGGGTGAACATTTGCATCCACGTTATCAATATGATGTTCTTCCCTATTGCGAGATGTTTCCCCAATATTATGAACATTTTCAGGAGAGCATCGAAAAACAAAATTATGCTCATGAGGATCATATTTTGACAATGAACTATCAAGGGGAAATGTTCTTTCCATGATATCATCCATAGTACGATACTTGCGAGGAATCATAAAATCATTTTGAAGAATGGTTTCACTCATTCTTCTATGATATGTAGCTCTCCTATGCTCATTTATTGTGTCCTTATTTTGTTGATACCGTAAACGGTGACTTTCATTAGACCTGTCACGCAATGTTGGTGATAGATTATGTTTTCTTGTATGCTTTCTTGTGCCTTTAGATGACATGTATACAATGAATAATAACATTTATTATGGAGCCATAAACATGGAACATATAATATATCCAATATAAATAAACACAGAAGAATGAAAAAGGAACAAGTTTTTTTTTGCAACCATTTAAAAACATTAAAAGCGTATATGGTCTTTTGCCAACCATATAAACTTATGAAAACGTAAAAGGATTTTTCCAAATGGCTAAAAATAAAAATGGATATTTCCAAATGGCTAAAACAAAAAAGGATAAATTTTCACGTCTCATGTTAGAATTGTAATGGGAAACCCATATAACTGGAGCAAAATACTATAAGAATTATATGAATTGGAAATATATATAAATATTTGGAACTATATACCATCAAAATATAAATGTAAATACTAAAATGTACCTAAATATATAACATTGTTTGAGAAACAATGAGAAAAAACTAATGCAAAGACCATGTATAAAATAAGTCACAGTAATTATAATTATAAAAACAAAGAAAAAGGATAGCATCCAAACACATTCAAATGAAATTAAGAGAACTAAAGGGGACACAAAAATCAATATTTTTCGAGAAAATTGCAATGGGATTCAATATCCAACATCTGATACATACACATATAGAAGAAATCAAAGCAAGAGCCATATAAATATCCACAAAATTGTAATTTTAAATTCTTAGCAAACAAACCCAAAAGTATGTAAAGTAAAAAAAAATGGAAATATTTTCCACAACCATAGAGAGCATATAAAATGAAAATATATATAAGAAATCCTAACATGACTAATAGCCTAAGACTCCATGTCCATATCTAATGGTGGAATCTCATCAATAGGATCCATATGGGGAGCAATTTTAAAAACATTTACAGACTCGATCAAATCGTTGCACTCCTGCATCGTTGGAGACCAAAACCCATACATCTGTTGATTAGTTGAATTATCAATATCTATTCGAAAACAGAGGCCAGTCATCATGTCATATAATAGGAAAGGAACTTCATTGCAATTTCACATAAGAACCACACCTTGGACTATTCGAAATGGAAGATAACCAGGACATTTTCTATTATTATCTGTAGAAATTTGTTCCAACAACTTCCATATGAAGCCACAATCATCCACAAAGTAGTCAATTCTTCATTCAACACATGGGTGACCAAATTGGAAATTATCTATTTCTTCAATTGACCATACAGAAGTGGAGCCATCATAGACAAGACAAATCAATTGAGTCCTCCATATTGCTAATGACATACACCGTATTTCAGTAATTGGAACTAATGAAAAACCCCATTCATTTTTTATTTCATCAAACCAGTAGATTGTATACCCATATCAAGGATAATATTCATACTATGTGTCCATATAGAGCTGAAACAATTTACTTTTATAAAACACTCCATTATGAGGGGGTGAAGTGCCACAAAATGGAAGATCAACCATTTTCCAAACCCTATCAAGACTATTGTAAACATAAATTTTAGACTGCATTCTATCATAGATATGTTTTAGAACAACCTAGTCATATTTGTTGTTGCTTACATTTTCCAATAACAAAAATAATCCCCAGTCTCCAATTCGTATTCACCCAAATTTTTTTAAGGCCTTTGTAAATGGATTCATTAAAAAATAGTTTTGTGAATGGGATAATTCTATTGGTAAGGATAAAACTACCATTGTTCCAACATTAGACACTACTTTGTATCTTGAATCTGTGAATCACAAATGAAAACGAGATATGCGCCCATTTTGATTAAGGTATTCGATCTGAAATTGATTGTTAGTTATTGTTGTGTTGATATCAGTTTCATATTTATAAAGAAAGTTCTTATGTTTGCTTCTTGTACAAGGGTTTATATATGTGCTTATGATTGATAAACAAACAAACTTGATGAGATTAAGTGGATTTCATGAACATAAAAGCATGGAAACTAAATGTTGAATAGCATAATATAAACACACAACAAACACAGACAACTGAGTCAAATACACATGGTTTTGATGAAGCAGTTCACCCCTCCTGGGCTACATCTCCTTGGTCCAACTTCCATGGCATGGGCCTTTGTATTAGCTTAAATTTTGAAAAAATGTTGTTTACAGTCTCCTATTGCATCTACAACCTACTCCAATGGCTCCAAAACATCAAAATATACCAAGAATGACTATTCCTAAGCCAAAATTGGTCAAAAATTGCCTTAGTTATGGCAAAAACCAATTTTCTTACAATTTTGCCTCCAAATATGGAAACTGTTTAGATAAGTCCACTAAATCTAGAGCTCTGTCGCATTTGGCGGACTCCACTAACTCTGCCGCAAATTTAATCTCATCCTTAACTTAAGATAAGTGTGATTTAAATGTCATTAACTGAGGTTGTTAGCGCTAAGTGCGTTTAACTCTTAAATGTAGATTATGGTGGCTTAATCCAGGACTAGTGGCTTAATAAACATGTTTAACAAACTTGAATTTCTCGTCGGTGATAAGCGCTCGCCCTTGGTCTCTGCTTACGAGCATATGGGAGGGGGTTGGCTTGCAGGGTTGGCCCCCTCCGGACCCCCAACTATGGCGCAAACAATCTTCAAATATGTGTGGACTCCTTATGGGTTAAGACCCATGGAGTAGAGGAGACGAAGGCGCGTTGGAGTGGCATGGGGGTGGTCATGGGTTCGACCTCGACCCTCGCACCAATTGTTTTTCCGAAATACAATGATCCATATCCAAAGTTCAAAACTTTGGACTATAAACATATATGCCTCCACCTGTCCGCCAAGTTTGGTGTCGGTCTGCCAGATTCATCGCCTTCACTAGGATAAGGCCTCCGCTGCATATAGATAGCGCGTCCGCTAGTTTAGTTATCCATGTATGTTAGTTAAGAAGTCTTTTCCATATGTTCCCTGCCTACCAGATGTAGAATAGGAGTTACTCCTGTCCGCCAGATAGTTTTCCATGTCCGCCAGTTGTAGAATAGGATCCCTCCATACAGTTTGTAGTTTGACCTCGTCCGCCATATGTATAATTCCTCCACCATAGGTTAAGGCCTAACCTTAGGTTTTGAATAGTATGCACCATATATCAAAATATATTCGAAACTTGATAATATGATAAATTCGAAATTCGCTCCAAGGTTGGAGGGGTCCACACCAGAGGGGACACATGGCGGCCTCTAGTTGCACCACGTGTCTAACTCTGGTTGGACTACTCCAACTTAAAAATAAATTCTCATTCATCCTTAGAATAGGAGGAAAAAAAATTCAATTCCCAAGCAGCGTTAGCGAATCTAACTATGACACCTGTCACGGTGTCATTGGCTGAAAAAATGAGTTGTTTGTTTAGCTGTAAATTTTTTTTTACATGGCATCAAAAGACACATTTTGTTGAACCTATCTATAGCAACATACAAGTAATCATGACCTTTCTTTGACACTGGAAGACCACCTACAAAATCCATTGAGATTCTCTCCCAAGGATGTGAGGGAACTGAAAGTGGAGTGTACAATCCAAGTTTCCTATTACTAGGCTTACTTATTGCACATAAAGAACATCCTCTAATAAAACGAGATACACTATCAATCATGTGTGGCCAATAACAATACCTCTGTAGATTCGCTATTGTCTTGCCTACACCGAAATGTCCAGAAATCAATGAAATGTGTGCCTCCCTTATGATATTGTTTCTTTCTCCCTGTGGTATACATAACTTGCCCAAGTGATACAAAAAACCATTATGCACATGATAATCTAACTCTTCATTTTGGTTTCTTGACTCAAGCTTTCATACACATCTTGAAAATCACTATCATATGCATATTGTTCAATGTAACTTTCATGCATAATCGATTTTTTCTTGAGTATAATAGATGAATTTAAAATAGGCCTAGAGAGCATATCACCTACCTTATTGTAGATTCCCTTGTTATACCTGATAACAAAATGAAATTGTTGTAGAAATCCCATCCATCTGAAATGTCTTGATTGTTGCAACGTTGACTGTGATCGTAAGTACTGCAAAGGCTGATGGTCAGTATGGATAATGGTCTCTTTTCCCATCAAATAGTGCTTCCATTTCTTTACACTTTGTACCAATGCATATATATATTTTTCATAGGTGGGATAGTTAGTCATAACTCCATTAAAAATTCAGAATAAAACGAAATAAGCTTACCATGCTGCATGAGAACTACTCCCATGGCGTAATCACTTGCATCTGTTTGGATCTTAAATGGTTGTCTAAGATCTGGAAGAGCCAATACCAGTGTTGAACTTATATTTTGATTTAAAGCATCAAATTATTTTTTCTGCATATCTCCCCAATGGAAGACTTTCTTGACACTTGTCAATGCATGTAATGGAGCTGAAATGGAAGAAAAATTAGCAATGAATTTCCTCCAATATTGTGCTGCCCCAAGAAAGATTCTTACCTTTGTAACTATATTGGGCTTGGGCCAATTCGGAATGACCTCTAATTTGGAAGGGTCTATATTCAACTCACCTCCTCCAACAATGTGTCCCAAATACACTAAAGAAGTCTTGCCAAACTCACACTTTGACATCTTTAAAAATAACTGCTCTTTTTTTAAGACATCAAGTACCTTGTCCACATGCATGGCATGTTCATATATTGATTTGTTGAATATTAAAATATCATCCAAGTAAACAATGCTGAAGAGAAATGGTCTTAGTACATCATTCATAACTCTCATGAAAGTAGTTGGAGCATTTGTTAGACCGAATGGCATAACCAACCACTCAAACAATGCTTGTCTAGTTTTAAATGTAGCTTTCCAAATGCCCTCCTCAACTATTATAACTTGATGATAACCACTTCGTAAGTCTATCTTAGTGAAATACTTTTCATACTTTAACTGATGAAGCAAATCATCAATGCGTGGGAGTGGATCGCGATTATTTACTATGATTTTATTCAGTGCACAGAAATCTATGCACATGCGCCAAGCCTCGTCCTTCTTTGGTACCAAAACAATCAGTGAACCACATGGTGAAGTAGATGGTCGTATGGTACCTTTGTTCAACTATTCTTGGATTTGCTTCTTGATTTCCAAACTCTCCATAATTGGCATGCGATACATACCAATGTTTGAAAGTGGAACATCCTGCTATAGTTGAATCTCATGCTTACTTCCCCTCTTAGGAGTTAACACACTTGGTTCTCGAAAAATCTCGCCATGCTGACTTATCACATCAAACAAATTAGATTTTAATTTGTCATCACATCCTTCAAAATATTCATATTCAACATCATCCTTTTTCTTGATCATGAGAAGCACAAAATTTTTACTTGCATTAACTAGCCTCTTCATTTGCCCTGCATTAACTAAATAAATATTTAGCTTTTTGTGATGAGCTCTCACAATATACTCCACCCCATCCTTAAGCAAATGATATTTTTTCTCATAGAGATAAAACACCGCTTTCCAGGCATACAAATATGGACTTCCCAAGATAATCCCGGAAATGTCAAGTGGAACCACATATAACTCGACTTCACCAACACAGTTTGTAGTAATAGAAAATCGAAATATGTATTTCCTTGTAACCTGTAAATTAGAATTCTTAAATATCCAACTCAAAGGGTATAGTTTATGATGTGGTACGGTTTCAAGGTTAATATTTTTGACCAAGTCTTCTAAAATCGGGTTTTCTTGTGACCCACTATCAAACAATGCATCAATATTTGTATGATTTTAAATCACTCTCACATGGAAAAATTCTATCCTTGTGTCTTAATTTGGAGTGTTGTTGTAACTATTTGATGAACTAGTACTTGCTATGGCTTCCTTTCGCTTCTTGACCATGGCTACGAT
The DNA here is from genome assembly GCA_034641835.2 of Pinus albicaulis. Classification (NCBI taxonomy): domain Eukaryota; kingdom Viridiplantae; phylum Streptophyta; class Pinopsida; order Pinales; family Pinaceae; genus Pinus; species Pinus albicaulis. The sequence continues at coordinate 734,225,397 of CM076580.1, forward strand.
CTTGGTCTCATCTCTGGAATCGGATCCAAGATCATGTTGTGTGGTGGCATTCATCTTTTGTTTCCTCTTGTTATTTGGTTTCTTAGGCCTTAGTTCGGGATGTAGTTTCCAATAGTGGGCTTCATCATGCCCCTCTTTGGAAAAATGTTTGCATGTAGTTTTCTCCCCTTCTTTCTTGATTCTTTCATTCTTCTTTGCCTTCCATTTTCCTCCCTTCTATTTTCCCTTACCCTTGAATGGCTTCTTCTTACCACCCTCTTCTTGAATGTTCTTTCCCCTTGCTTCAAGATGCATGGCTTGCACACATACTTCATCTAAGTTGCTTGGGTTAAACATAAGGATAGTATGTTTAAAATATTAATTGAAACCCCCAATGTATTTCAAGAGTGTGTCTTTGGAATTCAAGTTTACTCCTAACAACAAAGCCCTATTTCTAAACTCCTGGGTGTACTCTTGAACTATTTGGCCCTTGAGTTGCCTAAATTTTTTCGAACTCATAATTTACTTTTGCATATAGGATAATGGATAAAACAAAATTTTAATGGAAGAAATGAATTCAACCCAAGAAATGGATATCTTACCATGGATTCACATTTCTTCTTGAGTCTTTGCCTCCCACCAAACTAGTGTTGCTCCTTCTAGCCTTAATGAAGCCAACTAGATCTCTATGTCGTCCTCTTGTAGATTCTAAATTCTACAGTATACTTCCAATTGACAGATCCAATTTTCCAACTTCTCTGCATTTACCTCACCATTGTACATGGGAAGTTCAGAATTGTTGTCCAAATTGAGTAATGGAGTTTTTCCTTTTGGGGTTTCTGAATGCGTGTGGGTGGTTTTTGTGGTGGAAGTGGAAGATTATGTTGATGAAGATGATGAGGATGAGGATGGTGGAGATGGAGGTGGATTTCCTCCACTGCCTTTCAAACTCTTCTCTTCATCCTTCTTATCATCTGAAGTTCCTTCTCCATGTGGAGGCTTAGAACCTTCTCCTGCCCTTTCTGCGGTGAATGCATCAAACATGATTTTAACCATTCTCTTAATGTCATTGAAGTCTCTCTTGACATCCTCCTCTTCTTAATGTCCTTGAGTCTCTCCAAAACCTGACATAATGGCTAAGGATTCAAGCTCAACTTCTGATGCTTTTACCTTTTCAATCAACTCATCTTCTTGTTCAATTTGTACCTCTTCAATCTCAACTGTTGGAGATAGAACTTGAGGTGCTTCAAGTGCAGCTCTGACTAGAAATTTGGGTGAAGATGATGCTCTCTCAGCTCTCTTTCTTCTTTTCCTAACCTTAGGACTAGCAGCCAATAGCTTCCCTTCTCCCATCTGCAACTTCAACCTTGTAAGCATCACAAAATAACAACTATTAAAACCCTTCTTGCACAATCTCAAGCAAAGCAAGAAAATAACCTTTTCTCTGATACCAACTTGATCTGAAATTTATTGTTAGTTATTTTTGTGTTAATATCAGTTTTAGATTTATAAATAAAGTGCTTATGTTTTCTTCTTGTTCAAGGGTTTATAGATGTGCTTATGATTGATAAACAAACAAACTTGATGAGATTAAGTGGATTTCATGAACATAAAAGCATGGAAACTAAATTTTGAACAATATCATATAAACACACAGGAAACACAGACAAGTGAGTCAAATACACATGGCTTGATGAAGGAGTTCACCCCTCCTGGGTTACATCTCCTTGGTCTAGCTTCCATGGCATGGGCCTTTGTAATAGCTTCAATTGTGCAAAAATGTTGTTTACAGTCTCTTGTTGCCTCTGCAACCTACTCCAATGGCTCCAAAACATCAAAATATACCAAGAATGACTCTTCCTGATCCGAAATTGGTCAAAATTTTCCTTAATTGTGGCAAAAACAAATTTTCCTACAATTTTGCCTCCAAATTTGGAAACTGTCAAGATAAGTCCACTAAATATGGAGCTCCGCCGCATTTTTCGAACTCTGCCAACTTCGCCACCAGTTTAATCTCATCATTAACTTAATATAAGTGCAGTTTAAATGTCATTAACTGAGGTTGTTAGCACTAAGTGTGTTTAACACTTAAACGTGGATTATGGTGGCTTAATCTCAGATTAGTGGCTTAATAAACATGTTTAACATATTTGAATTTTACGTCGGTGATAAGTGGTCGCCCTTGGTCTTTTCTTACGAGCATATGGGAGGGGGCTGGCCCCCTCCGGACCCCCAACTACAGCGTGAACAATCTTCAAATATGTGTGGACTCCTTATGGGTTAAGACCATGGAGTAGAGGAGATGGAGGCGCGTTGGAGTGGCACGGGGGTGGACGTGGTTTCGACCCCGACCCCCGCACCAATTTTTGTTTCTAAATACAATGATTCATATCCAAAGTTCAAAACTTTGGACTATAAACATATATGCCTCCACTTGTCCACCAAGTTTGGTGGCGGTCCACCAGATTCATCGCCTCCGCTAGGTTAGGGCCTCTGCTGCATATAGATAGCGCATCCGCTAGTTTAGTTATCCATGTCTGCTATGTTAATAAGTATCCACCATATGTTCCCTGTCCTCCAGTTGTAGAATAGGATCCCTCCATATAGTTTGTAGTTTGACCCTCTCTGCCATATGTGTAATTCCTCCACCATAGGTTAAGGCCTAACCTTAGGTTTCGAATAATATGCACCATATATCAAAAATATATTCGAAACTTGATAATATGATAAATTCTAAATTCACTCCAAGATTGGAGAGGTCCACATCATAGTGGACACGTGGTAGCCTCTGGTTGCACCACATGTCCAGCTCTGGTTGGACTACTCCAACCTAAAAAAAAATTCTCATTCATCCTTAGAATAGGAGGAAAAAAATTTCAATTCACAAGCATCATTGGCGAATCTGACTGTGACACGTGTCACAGTGTCAATGGATGAAATTTGGAGAATATTCCCTGGATATTCCTGAGATGCTGACTAGACTACCAAGTCATCAGTTTGTCACTATTCTACACATTTTTTACATGTTTGGGAAAATGGACAACGGGTCATAACTTACTCATACGACATCGGATTTGGACGAAACAAATTGCGCTGGAATCCTAGCGACGAGCTCTATCCATTCGTTCTAGTTTGGAGCATTTATTATCACTTTAATTTTTGAGCTAAATAATGAGCCTCATATCAATTAACAACAAAATAGTTATCTTCATTATTTAGGAAAGGAACCATAAATCCAAATTCATTTGTACATATATGCTTGCAACGCAATAAGAAAGAAGCGTTTCGCAAAACATTCTTCCATTGCTTACAAACAATGCTAAACTTTATCACCACTGAAAAAGGGAGCTAACGGAAGACAATTTCAATGATTTTAAATGGAATACAACTTCAAATAGTTGGATCCATGATAAAACAAGGAAATCACCTAACATAAAAGAAAACACATGTGATATCAACAAAATAATTTTCAATTAATGGTGAATAGAATTAAAATTAACATAAATAAGAAATTTTCCATCTACAAATAGAGTAAAATTCACATATACATAATGTATAAAATCATATGAGCTATAAGAACATTATTACAATAGTGAAAAAGAACTCACAATTTTATAAACCTATTGTTTACAATCCAATATTATTAATCTTAATAAATCTATTTGTATGTCTCTATTAATGTCTATGTTTAATATTGATGTAAATGTTTGATGTTCAATATAAATATTAACTTAAAACATTTTTTTTTAATATTAAAAAGCTTTATCTTATAAAATTCACGCTATAAAATAACATAATGCTACAAGATCCAAATGATATAAAAATACCAAATTTTTAATTCTAATGTCATTGAACCTAAAAAAACATAAAGTTAAATTCTAATGTCATTGAATCTAAGTAAACCTAAAGTTATCAATCCTAGTGTTTAATGAAATATCTATATTGATATTTAACGTGAATGTTCACATTAATGTATAAATATGAAATTTACTTTTAAATAAAATTTTATGTTTAACATTAACATATGTATTTATTGTGTAAGAATTTTTTCGATGAAAAATTTTTTGCCGACGAGTTTCGAACCAACCAATGTGGTTCATCATCACGACAAGATGAGAAATCTGATCAAGAAACCTAATTAAATAGACAAGGAAAGCTCCAACTAGCCATTGTAAAATAACGGCCAGTTTGACTAGAATAGTAAATTAAATTAAATTTCATCATATTATATTATATTTCAATTTAATTTTATTATATTTTAATTTTAATTTTAATTAAATATAATTTAATATTAATGTTTTAATTTAAATCTAATTTAATATTAATGTTTTTAATAAATTTAATATTAATATTTTTAATATAATTTTATATTTTTATTATTTTAATACTTTGAATTATATGTTAAAAAATAATAATAATAATAATAAAATAACTAAATAAAAACAATAATAATAATAAATATAAAAATAAATAATAAATAAATAAATGAATTTTTTTATTTAATTTACTTAATAGCTAATTTAAATCATAATATAATAAGGAAGATACTCATAAGAAAAATCACAATTTTAAAAATCCTAAAAAAACCGTAAAAATAAACCAAAAGGAACACACAAGCAGAAAGAAATCAGGAGCGAGAGGGGAGGGAACGACAAGAGGGAGCACATAGGAAGAGGAAAAAAAGGCAACTAAGAGTGAAGGAAGGGAATCCAACATCTAATGACACTCCACCCATCATCCCTGTTAAGGTTGACTGGCCTCTTTTCAATTTTCAAGGCTTCCCTCAACTTGCGGTGGTGGAAATGGTCAATCCTCGCAATAACCTCAACATTTTCAATACAGATGTGATGATTTGTCTTTTCAGCATGCTCTGCTAAGGCAGAGGACCAAGATCTACTATGTCTGAGGTCAGCGATATGTTCATGAATTCTTTGATTAATTGATCGACTATTTTCACCAATGTAGGGCGTCCCACAAGAACATGGAATCAAGTAAACACTCTAACTATCCTTAGGGAAAACCGGGTCCTTAACCGATCTAAGTGAACTCTGAATGGTGCGCAAGGGCTTGAAGGTTGAGGAAACATTATGTTTCTTCAAGATCCTAGCGATTTTATCAGTAGTACCTTGGATAAACAGAAGGTGAAGTCCTGATAACCGATCACAAGGATCTTTCTTAACCTTAGGACATTTTTCAACTTGTTGAAAAGCTTTAAGACATTGAACCCTGCTATAACCGTTCTTACTGAAAACATTAAAGAGATGAGATTTTTTACCTTCAAAGTGGTGCTCATCTGAGATTCTAAAGGCTCTAGTGACTAGGGTACTGAGAACCCCAAGCTTCTGAGCCGGGAAATGATGAGAATTAGCATGCAAATACTACTCAGTATGTGTCTTCTTTCTAAAGACTTGATGAGAGAAGGAACCATCATCATTCCTTGAAAGAAGGACATAGAGAAAGGGCAGACTACAATCCACTTCGAATTCCATGGTGAACTTAATGAAGTCAGATTGATCATTAAGATGCTGGAAGAAAAGGTCCAGTTTCTCTTTTCCATGGGGCCAAACCACACAGGTGTCATCAACAAACCTTTTCCAAAGCCTAGGTTGAAAAATGGATGAGGAAAGGGCCTTAGATTCGAAGTCTTCGATGAAAATATTAGCCACTACAGGGGAGAGGGGGGAACCCATGTGTCAACATTGGAAAATCTTATAGCAGAAGATGGCATTAATTAATGTCAAGCCTAAGGATTTATAGAGCAGGAACACATTATGGAATCAAGAAAGTATTTAAAATCTCTAAGGTTTTGGGAAAATCATATTTGAACTAGTCATAAATGTTGGATTTCATGCTTAATCCTTCGATAAGAGCGCCTTCTGCGCGCCTTTTTGCCCGATAAGCGCGCATTTCCGGAAATGGAAAAAAGTCGCTTTCCGAGACCACACCAAGCAAAGGACAGTTACTCCTTATATGAAGCTGCCTAAGGACAGCCACCAGTGCCTCCCTAGACATCATGTGAGCACACAAAGGAATATGTGAGGCACACAATGGAATCATACCTCTACCTTGGGTCACTATCCATCATGTACCAAGGGAGGGGAGGATTTGAAACTCCCCTATATAAAGCCACCAAGAGATGAAGAAATGGTGATCACATTGTTATGCTGGCCAAATGTGCCCAAGCGACACCAGTAGTGTGTGACCTGAATTTGAAGCTGAATATCACTCGATCATTGGCCACCCAACAATCCTAGTCCACCACGCCAGAGAGAGAGGGAGACTGCATCAGAGGCAGATGTTGGAAGGCAACATCCTCGCATCGAGACCTAGAGCCACTGCCTAGGTGCCCTTTGGAAAGTGGGTAAAATTTATTCTCCATTTCAAACGTTTGATAAGAAGAGGCCTTTGAGCCATCGTTGGTATTATTATCATTTTGACTCTCTTTGATAGCTTCTGTATATTTGTGTTTTAGTTTTAGTTTAACCATAGCATACTTTAGCATATTGTTTCCATTAAATTTTATGCTTTTGAGCTCCACCACTTTCTGCCTGTAACCAATATTTTAAAGAGTAGACCGCACTCTTTAAACTGGTGCGATTTTGTACACCCATGCGACAAATCCACCACTAAGGATTGGCGACTCCACTGGCATGTTACAAGTTTATGTGGTTGTGCCATTTTTTCAGGAGACCCTTTGTCTATGCTGGAGTGGAGCTGACAGTCCTCTGACCCATCTTACAGTCCCTAGAATCACTGGAGTGACAGACTGAAGAAGGCAGCTCCTAATTTTTTACTTGCAGGATTTTTGTGTAGCTTCTTCTCACAGACGCGCAGTGCACGCGTTCAGGACTGACCCACGCACAGGAAATCACACCTGTCAGAGCCTTTTCCGCACAAATTATAGAATAAGATTTTTCTCTCTATATTCTGCATTTTTCTTCTTGAAAGTGTGTTTGGCAGCCCCTAATGTATCTGCCAGCACCTGTGTTGATACCCCATAGTTTCTGAGAACTCTCTTTTTGCTCCTTTCTATAGTCATAGAGTTAGTTTTCATTTAAGTTGGTTTTTTGCAAAAAATCTTCGCATAGTTTAAGTAGGGGGCGAATTAACCATTGCTTTCCGAACGATTTATGTTTTGAAAATTCTGGTATGCACACTTAGATTAACTAATCCAAGTAAGCTAGTTTTATTTTCTAGAGTAGAAATTGTTTAGCTTAATTCAATTTTTGCATTTAGGAAATTGCGGGACTAGGTTTGAATCGCTGATTAGAGCAAGTAATCTCTGTTTCCTTTGCATCCTTCGGTGATCCTAGGCAAGCATATGAACGCTCTATTTTGCGATTCACCATCTGCCTTTAGTTAGTCACATAGAATAACTAGGAAGATTTGAAAGTGGCCCATTATCCGCACATGTTTTCCATTTTGAGCCAGGAAAAGATAACGTAGTTTAACTAGGGGTTTTTTGTAAAGGATCACCAATATCTAAATGTTTAAACTATGAGCTTGTTCACCTTATGCTCACACACACTCACCCACTAAGCAAAGAAAGCCATCTAAAACTAAATTAAACTAACTCACTAAATTCTCCCCACAAGGGCCACAAGAGAATTTATAGATTAAGTTAGGATCAAGGGGGTAGGCATACAATAATCCGCCTTGATCACTAGAAGTTGTGTATTTAGGGAGCTTCAAAATCCACATATCAGCCCATGGAAAAGAAAACCCAAGCGCGGCAGAGACTCGATTCAGAGGGGGTTAGGCTTAGACGCTGTGCGTGCGGTATCGGTTGGGGCTACCTGACCCGGCTGATACTCGATACTGTTAGCTGACTACCAAGAAACCCAAGACTCAAATGCTCACGTGGGACGGTGGTTCTTAGTGGCCAAAACAAGGGCATCCTTTACCCTATATGTGACGGTGCAAGCAAGCGCCAGACCCTCTACCCTTACCTTGGTGGATTCTCTTCGGCTGACTGGGGGTGTCGCCAGCTCTTATAGGACATTGTGCTAGCACTCGCGAGAAATATTCTCAAGGCCCAGTTACTTTTGATTCTGTGAGGACGCATAGGTCTTCTAGGATTTTGAGTCTTATGCGCAAAATAAACAAAACCATATTTTTTCTTGATTGATCACATAGATTAAAGTTAAAGGGAAAATCATTGTATTTTCTCTTTGTTTTATGTATGTGGCCATAATTTCTCTTTGACCTAGACTCTTTCCCCTCAAATTTTTTCAAAACCTAACCTGGTCGACACCTAAACGGTCCCAACAGAACCTCGTCGATCCAGGAGTCTTTTGGACCTCCCCCCATTACAGGGAGGGGTTCCAGGTCTTTTTCCATTTAGGTTTAAAAGACGGAACACTGCCACCATCATTGGTGCATCCTTCATTGGAGCAACCATAGTTGGGAACCCTAGTTGGTCTCCCACCAACACACCGCACACCACTCCCCCCTCGACCCCTAGGGGGCAGAGGAGCGTGTCCCATTCAAGAAGCCAACTGAACACACATCAGGGTATGTCACAGACTAACCCCCGTTCTAACCAAAACTTTGTGTCTTCACACGTTTACATGGCGTCAATCTCCCAGTCACCCTTCTTAGTTGCATTGAATATACCTGATTTAACCAAGCTCATAAATGACCCCATCGCACATGATCCTTCATGGCATCCCATGCCCACGAATCTCCCTTCGGATATACCTAAGTTCGAAGGCAAGCAAGCGGAAGACCCAGGTAATCATATAATGACCTTTCACCTGTGGTGCTCATCGAATAGTATCATCGACGACACTATTTGATTGAGGCTATTTCAACGCACTCTTACGAGAGTAGCCATGAAATGGTACGTGGAGCAACCTCCTGCTTCATATGGAACCTTTAGTGCCCTCGCTACCGCATTCCTCACTTATTTTCAGATACCCATTCACCACGTTTCGGGAATGGATTTATTGACTCATTTTAGGCAAACCCCCACCATCCATATCTCTAACCATATTCATGAGTGGAGGCGGCGTCGCAAATTATGCAAAAATAAACTCGACGATCGGGTCCTCTTAGATTTATTCTTGAAAACTCTGACGACAAAGATTTCAAAGGATGTGGCGCAGCAATACCCCACATCTGAAGAGGACGCAATCAGTAAAGCCCAGAAGCTTGAACTGATTTATACACAGTCAGGATACATTTAAAATATCCTGCCTAACGCCCCGCGCCTGTAAACTTATCAAGAATTGCAAGGCGCGTCGAACTCTGCAGATGGACTAATTGGGTCAATGACCCAAGGGTACCTAGGCAACAGTAGTTCCAATCCCGGTTACGCGCATAATTCTACCCAGAACATGTCTCAACCCGGATTTCAAATTCATCACATGCCTCAGCAAGATTTGACTAGTAGGGCGCAAGCGTATCACCAAGGAGGACCCTATCCTCCGGCTGAGGGGACCCAGTACGTAGGAAGAAACACTGAAGGAAGAGCTCCCCCCCAACGACCAGGTGCAAACAAGGGATAGCGTTACACTTAGTCCCAAGCACATGACACACCTACGCAAACCAACGCGCAGGTGAACTTTGTGTAGCCGTCCCATAATCAACCACGCCAGTATAACCAGGAGAACTACCCTCCCAACGTGGTTAAGAAAAAATCAAAAAACAAGCCCAAAGGGAACCCTGGACAGGGGGCAGCAATCAACAATGCCCACCACGATCCCAGGCTGGAGGCAACTCTAGCAGGAATCAAAACCAGGAGCCAAGCAATGCCCAACGGAAAGGCAAAAGGCCACCTCTGCGAACAAACCATTCTTGTTCAATATGTGGTGAGTACGGGCACTATACTCACCACTGCCCCGATATCCCTAAGCTAAAAAATCTTCAGAGTAACCGAGGACAAGGAGGAGCTTCCCAGCAACCCACTGTTATGCAAGAACCTTTCCCACACCAAGGGACAATCAGCACTCAGCAGCAAAACTCAAAAGATTCCCGGAAAAACAGCCATGAAATTTACATGACTAGGGAAGAAATTTTTTTCCAAACACGGAATTTCAATTACGACACCCCACCAAACTCCACTACGTCAGGGGCCATTACTAGTGCACCAACTGCACCGTTAACCATTTCAAATATGCCTATAGAACCGCTGCCAAAGATGGCAAAGGGACCTAATAGGCGAGCAGGTAACTACTTAAAAACGGCCCATAATTATAGCATCGTGGACGATTTATCTCAATCACCTGTTGCTATGTCCGCATTGGACGTACTGCAGTCGTGCCCAAAACAACGGAAAGCCATACTTTCCGCATTAGGCGCTATCGACCCTGCCGACACGCGCATGATGGGTTTTGACTTAGACAAAGCCACCCCTAAGCTTCCTTCCATGGTCGCATTCTAGATACCAGTATCGGTTCAGAATATCACTATTCACCGATGTGTCATTGATGAGGGTGCATCGACATGCATCATGTCAAGAAATGTTTGGCAGAAGTTGGGTTCTCCCGAACTAAAACCCTCGGTCATAACGCTTCAAGCCTACGACGGTCGTCCCTCGACACCCGTCGGCCTCTACCAAAATGTCCCAGTCTGTTTAGACGGCAAGATGGTCCACATAGACATTGAAGTCATGGATGCTCACTTGGATTATAATATACTCCTTGGGCGGAGTTATATGTACACCATGTCTTTCATAGCCTCCTCTGTCTTCTGCATTATGATGTTCCCCCATGAGGATCGCATCATTACTGTAGACCAGCTGACACACAGCGAGAAGTGTTTCCTAACCAACATGGATGGAATTCTACCCTATGTAGATACAGCCACAGATGGTCTTTCATGGTACCAAGAATATGGCCCCATCCAATTCAAACTGTCATCCTTCCTAGGGTCATTTCTAGGAGATCCTCCCATTATCCCTGAGGCATCACTCAACGCCACAGGGGCCCCGGTGTGCATGATGTCCGCATCAAGCACTGAGTTCAGTCAGGATACAGACTCAAGTAGTAATGACATGGAGGCATCAGCCACGGCAGCCTCTCTAGCCTACGCTGCCTCCCAGACCCCTTTCCTCTACCCCCCAGCTAGCTTCGTCTCCCAGCAGATTTTGGCAACACTAGTGTTACCCAACATATCGTTGGCATTCCCATTTTGGTACCTGGTTCCCCCTTCCAGAATAGGAGCCACCAACATTGCTGCCACAGGGTTAAAGCCCCTCAGCCCCGAGCAGCCCCAACCAACCCGAGAAACGGTTGAGACCGCCCCCGCAAAGGAAGTTCCCATTGCGAAACTAGTTATCACGACCAAGAAAACCAAAAACAGAGGAAAGAAGATGGTGACCCCCGCCATTCAAAGGGAATCACCGGTCTGTGCCATATGCGATGTTATAGGCCATCCTACCCACATATGTCTGGAGCTAGACGAGTTAAAACCACTCCTTGGCTCCGAAGCAGACATCTCGACACCACGTTCCCGTAAAAAGGAACCTACCTCAAAAGGTAAAGGCAAACCGTTGTGTACCAATCATGCATGCTCTCTGTGTGGCACCTATGGGCACTATACCCACCATTGTCTGGAGATACCACGATATAGGGACACCTTACATGCGGTCGAGTGATCCTACCAAGAGGATCCCACCGCCCAATCTGTCGAAGATGGACCTCGTGTCGTCCTGTACATGCAGGAGGACCGACACTCACCAAAAAGAAAACCATTTGTCTCTCCTCCCCCCAAGCCACCATAGAACAACTAGGGAAAGGGGAACCTGGTTGCATCATCCTCTTGAGTTATCACGCGCATTGATTACTGCAGACAGTTTGATCGGGTCTTTGACCCAAGGTCACCTAGGCAGCAGTAATCTGTATTCGAGGAGTGACCATGAGCGTCGATTCTACAGACGGCTTGATCGGGTCTTTGATCCAAGATCTCCTAGGCAGCAGTAACACACATGATACTCGGAGAGTTACCAGGTAGGTATATTCTGCAGACATCTTGATCGAGTCTTTGACCCAAGATCACCTAGGCAGCAGTAGTACCATGTGCATCGATTCTGCAGACGGCTTGATCGGGTATTTTTCCCAAGATCACCTAGGCAGTAGTGGCACGATGCACTTCGATTCTGCAGACGGTTCGATCGAGTCTTTGGCCCAAGGACACTTAGGCAGTAGTAATCAATACCCTGGATACTCATACGGTTCTACTTAGAATGTATCACAACCTAGCTATCATAAAAGTCAGCCCGGCACTCATATACCAACCAGGGACAAGGGAACTGATATCCCCCATTCCCCGCATAGAATGGACCAATGGAATAACGTAATACACCACTCAATCTAGTGCAACCCTTGCTAGGCTCATCAACAACCATACAACCAGGAGAATTATGACAATCCTCCAAATGCTGCAAAAAGAAGCCGAGGAACAAACAAAAGGGAGATCCTGGACAGGGGGCAGTAACCAGCAATGCCCCCCTTGATCTTAGTCTAGGGGAAACCCCAACTGAAATCAAAACTAGGACCCAAGTAACAACTCCCAAGGAAAAACTGGAGCTTATCTTATATGATCACCAAACCGAAAGCAGCACTGTGATCAGCACTCCATAACAAACAGAGGCGATGCCACACATTCGCACTCCTGAAAAAATATTTTTTTAGCGCTGACAGGTATGACCTCTCCCATCTTACTTTTTTAAATCTCATGTCTTTCAATAATGTTTTGATGAAAAGAAGATTCTTTCACTTGAGGTAGTTGTTTTTGCAGGAAGAACCCGCAAACTACTTACAACACCATACACTGAAGGTCCTAGAGAAGGTATCATTCTACCTCCAGCATGATAGAGTCCCAAAACACTTTGCATATCCTGACATCATTTCTCCATCAGAAATAAACCATAGGGTCCTCATACCCGACCACGTTTATCATCACCTCACCCTGCACATGATAAACGTTCGCGTTGGTCGGTAGAGCCTCCCCTCCATGGCACTCGTCACCCAAAGTAGACCATATATCACATCTCAAGTGACGCCATGATCATACCATTTTAGTCTAGGAATCACCTCGTGCCCATCCATTCATCATGCATAAGGTCAAGTTCACCATTCAAACTCAAACCCCCTTCCCGGACGATCAGGTTGTACAAGAAGGTTGAAAGCGCACGTCCACCCATCGCATTTGGCCCACCATACCTCCATCAGCATAATCCCATCCGCGACACTGCTTCATCCGCTTCATCAACCCCGCACATGAGACCAACCAATGGGACCCCACCCCCAGTAAAACATTTTCTTGACACCCTCAGTGAGTGAACCCTTTCATGTTTTGGGGTACCCGTCTCTATGTTTTGTACAAACCAAACCTCATTATTTTATTCTTTTGGTAAGTGTACAAAGACCGCCAATGATGCCCTTCGCCTCTTCGCCCTCATATGTCATCTTTTCCCCCATGGCAACAATCCCTCATTCCCCTTGGTCAAATTATTTCACCCCCACACATGCACCATCACAACATTCATAACCGGTTCACACCCGCCCTGGAAGTCCTACCAACTCTAGGGATTTTCCCTTCAGAAATACCTATGACTATTGCCAAGCTGCTAAAGTATACTCCGAACTCGGGCCACTGAATCCCCATCATCCGTTTTCAGTCACCTCTCACCAACATGCCTATGTTAAACCCATCACATCTAGGTCCTCGACCCCTCAAGTCGGCGACCCATGGTTCGGTTAAGGCTTCCTTTTTGTCAACCTCGACACCTCTTTTCCAAAAAGGAAGCGGTACCTTGGATCACCCCTCCCCATGCAAAGGGGTATCTGCAGGTGGCACTATCGAGGACATCATTGTCCATAGATGTCATCGATCCTCCTGAAATTCGACTACAGCAAAATATTTCATGTCACGATGGTATCGTACCTTTCAATTATTGCACTTTGATCAGATCTGTCGAAGACCCGTGCCTCCATAAGTGTCTCTGCCAACAATGCTTACATGGGAAGGTCCCAACCAGTACATATGTAGTTTACGCATATGGATACCACATTCCACCTATTGTCAAAGAAAAAATGCCCCTGAGGGCGTCAGCAGTTGTCGTCAACAACGACTAGCATCACTACCACAATAGTGACACAGACAGCACATGTATCTATCAATTTTGTTTAACTAGCCATAGCATCACGAGCATGGGACATGCCCGCCTCGTTGAAATTTTGTATATATGTTGTATATTTTATCCGCTTGCAGGGGCCCCTTAGGCCATGGTCATCTAGGAAACAGTGCAAGGTGTTGTCCATTCCAAGATTCACGTAGGCCTCTCTCTCTCTCTCTCTCTCTCTCTCTCTCTGCACACGATACAGAAAAGAAACTATAATGTATTTCGGCTATACAGTTCTTCCTAGACCTCATACATTAGGGGGTAACTATTAACACTGGAAAATTGTACATCATAAGATGGCATTAATTAATGTCAAGCCTAAGGATTTACATAGCAGGAACACATTATGGAATCAAGAAAGTATTTAAAATCTCTAAGGTTTTGAGAAAATCATATTTGAACTTTTCATAAATGCTGGATTGCGCACTTAATCCTTTGAGAAGAGCGCATTCTGCGCGCCTTTTTTCCCGATAAGCGCGCATTCCTGGAAATGGAAAAAAGTCGCTTTCTGGGACCATATCAAGCAAAGGATAGTTACTCTTTATATGAAGCCGCCTAAGGACAGCCACCAGCGCCTCCTTAGACATCATGTGAGCACACAAAGGAATATGTGAAACACACAATGGAATCATACCTCTCCCTTGGGTCACCATCCATCATGTACCAAGGGAGGGAAGGAGGATTTGAAATTCCCCTATATAAAGCCACCAAGAGATGACGAAATGGTGATCATATTGTTATGCTGGCCAAAGTTTCCCAAGCAACATCAGCAGTGTGTGACCCGAAGCTAGAGCTGAAGAGGACTCGATCATTGGCCACCCAAAAATCCTAGTCCACCATGCCACAGAGAGAGAGGGATACTGCATCAGAGGCAGAGCTTGGAAGGCAACATCCTTGCATCGGGACCTAGAGCCACTGCCTAGGTGCCCTTTGGCAAGTGGGTAAAATTTCTTCTCCATTTCAAATGTTTAATAAGAAGAGGCCTTTGAGCCGTCGTTGGTATTATTATCATTTTGACTCTCTTTGATAGCTTCTGTATATTTTTGTTTTAGTTTTAGTTTAACCAGAGCATACTTTAGCATATTGTTTCCATTAAATTTTATGTTTTTGGGCTCCACCACTTTCTGCCTGTAACCAATAGTTTAAAGAGTAGACCTCACTCTTTAAACTGGTGCTATTTCGTACACCCGTGCGAAAAATCCACCACTACACCATGGCCACCCCACAAATCTATGTATTAATATGTATTTATTATTAATATTAATATTAATTAACATGAAAAAAAAAATATTAATATTTAATTTTAATATTAATAATTTTTTATTTAATTAGAAATATTTATATTTATTATTAATGTTAATATCAATGTATATTATTAAATTATTAATGTTAATATCAAACAATATTAATTTTAATAATAATAATGTTAATTTTAAATAATTAATATTAATACTAATAATATTAATATTAACAAAAATAATAATATTAATATCAATCATGAAAATATTTATAATACTTATAATATTAATATTAATATTAATACTTAATATGTTATTTTTAAAAATTTATATTTATCAATGTTTATTAATATTAATAAAAGGCATAAATATTCAACTTAATAAAAAACATAAATATTGAAATAATTAAAGTTAATAATAAGAAAATATAGCAATATCCAATATCTCTATTACATGAATGACACCCTCTCTTTATTTTATATTGATGAATCTCACTCATGTATCAATATTAATTCTATAATTTTTTATATCATGTATTATTTAATAATTGAAAATATAATTTCATAATTATAATAAATATATATTTACGATTATAATTTGAACTAATTTAATTAAATAGTAAAAAATAATATAAATTAAAAAATATAAAATAATTAATATTTTAAATTTTATTAATATACGTTGCAATGATAATAAAAATTATATTAATTGTATTATATTAATGCATCAATATATTATAGTATTATACATTAATAATAATTATATTAATTGTATTAATTATATTATATTAACATTGGGAAACCCTAGAGGATGCTCTACATCACCCTGCTACTCTGCGACCCCATCCTTTGGTTGTTGCAGGCCCTGCCATAACAGACTTGCCAGATCTCTTTGAGGGCTCCTTCTATGGACCAAGATGGAGGCCCAAAGGCTCCATCCTTCCGAGATCAGGTCGCAGGGACTTCCCGTTCGCCAGGCATCTCCTTCTTCACACATCTTACCAACATTTCTGCCTCCCCTCGCACCGACCTTGAGATGCGCCCCAACCCTCCTCTGCAAGAGCCCGGTCAGTTTCCTCCTGATCCTCAGCAAAACACCACTACAATAGAAACCACAGCGTCCTCCCCGTACTCTGAGGAAGTGAATCAAAATCCCCTCCTCTCTACAGGAACAGGGTCAGAGTCGACAGCGACAGCTAACGATGGAGCCAAAAGGCCAAATGCTTGCAACCCCAAGGCAACAAAAATCCCCGAAATAATCATCCAAGATCAAGGTGTCGCAGTTTACAGAGAATACATGCAAGAACACGCGATAATTTGCAAATTCATGGGCATTTGGCCCACTGAGAGAGCTCTCAAAGGATGGATCCACGCCAAATGGAGTCCAAAAGGAGAAATAGAACTTCAACTACGATCTAAAGGCTTCTTCACAATAGTCTTTGTGCTCCTGGAAGACAGAGACAGGATATTTGAAGGCGACCCTTACTTCTTTAACTCAGCAGGGCTATACATGAGATATTTGTAGTAAAATTTCACACCAGACAAAGAGGATTTCACAAGGGTTCCGGTCTGGATTAGGTTATACTCTCTTCCCACGGATTACTGGGCTCCCTCGATCCTAAAGGCCATCGAGGATGAACTCAGAGAATACATAAAGATGTGTGAAGGCACAAAAAATGGGCACTATATCTCCTACGCTCGCATCTGTGCCTACATCGATGTCTTTGGTGCCTTACCAGAGGCCATCAGACTGAATTTCAGGGACAAAACATGGACCCAAATCATTGATTATGAGCATATCCCCTTTCGCTATAGAAAATGTCATGAACATGGGCATCTCTTCAAAGACTGCCCACAAAACAAGCCCCCTGCAAAGGATGATCAAGTAAGCAAAAGGGATGAACAAGGATTCACCAAAGCAGGAAGCAAACACAAGCAAGGCAAAAGAACGAACATCGGGAAAGATCCCCCAAAGTTTGCCCAACAAAATAAGTTTGATCTCCTATCCATGCTTCAAGAGGACGCAGGCCAACACAGCAAGGAAAAGGAAACGACTATAGAGAAGGAAACAACAATGGACAGAAATGACACATAAATGGATACTACAATTTCTCTTACATAGGAGGGTAGTCTCCCTCAAGATGACACAGACATGGAGAGCATTCAGGATATACCCACGCCTGAGAAAGGAGTGATCGAGCAAGTCCTGGTGGGAATGGACTTGCAAAAAAAACAAAATATTGGAATGAAAAAGGTATATAAGGAGTTCCCACAGAGCACATACAGAGAATCAAGGAGGCCTAGTTTCTAAAACAAAATCTGCAGAAGAAAAGAGAGCAACAAAACAAAGGGAAAAACCCAACAAGAGGAAACATGGCCAATCTCAAAGCCATCCAACACATCACCAAAGGGCAGACTCGGAAAAGAGGCAGAAAAAATAACAACTAGTACCTTCAGGAGCTTGGAATCCGCCTCGTCAATGAAGGAAAGGTAAGGACAATCTCTCTCTCCCCCAAATTGTTATCATGATTTGTATCTCCTGGAATATAAGAGAACTAAATAGTCCCAGTAAGAAAAGGATCCTGAAATCCAAAATAGCATCACACAAGCTTGACATTGTATTTCTTCATGAAACCAAAAGCAACTTAAATGATATGGACTCCATTCAACAATCTTGCTTCAGAAATCACTATAGCCATCTGGCCATTTCGGCCTCAGGCACTACAGGAGGCCTAGCTACCTTTTGGAAGGACTCCAGATTCCACTTATGTGAATCTCTTACTTCCAAACATGCTCTCACCACGGTCCTCCAAATCTCGGGTACTAAAAAAAAGCTCTACATCAATAATGTCTATGCCCCTCACTCCACCTTGGAGAGGGTAGCCTGGCTCACCTGCCTTAAGAAGCACCTCAGTTCCCTCAACCACTCCCTAAGTCTCATAGTTGGGGATTTCAACATGATTCTCAATCTTGGATAAAAGCGAGGAGGCCTCCGAAGATTGGACACTGAAAATGCGGCCTTTCAAGCCATGATTGATGATCTTGGTCTCATAGACACTCCCACCAAAAATGGCACCTACACTTGTAATAACAGAAGAGGAGGGGACAGATAGATAGCCTCAAGGTTGGATCGCTTTCTTCTCTCTGAGGATCTCTTCATATCCTCCCTGGAAACGGAAGAAAGCATTGCACCCCAAGCAGGCTCAGATCACTAGCCTATCGTTGTCAACATCAAGCTCTCTAAAATACCTAAAAAATCTCTTTTTAGATTTGAAGCTTTCTGGATTACCCATCCAGAATTTTAGGATAAAATGAAGGAGTGGTGGTCTTCTCCTCTCCCCTCACAAAGCAACAAAATGTATAACTTCCAACAAATATTAAAGCTCATCAAACTGGAACTCAAAGCCTGGAACAAGCGAAAATTTGGAGACATAATAGCTAACAAAAAGTCAATTGAGCTAAAAATACAAGCTCTCCAACAGAACATCATCCACCATGGAATGACAGAGCAAAAAAAGCAGGAGGAAATTGAGCTTCAAGAAAAATGGGACAACCGAGCAGCTCAGGAAGAAACGCTTTGGAGGCAAAAGTCCAGAATCAGTTGGCTCAAAGATGATGAAAAGAACACGGTTTTCTTTCACAGATCTATGATCTAGCACAAAAAATTCAACAGAATCCTCAGCCTCAAAAATCAGTGGGGCCTTATCCTAAGTACTCATACTGAGATTGAAGCTGAGCTCAACCAGTATTTTGGGACCATCCTTATGGAGAAAAACCACGACAATAAGGAAGACATCAATAAAATCACTAGGAACATCCCTTCTATCCTAACCAGAGAGCATAACCAAATGTTGTTTAAAAAGATAACAATGGATGAAGTGGAAGAAGTTGTCCATTCCATGCCCAACGGAAAGGCCCCGGGTTCGGATGGTTTCACTATCGATTTCTACAAAGCTTGTTGGCCTCTTATCAAAGATGAAGTTTATGACCTAATCGAAGAATCTCATCTTAAAAGATCCATCCTTAAATCCTTCAATGCCACCTTTCTAACCCTCATCCCAAAATTCGATAAAGCAGACCCCCCTGACCAGTTTCGACCTATCGCTCTCTGCAACGTTATCTACAAGATCATCTCTAAAGCCCTAGCCAACCACATCAAAATTATCCTTTTGCTCCTCATCTCGCCCCACCAAACAGGTTACGTTGAGGGTAGGCAAATTCTAGACAGCATCATCCACTCCCTCAAGGATCAAAGCAAACCAGGCATGCTCATCCAACTGGATATTTCCAAAGCTATCGATAAAATCAATTGGAACTACATTAGGCATATGCTGGCAGTGTTTGGGTTCAACAAATACAACATAAACTGGATCATGGCTTTGGTCTTGGGGACTTTCTTCCCCATCCTCCTCATTGGCTCCCCTTCAGCCATCATTAACCCCTCTTGGGGTATCAGACAAGGTGACCCTCTTTCTCCCTTCCTTTTTGTTATCATGGCAGAAGGCCTCAACCACTCCATTTCTGCTGCTACCTCAACTGACCAGTTAGTGGCCTTAATCTATAACCCCCCCACAACCCCCCAAACACTCACCAAAAATTCATGGATGATACACTCCTCATGGGTACTTCCTCTATCCAAGAATCCCTTGCCTTCAGGGCCATTCTAGATGATTTTTCTCTGGCCTCGGGTTCCTTTGTTAACAAATCCAAGTCCAAACTCTTTTTCCTAAACACTTCCAATGCCATTCAAATTAACATCGCCCGTATTCTTGGCTTCCAGCTTCGCAAATTCCCCTCGAAATATCTGGGTGTTACCCTAACTGATAAACCCCTAGCCAGAGGCAACTAGGAATCCCCAGTCTCTAAGCTTAAAAAAAAATGTCCAACTGGACCTTCCACTTCCTTAACTTCCCTGGAAGACTTGTCCTAGTGTGTTATGTTCTACAAGCCATGCCTCAGTACCAATACTCCGCCATAGCAGCCCCCAAATCTATCTCTAACCAAATCAAATCAATTCAAAGAGATTTCCTTTGGAGGGGCAAGGCGAATAATGGAAAATGGGCACTTGTTTCTTGGGATAAACTTTGCAAGCCCAAAAAAATAGGTGGTCTCGGTCTCAGGGATCCAGATCTCCTTGGTAAAGTCTTGGGAGCGAAAACATGGTGGCATTGGATTACCAATCCTACAGCATCCTGGGCTAAGCTTTGGAAAGCCAAGTATGCCCCAATGCATCATCTCGACTCCCTGATAAGACTCTCAGGCAATCTCAAAGGTTCACCGATCTGGAACCAGGCTTGGGAAAACAGAACTCTCATTTCGGACCATTGTTTCTGGGAAGTGTGCAATGGGGAAATGCTTTGTTCTGGGATGACGCTTGGGAGCAACACCCCAAGCTCAACACTGACATCTTCCTCCCCATCAGGATGCAAATGGAGAGGCTTAACAAAAAGGTTGTCAAAGAATTTTGTAAAATTGAGGACAACACGGATTGGCGAGTGTGGTTGGACCCCAATGAGATGGCCCAGAATAACCACCACCAGTTTGAGGCAATTCTTGCAGAGGAGTTTAACAAGAGACAGATTCAAAAGGATGCAGAGCCGAATAAACTCAGCTGGGGTTCCAACGCAGCAGGGAACTTCAATATCAAAGAGGCCTACAGTCTCCTCTCGGAACCCAACCCCATCCCTCTGGACAAAAAATGGAAAAGACTCTGGAACCGGAATCACTGTCCTAAAATTTCACTTTTCCTCTGGCTCGTCATGCACCAAATTTTTTTGACTTGGGATAATATCCAAAAAAAATGGCTTCATAGGTCTGTCTATCTGCACTCTTTGCAACTGCAACCCTGAAACTACCAATCATATACTCAACAAGTGTCAATTTGCCTCCAACATTTGGAATTGGCTTTCCTATGTCTTCAAGGCCTCAGATCGTGATCCCTCCTCCATCCTCATTTCCCTTGACCTCTGGCGCACCTCATTCTCTTCCCATCCCCTCATCGATCTGGCATGGAACCTTCTCCCTCGCATCATATGTTGGGCTCTTTGGAAAGAAAGGAATTCTCACATCTTCAAAAACTTGGCTAATAAGGAAGAACGGATTCTTCACCTTATCAAGAATACCTGGCATGAATCTGTTTCCATGGCCAAGCTCCCAGACCCCTCCTCCCCCCTTACCAGGGAGGATTGCCTCATTCAATCCCCTCTTCCAACTCCCTCATCCCTCTGCTTCCCTGGCTTCCCTGCCTGAGACTGTTTGGCACCCTCCTGATCCCAACATTATTAAACTCAACTATGACGGTGCTTCCAAGGATAATCCTGGAAATGTAGGTTTCGAAGGAGTTTTCCACAACCACAAAGGCACGATTCTATGGATCTACTATGGGAACATTGGTCACACCACCAACAATGCCGCTGAACTCCAGGCGTTGGCTCATGGGCTTGACATTGCCAGACATCACAAATTCTGGCCCCTCCTGGTAGAAGAAGATTCTACCATCGCTACCCAAGATTTCCAGAAAATCCAATAGGGGCACAGCGTTCAGCAAGTCTCTGACTATTGGCACATCAGCAAAATCCTACAAAAGATCAAGCGCAATATTGACAATGCCAGAGGCATTTCCTTCTCGGCGGTTAGGAGAAAGGCCAATAAGCTAGCGGACTTCCTGGAAAACACCGACGTCGGAGATTCCAACAGACTCACCTCAACTAATTGGGATTCCATAATGGCACCAACTGTCAAAACGGAATTTCTCTGCATCATTGTTCTAGATTTGCAGCAGGCCGATTCGACCTCTTCCTCGATTCCCCCTCCCAATCAATTCTGTCATCATGAACACCCCACTAGCCTTCCTTCCCATGATTGATCACTCAGACAGCTCTTCTATGATCTGCCCTTAGAAGTACAATCCCACTCCAAACATTAATTCCTCGCATGATTCAGACAGCCCATCGGGTACGCCTCCCAGTGGCTTACCCGGGATTTAACACCCCTCGGCCGCCTATTTCATCTCCCTCCTCCTTGTTCACACCTCACTCCTGTCTGTTTGGTTTGCGAACCCTGCATCTACTCAGCCTCCCCTTAAGTTGTCTCCAAGCGTCTGCCCCCCTCATCTCTCTGTCTCACCCTCCATTCTTCATCCTTTGCCTCGCCCGCATGGCCCCTCACCGTTCTCACCCGCCTCCCTCCTCGTCGAGGTCGCCTCACCTTCGGGCTTGTTTTCCTCTTGCCCTCCTCGTTACCCCAAGCCGGAGACCACCGCCAAAATTTGGCCGTAATTTATGTGGACAATACCGACCCTATCATGTAGAGGCGTATGTATTAACATGTGAATCGCTTCCCACATCCGTCGCGCAGAAATGCCTTCGCAGGTGGTCGATGCTTCTCTCAATTGGACTCGGATCTTGGGCTAACCATGCCACAAGAGAACTTGTACAAAGCAGACTACCGATTCGCATTGGAATACCAAGATGCTTCGGGTCATCGCCCTTCGGTGGAGCAAGGACAACAACAAAGCATCTTTGGAGCGGAAAATTGATACCCCGACAAAGAAATTTGTCACCTACGTGAAGGAAGTGCACCACATGTGCTTCATCGATCGAAGCCTCAATATGCCATTTTTAAAAGAAGCTCTCGTGGCGCTCCTCCATCGAGCTCCAAGGTTAAGAATATGCTCGCCGCCCCCGCAAGCCCGACTACCTCGGAATCTAGTCCTTCCATGCACACCGTGGAGATCTTCTCGCTCGATGAAGGGACACCGGCGTACCTACGTTGTCGAAGACCATTCGAATGACGAAGCGATGTGCAGAAATCCCCCGGCCCTAGTTCTTCTCGTTTCGGGTTTGGCCTTTTTTTGTTTCTCTCATTCTCCATGTGTTCGAGGTCCAATGGCCTTTTTTCCGCAGCAGCAATGTATCTTTTTCTCCCGGTTTTGTTAGACACATTCTCCCCTTTGTGCCTCTCCCCGTATTCTCCTTCCTGTGAGGGTGAGACTTTCCTAGACTATCGTAATATTTGCCTCTCGAGGCCATGATGTAACCTATGTTTATTTTATGAATGTGAATCGACCCACTTAATTTACAAAAAAATACATGAACAATAACCACAAGTACGCCAATTCATAAATCAAGAACAATAATGTAACATGGAAAACCCAATCAAAGGAAAATCACCAAAGTTTTTGTATTAGGATACAATCTTTAAGCTACAACTCGTATTACATCAATCCTATAGGTTACAACCTACTTGAAAGATCTAACGCTCAATTTGCTACAAGCTGCAACTTATTCGTATCTCAAGCTTCAACATAAAAGAAAACCCTACTTCCCAATTTTTATCATCGCTACCCAAAAGAAGCTCCAACTCCCTAAAATACAAGCTCTAATTTACTTAACTTTCTTGATTCCTCATTCACAAAATTTTCAAAATTAAATCATGAAAATCTCACTTTAACAAAAATAAATCAATTTGAACTTTTAAAATCACCATAAAACACCACCTAACTTTGATACACGATGCTTCTTCGATCTTTGCCATGATAATCTTGTTGATACAATTATAAAGAATATGACTTGATATTTTTAAAATTAAAATTTTAGTTAACTTATACTCTTAATTTCCATTTAATTATCGTTTGATCTTTTTTTTTCTGGTTTGCTTGAATGATAATCTTGTTGATAAAATTCTACTTATAAAGAATATGAGTTGATATTTTTAAAAGTAAACTTGAGTTGAGTTAACCTCAACTCTTAATTTGCATTTAATTATCGTTTGATTTTTTATTTTTTTTTCTTGTTTCCCATTTCTGTTAACTCATCTCGATGTGTACAATTTGTCTTCAATATCTGATCTTTGGATCTATTACGGTATTGTGAGAAAATGAGTTTACCTGCCAGTTTTGTTGAATTGCCAAATATACCGCCAATTGATTTGCTAAATATACCTCATACAGTGTTACTTTGGAAATTATATAAAACTTCTAACGCTGTTCTAAGTTAAGTAAAACATGACACACTGAACTAATCGGACTATATATAGATGTGCGCTTAACAATATATGGATTTGCCACATATATATTTTATGTATATGTTTTTTTTTTCTTCTTCTCGAAAGCAAAAAAATCACTGTATTATATAAAGTATAACTAGTACATTTTCATTATCTAGTTTGTTATACATTTGTTCATATGAATCTCTATATTCCAATAAAGACTCTCCCTATGGATAGCCACATTTTCATTTCTAATATTGCATTGCCTATGATCATTATATTCTTCATCTTGATACATAGACAGAAATTTCAACCATGTAACAAAATATACCTTCAATAAATCATTTACATCTTGTTTTAACTCATTTTATCCCTACTTAATTGTTAGTTCGCGTAGTTACAGAATAAGATATATCTCATTATGTATATGCTTAACATTATAAGGATTTGCTATATAATTATTATCATTAAATCTGAAAGAGCCTCGGCTTCTGTTTTTGTTGGGTTTCCAGTTTCTCATGAATTTCTTTTGTTTCCTGCTGCTCTCACGTTGGGTTTCGACGTGCGTGAAATGGGTATGGATGAATACATTAAATTGGTTGATCCTCCATAAGTGCACAAACATAAGGTCATATCAAATCTGAGCTACATCCTTAAAATTTATATATTTTGTGATAATATTTGTCTGAATCGTTGCTTTTCTGTGATACGCAGGATAAGTTGGGAGATACACTTGTGTTTGAAGAAAATACAGAAACTGAAGCTCGACGGTATATTTCTCACTTTGACTCTGGCTGCGCAAATATTTCAAAGTTGGGGATTAACACTGAGTGTCGAGAGGGCAGAGTGGTGGTCAGTGAAATCAAACGTGAAGATGTGGAAAGAGCGGGATCTGTGGCCCAGTTCTTAGACCAGGGAAGGCGGCGAAAAAAATATAGTGACATCTAATATGTATCCTCGGCCTGGAGTTGTATATATAGAAATAAAAAATTCTGGGCAGAATTTATCATAATCTTGCTATAATATAGAATTTTACATAATTTTTATTATGGAAATAAGTTTTTTTTTATCATAATCTTGCCATAATTTTTATTATTTTTCTAATTAATTTGTGAATTTATATTAAAATACATTATTAAAATTTGATTATTTATCTCCTATATAAATACAAATTTGGTTATGAAAAAGTAATTATGGAGAAGTGTATAAATTAATGTCATAAAGTTGGAATTATAAGACATCGTAAAATGAAATAGAATTATTAGAAATTTTATTTTCTTAATTTTTTAACTTGTTTATATTAAATCTTAAATTTATTGTTTGAAATAGATTTTGATAGATTTAAAAATATGATATATTTTAATTTAAACTACTTTTATTAATAGAGAAAATGATTTTTCTTTTTTGTTTCTTTTTCTTGTTAATTTTACTGTAAATCGGAGTTCGAACATGTGGGAGCCTCCGAGCTTTGACTTCAGTAGCTACGCGTGTTGGACATCCGTGGGGCTGACACGTTGCTCTGGTGGGGCACTCATTCACTTCAGAAGACCTCCACTTTCGGGTGCCTTATCATTTTTAATGCTTTGTTTTATTAACTTCACCTTTCCTAGGACAGGATTTTTTAGTTTTTTAGCTCTCGAGTTTGTTTCTCCCGTGGTTATCTAGTGAGATCGCTTTCATGCCCTACTCTTTCGTTGGTTTTTGTATCTTACCCGGTTTTCCCGTAAAGGCATCTATTCCTCCGTCCGGGGAGCCTGTGGTTTTGCCGCCACTTGTGTGGTTTTTCCGGGCTTGGACAGCTCTCTCTCGCCCCTGAGTGGGTAAGAAAATACACCCGCTAACCTGCTTTTTCAGTGTTATTTTCATGGTTTCCCCGTCGTATGTTGTTGTTTCAATTAGTCCGTTCCGCGGGCTTTTTTGGGGTCGGTTTCGGGCGTTTAGTCAGTCGATTTCTATTTACATACCTCTACTAGGAACTTTTTATCCGCTTCTTGTTTCGTCGCTATTTTCTTTGTCATCTAGTTCCGTCGTAGTGACTCTCAGTCCGTTTTTCTTGCCGTGTGCCTTGGTTGGGGGTTGGGGAGTCGGGTTTTTAACGTTTTTTGCCTCCATGGGTAATGATAGGGAATATGCGGATGTGGAACAAGAAGCCGAGGACATCCCCGATAGTCTAGGGTTTAGACCCTACAAGCCCTACCCGGGCGAAAGTCTCCTTCCCTCTCGTCGTTATGAGGCAAAGGTGGGGAGGAGAAAGTTAAATTGAACCCCCGAGGTAGGGTTTGCATCCCTTAAAAGTGTTGATTTTTTCCCCTTTTCTCAACATTGGCCTATGAGCTGGCCGATTTTGTCTCTCTACATA
This sequence comes from Pinus albicaulis, assembly GCA_034641835.2. Lineage (NCBI taxonomy): Eukaryota > Viridiplantae > Streptophyta > Pinopsida > Pinales > Pinaceae > Pinus > Pinus albicaulis. The sequence continues at coordinate 734,252,088 of CM076580.1, forward strand.
AGCCTCCTCTGGCCTGAAAAACCACAATATCTACAAGTCTCCGCTTGGCAACATCCTCTCGGTTCTCTCGTTCGGTTTGTCCCATGGGCACATCTTCTCGAGGGGTTTGGAGGAAATCTTCATCGTTGTGGTGCAAGGAAATCGACTTTCTCGCCTCTATCCGTGGTAACAAACCCTTGAACTCCATTTGTGAATAAGCTTTCGTACCGACAAGCCGAGATCGCTCCTCTTTAGCCTTTTAAAACCGGACTCGACCCCGTGGTGCATGAGGTTTCTACCGGTCCATGGGAGATCCACCTAATTAGGCCGCAGTGGGGCTCTTGTGGTGGTTTTGGCAATTTCTCACCGGGAGGTCCGAGTGGTGGTTTTCAAGACCTCTAGGGTGTTTTCAAGAAAGGGATGCACATCCCTGAATCGAATCCCGATATCCTGTTGGTTTTGCGAGGGCCCATCACATGTCGTGCTCAAAAACAACAGACAAGGAAGTGCTGGGGTCGAGTTGGGCTGACCGAGAAATGATGTCGTCCGGAGTCAAAGGGAGAGTCATCTCGGTGGTGGTGCTCGTTTGCCCAAATTTCTTGCGGAAATTTGATGGGTAGAAGGGTAACAAAGGAAAGAAAGGAAAGACGATTAAGGAGAGCTTCCGAATGCCCAAATTATTTCAAGGTTGATCTTCATTTCGATAGTGTGATGGTGGCCTCTCGTACCACCCTTGGTGGGAAGTGCCGTAGGAAAATTTTCTCTCAGAGATTATATTATAGATTGGATTCAAATCAGTTGACCTGGGACCCCGATAAGGATTTTGAGGTCATTACGCTATCAAATGGTTGGTTTATGGTAACCTTAAAATGTGGCAACACCGCAATGGGTCCCGGCTCGTACAATGGGGCTTCGTATCACCCTATCTCTCTTAAACTGCGGACTCCACTTTTTTATCCAAACAAAGGGAGAGGGTGGATGAGATCCTGGCTTTGGGTTTGTCTTCTAGCTCTTCTCGCCTCACTTTTGGATCATGGGAGGTTTTCTTTTGAGGCTATTTGGAACAAATTGGGACCTTCCCGGAAGTAGATATGTCTTTCTTAGGAATCAATATCTGTGAATACTGAGAATTCTTCTTAGGTTGGCCCCAAGGGAAGGACTAATTGGGAAAATTGTTTTGAACACCGAAGGACACACTTTTGAGCAAGTGATTGATTATGAACCCCCCCCCCCTTTCCACCGCCATAGATGCTCACATTGGGCCATCTAGCCGTACACTCGTCCTTTTGGATTTAGAAAAAGCCGCAAGAAAAAAAGGGGCTCCTTCCACAATGATAGAAATAGAAAGGAGGTCCTTTTGACTCGTAGGAACTCACCAAGGAGGAAATCAGGTGCAGGGGATCTTGAAATGCACGGCATCACGTGGTCATGGAGCGTCCCGGATGTCAAGGGGGCCGAACAGATCCAAGCATAGTTCGTATGGCCGATAATAGAACATAATCGGATGCGGTCACCTAGGTGGAGAAGTGGACATGGTGGCGCAGTAGTCGTTGCCCCCCCTTTGATCCTACCGATTTAGCAGTACATACCCTTGCCCTCCTCTCCTATTTTAAACTCTTTGATCTTTTTTCAATAGTTTGGCTAAGCCTAGTGCCTCCGTGATTGCATCCACCTCTCTTTGTGTTAGTAACTTATCTATGGCTATGGAAATATAATTACCACCGTCCCCAAAATATCCATTAATACTATTCCTTATACCTGCAGACCCGGTGAAAAGAAACTACTAGAGAAGGAACTTTTAGGGGACATGGGAAATTGCCCAATATCGAGAAAGTCAAGAAACTCATCTACAGAAGTCCGGCCTTTCTAAAGCCTAGCTCAAGGCCATTTCTCCATATAGCGATGGTAGACAATTATCCCTCAAAGCGTCGCTTAGAGCGATGATATACATGGAACATGTTACCAAATGATTGTGCTTTCCTTTAATTGTGGGGCTTAGCTAGTGAGCCTAAAACCAGCCTTTAAAAATCTTTCTCATTTGCATCATCTGCACATTATCTGTCAAGAAACCTTGGGTACAAAATAATAAATCTCTCAATTTCGTCTTATTTTCTTCCAAATCGACCTTTGTTTCTTCGATGTAAGAGGTCGCTTCCGGTGGACTCATGACCGGTCTAAAGAATAATTCAAGAATACGATCAATTGTTGGACCTCGGTAACCTTTCGATTGGTGTGGACGACTTCCATGGAATTGGGCTCTAATTTTTCGGGTGCTCAACATTTATGGTCCCTATGTGGAGAGAGTTTCTTTTAGGAATATAGGGGAAAATCCTATATGAATGGCCCAAATTTGATTGTAAGTGCGACTTAAATTTTTCATCGGGTCATTCTCAAGCCTCGAGGCCAATGTGCTTGGGTTGACCCTCTTTCCGATTATTTCCGAAAATGATGTGGGAAGGGTCCCTCTTCGACCCTCCCTTACTAAATTAACCCCCACTTGGAGAACAACTTTAGGTGGGTGAGGCATGCATCTCCAAAATATTGACCGGTTCCTTCTAAGTGATTATTTTTCTAATATTCCTTATTGGCTTCTGGAAATAGGTTGTTTTGTGGATATATGACCACTCCCCTATTCTCTCGAGGCCGGTGGGTCCGTTCAAGAAGCCTCCCGCACCTTTCAAGTTTACCGTTACTGGCTCAAGGAGTGCGCATTACCACCAATTGGTTTTTGATCATCGGGTGCTATCCCCCTGCGGGATGAGGGCTACTCCCATGCCAAGATTTCATTGATAATATGAAAATATTAAAAAATCCACCATTCTATGGGCCAAAGAAAAGGCCCAAAAAGATATGGAATCTATTGAAATTATCAATGAGTCATTCCTCAGAATGATGGGGAGAGGGGATTTGTGGGTGAGGGTGCCAGACAATATCAAAGAGTTGGAAACTAGAAGGAAGAAAATTCTCAATGATAGAGAAGATCTTTCGCGCTTAATAAGCTAGGCCATTTGTCTTGCAAAGGAGATGAAAATACAATTTTTTTCACAATTATGCTAAGGGGCGGAAAAACATCAATACCATTTGGGAAATGGAGAACTCAACAGGGGTTAATGCGAAGACCTTTAAAGATCTTTTATCCATGGGGAGAAATCACTTCAAAAGCCTTTATTTTTTCTCAGAAGGGGTTAATATCGTGGAATTCATTCAATTTTCTCGCCTATTTCCTCGTTATGCCGATGAGGGAAGCAATAATTTACTTTTGGTTCTCGTGGAAAAAAATGAGATTGAACACATTTTAAAAGCTATGAAAGTTGACAAAACTCGGGCTTCGATGGTTGGGCCGTGGAATTTTTTCAACATTTTTTCGACCCGATGGGGGATGCCATCACAAATTTGGTGGAGTAACCGTTCACTAGGTCACATCCATGACGTCATCAAATCTATTTTCTTGGATTCCAAAAAATGATTCCCGTCCTCTTTTGACGATTTCTATCCTATCTCCCTTTGTAATTGCATCTATAAATTTAATTCTGTAAAATGATAGCCAATCGATTAAAGCATATCCTCTCAAGATCCATTTTAAAAGAACAATTTGGCTTTCTCGTCGGTAGGCAAATTCATGAAGCCATCAGGGTGGTGCAAGAGATTCTCAACATTATTAAACTATCCCACAAAATATGTATGATTGCCGTAGATCGACCTCTCTAAGGCATATCAATTGGCTCTATCTTAGACTTCTATTGACCCATCTTGGGTTCCATATTGATTTTATTAATTGGGTTATGAGTTGTATCACTAATATTTCTTTGTTGTTATTATTAATGAGCAACACAATTATTTTCAAATCAAAAGAGGACATAGATAGGGATGTCCTTTGTCTCCATTACTCTTCCTATTAGCATCTCAAGGCATTAGTCAACTCATACACCGCCTTAAGATTCTGGGACCCTTTGGGGTATCGAAGTGCTTCTAAATCTAATCATCACACATCTCCTATTTGTGGATGACATGTTATTCAAACAATGGTAATAGATGCAGTGAGCCAAAGCATCAAAAGAAATTTTGAATATTTTTATGAAGGAAACAAGCCTAACCATCAACAATCAAAATTCCTCCTCGCTTACAAGGGCATTCTCAAGCTGATCTCTTATGGACTTCCTTCGGTCTCCTTCCTTTCATACACACGCCGCCGGGAACTCGTACAAAGTACTTAGGTTTTTTTGCTAAAGCTTATGATACTTCCAAACAAGATCGGTATTAGCTCGTATCAAAATTTGAAAAAAGAATTAATACTTGGAGTCATATGCATTCTCTAGGAGAGGGGAGATTAGTCCCAATAAAATATGTTTTTTAATCCATCCCAACCTATTGGATCGCCTCTTTGGGTTCCTATTGATATTCTTAATAAAATTAGAAGCATCTACAACATGTTCCTTTCGTCTTAGTAAGGAGGACATGAAAACACTACCTTGGGTGGCTTGGGATAAGATTGCAAAACCTATGGGAATGGGGGCTAAGGTATCAAGCAAATAAAACCTGCTCGCCTTGGCACCTGCTGCTAAATCTATCGGGAGGACACTTTCTAAAAACAATTTATGGACCTCTACTAACAAGAGAAAATATATTGATCCTTACTCCATTGGACAATCGGATCGTAACATCATTTAAAGAAATTAAGAGAGTTTCCAACATATGGAAAGCTACCATTCTTGTTTTTGAACTAGTGGGTAAAGGATCAGCTTTATAATATTTGATAATGGGGATCATTGTAGGATTGGTCTCGGATCCTTAAGCGTGCAATGAAAATTACATTCTCTCGCGTCTCGTGGATTCCCCGTACCCGTAAAGGATTTAGTACTCTTGCTCAAATCAATGCGCCTAACTGTATCCAACATTTGGGCTCAAGCATGGAAAAGGAACATGAAATTGGACTAGAAATTCAATGGGTTGATGAATGGGTGCCCACATAGAGCTTTGCGCCACTTGAGTGCACTTAAAAGAGTCTCTTGATAGTCTTGTCGGGGTTCATTCAAAATCAGTATATTCCCCCATGCAGATAGCTCTTATATTATGTCCTCTCTAAGGAGGTAAGGCATAAATAATAGTGGTATAAGGCCCTTTTGGGAGCTCGGATGTGCCTGAAAATCCAAGCTTTTCTTCTCGGGAACATTTTAAGCCTGGAAAGTTCCAACATGGGATTCCCTACAACAAGATTTCTCACAGTCCCCGTGGTGTTGTCTTTGTAATAAGGCAGATGAATCTATTGATCACTTATTAATTTCATGCCTTCACTCAAGAAGGTAGGAATACACCTTAAACTTTGTAATGTGGATTTTTTTCCGGGTGGAAAATAACTACAACGAGGCGTGGAAATCCCGTGGAAGAAAATGTAAAGAACCAAAACATGATGCTGTCTTCCATCGATTATCTCTTGGGGCATTTGGATTTCAAGGAACAAATGTGTTAAAAGACACACTCTCTTCCCCGACTTTCAGTAAGGTGTGAAAGTGTTGCCATTTACACGCTTCATTTTTCCCTTCTTCATTTGTTTTTCCTAAAGGAAAGAAGCCGAACGGAAGTCATTATCCCCGATATTCCTTGGGCATATTTTGATGGAATGGCTACTCGTGGCTACGTGGGGCTAGCATGGTCATTCACAAAAACTTAAATATTTCAGACCTCCGTGGGTCTTAAAGCAGGGGGACAAAAACAATTTGCAGTAGCCACAAAACCGTAAAACTCTTGTTATGTCAGTTTCTTCACGTAGATATCACCTTGATACAAAAATTTGGGGGACACCTTAAATGTCATAAATTGGTTTGACAACTCGTAGAGATGTCAAAATTATATATATCGGCTCCTATTATCGAGAGAAACTACTTACCGAAACACATTTTACATGGATTTATGTTTGCCATATTTGCAGGAACTTAGAACCAACATAACGATTTGTCTAAGATCGGTCTTGCATGTGTTCATGGTACGTGGTCGACAAGAAAAGGAAGGTCCGGGTGGTCCATGGGGCCGATACTAGACCATACCGGTGGAGGGCCTTCCCTCATCCCGCAGATTTTCTTTATTTACTCCTTATTTTCTCCAACACCGCCTCTCTATCTCCCCCCGGAGCCGATGTATATATATTTCCTTATGTCACAACAAAAAAATTATCAGCTTTAGTATATTTTTGGACTCTACCGTTTATTTTACTCATTATTACTATATTGTACTAACCGATCTCACTTTTTGGAGAGGCCGTGTCTGGATGGTTTTTGTGCCATTGTCCATTTGTATTCCCAGTGTTTCTCCCTTATTCGCAGGCCCGTATTTCTAACTTTATGGTTTCTTATGCTCGCTACCACTTTAGCGGTTTTTTTCCTAATGCGTCTCTAAGTCTTCATGGTATCACAACTATTGTCTTTCATGCATGGGTGATGGGATGGTCAGGTCTTTTTTTTTCATTTTCCTTTTCGGGGACAAGGACTTATGGAATTCTATGGCATATGCGATGTAACTTTTGTTTCTACTAATAGAAAGTTCGATTTTTCTTGATAAAAATAAAAAGAAAAAGAAAAAAACTCTAAATTTAGTAAATATTTTTAATAATCATCTAATTAAATTGTTTTCCTATCAATTTTACTCTAAATCAAAAATATTTTTAATAATCATCTTATTAACTATTCAATTTGAACATTTTGAGTGCCCCTATATTTTCTTTCGTATTAAGTAAATCCATTTATAAATTCAAAACTCATTTTAGACCACTAAAAATCACAATCTCCTCTATCCTTTCTTAAATTTCGAGTACTAGATTTCAACAATGGGGGAGCATTTGGTCTAGTTAAAGTGCACTATAAATATTTTTATCCATAATAAGGATGATGATGATAATGGTTAAGAATTTTTTTTTTGGTCACATATATTTAGGTGATAAGAAAATTAATAACAATAATTATATTAATGGATTGAAAAGATATAATGTTATATTGTGTAACTTGATAATCAAGCTAATATTCTTAAGATATTGAAATCATAATGAAAATAATTTTGGCTTATTTTTTTTTATAACAGGGATGTAATGAGCTCCAAGAATAGAAGTAAAAACACACATATTTAATAAGTGGATATTGGAACATACTTCAAGATTCCTTAAAAGAAATTATATTAATGATATCTTTTTCCCATATGTTACATTTAATGTCAAAAGGGTCCCTTTATATAACTATAAGTGGCCATAAAAAAAAATTCATAATTGGATGTTAGTTCTAAGTATTTCCTCAAATATCTCCAAAGAGTATCTCCCTAACCATCTCCTATGATATCTACACAATATCTCCATGGTTCTCTCAACAAATATTCATCCCTCGCTTTCATTGATATTTCTCCATAGCTCATTCCTACTTAGACTTATAGAATTATTCTAAATTATTATATTTTTCATCAAATTATTCATTAAACATTACAATTAGTATTTGTTCCTTCACGCCCTTCTTAATGATAATTTGTTATTAAACTAGTCTATTTTCCATATTTTCTCTTTAACTTCAACTTTCGATCTCTAGTATTTTTCATGCATTGTCTCGATCTTCCTTCATCTTGTATCTACAACAAACTAGTTGAAATATATATAAAAGAGTAACCATTCAATAGAGTGCATTTGCTAAACATACTTATATATATCAGCTTCTCTAGGAAAATCCTTTTCTACACGTTTCATCAAATATTTCTCCATCTCGTAGAAATCAATGTGTAGATTCTAAACTTCTCATGAAATTTACTAAATCACAAGACTAGGTTACCTCTATTGATCCGCGGAAGAAAATTCACGATCAAGAACAAAAATCATTCACATGCAAAGGAAACATCATACATGCACTAAGATTTATCTAGGGGAAAGCAACTGCCAAAACACCTTACTATCTATATTTCATAAATCAAATAACATGGATGAATATAATATGCTTGCTCAAGCTTCAACACAACATGCACCTATATCTTCTATCCTCTTCCTAACTAATTGAACCTAACCTATACTTAGCCAAATTTTCAATCCCCCGAATCTCCTATTTCCTTATGTTGTTTGTCATTAATGAATAAACCCCTTGATGTGAAATTTGTCAATTATATTGTGCAATTATTATAGGCCCGTCCTTTCGACTACATGCACAACTTGTACAACTTGGATTAGTTTACAATTGATGGTACACTACCCTTGAACTCCAATATCAACCGCAACTCAAATTTTCTATATGCACCAAATATTTTGGGTTGATCGACCAGTTAACTAGATGCCCACTAAGTGACTAAAGTTACATTGCACAATGTGACCTTCCACTAGTTTCTCCAATGCTTATAACTAGGTTCAATCGACAATAACTCAACTTAACTGAAATATATTGCTATAAATTAGCAATAAATCATGTTGAACTAAACTTAGGTGTCTCTAACTTGAATTAACCGAGTTAATTTAGGAAAAAAACCATGTCACCCCCGCTAACTACCCTCCATGTATTATGCTGCACTGGAAATTTTAATTTTAATTTAGCTCGACCATGGGAAAGTCAAAAACATATTTTCTTGTTGCATTTTCAACACTCCCTCAATAAGAAAGGGATTATCTTCCACACTATTCCTTCCTCTATGGAACTCAAATTTAACTCTTGATAAGGATTTTTTCAAAATGTTTTCATCTTGTTCCTCTATCGAATGTACCTCAAAAACATGATCCGCCTCTAGTCCTAATATCATATATGGTGGTGCCAAATATCTATGGGCTTAGATCCATCATGAAAAACAAGATTTTTAGAGAGCTTGATGTAACTATGATTATCACAAGATCATAGTGTGATCCATCATCTCACCAAATAACCCTACAATAATATTTTTCATCTAGTTCACCTCACATGTTATTTGACCGGAAACCATGTACCCTTCTTATACTAAGCCGAGTGCCACATATCTCTTCTTCCACTATACCAAGAAATCATTCCGTATCCAAGACTAAAAACTCCTCCCCGATGTGCTCTTCCGCATGATGGACTCCCCGTCCGCCTACATTTTTGAAGCCACTTAAATTCACTCCTTGCCTATATGTACCATAGTCCAAACTCGTAGTGCCTAAGGTATCGTATAACATGTTTAGCATCCCTCCAAAATAATTTTTTTGGTCAAACCATGACGTGGCTCAACCGTTTGACTCGCATGGGACACATGTCCGGTTGTGTTAACAAGGTATATGAGTGAACCCACCAATTTTTTATACATGGTAACATACACTTACTCACGTTAGGTGGCATCCTCCTTCATGTAATTGGTCGTTAGGAGGAGTCTCCATGGGTTTTCATTTGTCCATGAGGAACTTCCAAATTTCTCATTGTCATAGCTTTCCCTAAGAGACAAAATTTCAGCTTCTCCTTTCCATACTTAAAAACCATGGAAATAGTGCACAGAGACCCATGTCCTTCATTTAAAACACTCTCGTAAGGTCCTCCTTGCAAGATATTGTAAGTTGTTCATCACCGTCAAATCAAGTCATCAACATATAAGACAATAATCACCGCTTACATTCTACTCACACCCATGGTACACCCTTTCGTATGTATTATACTTATCTAATGCCTCCTTTCGGGGAGGCCTGTAGCATCTCCTACATGATCTTCCAAGATCCATGATGCAAATGGACAAGTATTTTATGCTATAATTTGTTGACATCTCATCTCATCAACTTTTGCCTTTGTGCTCAAAGCAACACAATATTCCACATCCAACTTATATAAGTTCTTCACTTTAACCACGATCCGGCCTTCTCCATTTGTCCCTTGGCGATGTGTCTCACAATTTTTTTTCCTTTTTTGAATATCACATCATAGCCATGATATTCCAACACAATGATGGAAACCAGATTCTTATTTAGACCTTGTACAAACCTCACATCCTTCGGGAGCCTAAGAGGAGCTCAAACCTTCCCAAAGGTGACTATACCAATCATAGTCGTGTTGCACTACATAATTTCCCATCTCGATGTGCATCTCGAGATATTTCTCCTCCTAGTCACCGAAAAATTATTTATTCCCCTTCATGTGGAACGAGGCACCACTATCCAGATATCACACACTTTCCATCACCGTGCTCTCCATGCATGCAACGAGAGTAAAATAAATCTTGAATTGTGAAGGTAGAGATTCACTTGCTCCTCCTCCTAAGATATTATTTCTTTTCTTCTCATGTGTGGAAATTTCGTGGCATAGTGCCCAAATTCACGACAAGAAATCACTTGATTCTCGACAAGTCTTTCTTCTTTCCCCCTTAACTAGATTCTCGCTTTAGATTGGGATTTCTTCCCTTTCCCTTTCTTTTTCATTTCCATCCAAGGCAAATTTCTCCTCATCCCCACCCTTGGATGAAGTTATGTATCTATTATTCTACCTTATTTCTTCCCCGGACCTCGTGTCAAACCATAGGTGCTCCCAACATGGTAGCTTCTATCTACCATTTACCGAATATTGATAGTTATGCCAACTCTCCCGTAGGCCAAAAATGAGAGAGCTACCAATTATTCTTCAAAGAAATTAACACCGACCCCACTAAGTCATCACGACACCATGTAAACCTACTTCCGGCATTGGGGAGTCATTCTTCTACATATCGATACTAACGCTTATCACATATTGATACTTCAACGCTTATCATTGAGTGTCTCCGCTTCATGTTGTCACTATTGTTCCCGAAAAATCTAGCAATGTTTTCCACATCGCAAACGAAGCCCTTTTTCGTGGATATTCACTACAATATGATCCGCATCAACCTCCCACATTCTTCTCGCTCAAGCTACACCCTTCTTCCACCGAGCAAGAATTTTGGCATCATATGTTTGGATTTTCCTACATCACTCTTGATGTATTCTAGTAGCTCATTATCATCCAATACATCCTTCATGTAGTCCTTCCATTAAACAAATTTTTTGGTGCTCTCCAAGGCATACTAAAGCCCAAGTCCATTGAAATCCATCTTCTTGGTCCCGAAGAAAAATAGTAACACTAATCTTCAATTTCGAACCTCCCCGCAATGAAAAATTCAAAATCTCTTTTCTACTATGGATTTAGCTCTAATACCATGCATCAATTAAATTTTATCTTCTAAACTCCTCATCAAATTTACTAAATCATAATATTAGAAGCTACTCTACTAATATACGGAAGAAAATTCACAATCGAGGACACAAATCATTAACATGTGAAAGGAAAAAAAATCACACATGCACAAAGATTTATATAGGGGAAAGAAATTTCTAAAAAAAAACTCCTTACAATATTTATTTCATTAATAAAATAATCGTATTAATATAATATGTTTTCTTCAAGTCAGATCACAACCTTCATATGTACCTTCTATCCTCTACCTAATTAACCGAACCCGACCAATACTTAGCCAAATTTTCAAGCCTCCAAGTTCAAATTTCCTTGCATTGTTCATTAAAGAATCGGCCCTTATTTTTAGGAAATTCCTCAATTGGATTGCATGATTCTATAGGCCCATCCCTTTGGATCGCATAAACCAATTGCACAACTTGGATTAGTTTACAAACAATAGTACACTTCGAACTCCAATATCAAATCTGTTCAGTAACTCAAATTCTCTTAAATGTATAAGTTATTTTTGTTTCATTGATTATTTAACTAGATAACCATTGAGTGTGACTTAAGTTACATTGCACAACTTGAACTTCCACTAGTTTCTCGAATGTGTGGAACTACTTTTATTGAAAAAAAACTCAACTTAACCGGGAATATATGGCTACAAATTAGCACAAATCATACTGTTGAACCGAAGTGTATCCAACTCGAATTAACCGAGTTAAATGAGTGAAAAAATCCATGTCACCTCGCTAACTACCTCCAAGTATTTTGTTTGAAATTCAAATTCAAATTTTAATCTAGCTCGACCAAAGAAAAGTCAAAATATAGTTTGATGCATTTTAAACACCATCGCAAGTCTTAATTCATTTACCTTTAACCCCCTCGCATCACTTTCATCATCATCGTCCCATGTTTCTAGCTCATCCGCACCTTGTTCTTAATGCTCCTACATGAAACTCCCAAGGAACAAAACATTTCACTAACTCAAGCCCGTGTGTTTTGTCTCTAGAAAACTCATGTTTCTTAGTTGGAATTTCTCCATCACATTCTAAATGGTAACTCAACTTCGCACAAGCTCATTTTTTCATTAATCATAATCAACTTGTTTTCCTTTAAATTTTTTATTTTATGAACTACCTCAACTTGGTAGTTTTTACTCCCCATCGACCTTCTATGAATGATCCGATATCCTTAAGTTTTTTATTCTTACTACAAACAATACATGATGACAAGTGGTTTTGGAGGACCACAAAGCTTTAGTACAAAAAATGTTTTTTACATTTCCATGGACTCGACCGATATACTCTTTACCTCATCATTAGTTGACTCAAAGTACATATAATTCAATTTTAATTTTCTTATACACCAACATGACTAATACCATTTTCCTTTCATTAAAATATTTTCAAGGACCAAAACAATTTAGGATATTCGTGCTTCATGGATTTATTCACTACAAGGAAAAGACCCTCTAGTGATTTTTTCGAGGAACCCCTTATAAAAATACCCCATACATCCGTTTCTAGTGGAGGTTACTAGAGGAGGTTGGCGCGAGGGTTTTGTGGATGTTTTCCGCTCGATGCGCTTATCATTCAAAATCACACTGCTCTCACAAGAGAAAGCACCGAAAGTGTAAAACATCGGCACATTGAACACTCGTGCGCTTCGTACACACCCTCACTCTGCATTGTATTACTATAGAGCACTCTGTGCTTCACAACTTTTCGTGCCGTGCATCATAAAACACTATGCCAAAACAGTAAACCACCCGATATGGTATTAAGAAACCGCACCGTGCATCATAAAACACTGCATAAAACAACCGATCGGTGCATTCGTAAGAAACAACACCGGTGCGCCCTATAAACCACGCACGCGAAAAGGGTTAAATAAAAAAATTGAGGCCAAAAAACCACATTTTCACTTTTTTCAAAAGGCTCCGCAGCTCTTAATAATCGTTGTGCTCTATATGAGAAAGCACCCAGGTGTACAACATTTGCACACCGCATTAATCGTGTACCCATACACACCCACCCGGCAGCATCCTATTATTGTAGAGAACCAAAGGCTTCACAACTATTCCCGCGTTGGTGCATCATAAAACATCGCGCTCAAAATAGAAATTGCCCAAAGGCGTGTTAAGAAACCGCACCTGTATAATAAAACACCGCACAAAAACATAAACCAATCGGTGTTCATAAGAAATGGCACTAGTGCACTCCAAAACCGTAATCGAGCAAGGTTAAATAATAAAAAAAGTACGTCAAACAACATTTTTCACTTTTCTTCAAAGGCTCTGCAGCTCTCAATCACCGGTTCGCTCTATAAGAGAAAGCACCTGTCAGTAAAAAATTGGCACATCGATTAATCAGGTTCGTACACACCCACCTGCATCCTATTACCGTAGAGCACCACGATGCACAACTATTCCGCCCCGATGCATCATAAAACACCGCACCAAAACAAAACCGCCCAATGTAGTGCTAATAAAAAAAAAACCGCATTTGGCAGCATCATAAAACACCCTGCCAAAAATGAAACCGCCCCGGTGTTGTCTTAATAAACCTAACGTGCACCTATAAAACACCCAACGGAAAATAGTTAAATAAAAAAGAAATTATGGCCAAAACCACATTTTTTCACTTTTCTCAAAGGCTCCCGTAGCTCCTGCTAATCGGTGCAATTTATCCTTGTCTAAGCTTCCCTTACAACGTGTTCCCATTGCACCCATTACATGCCCCACGGCCGTGCATTACCCACCAATATCCAACTTGCATTTTGTAAAACGTGTGGGAAAATTTTATTTTACAAATTCTACAAACTCAATATGCCTCTTTGACGACGAAATGTACATGTATTTTTTTTGTTTTTCCATAATTAAGCTTTTAGTGGATTAGAATTTCAAATAACCTTAAAAATAACCATTTAAAAGAAAAAAAAATAATTCGTCGTGGCAGACAGAGCTATTCGCTTGCACCGATAAGTGGTGTTTCCTATAATATTTACAGTCGCACCGCAACCGATGCTAACGATATCCACACCATGTTCGTGTGATACCAAAAGGTGCCCCTTGTTATTTTAAAATTAAAAAAAAAATGCTATGGCAAATATTTAGCTAGTTGCACTGTTAACCATGGGAATAGCAAATATGGTGCATCGGAGGAAATATATGCCAAAGGTTCCACAAGCACCACATTTGGAATTCCAACACGATCAACATTGCCACCGTAAAAGAATACACCGTTGACTATGTAATTTGTTAGGAAATCGGTGCGCTAACACGTCAGCCTATAGACATCAGGGCATATATTTTAGTCATCGCACCTCTTCTTCTCGACACCATATATAGTCAATGGTGATTTACAAAGTTTCGTGCGCATCGCATATTGTGCATTGTATGTCATTCAGGCACGCCCCGTTGCACTAGAAACAAACTCCGCACCAGAACCGTTGCATGACCGTTTTTGTGGCGCACCAATTGGTCTAATTTTTTTTTCCAAAAAAAATATATATGTATATTCCTAAATACATGTCCGATTTAATAAAAAGAATTATATAATATGTCAATGATTCAAAAAGAATAGGTGGAACAATAAATAAAAACAAGAGGAGAATATGACATGGTTCGCCTATGGGTGGCATAAGAGAGGAGAGAGAGATGCGCACTTCTTTCCCTATTACAATAGATACCGAAGTTCTCATAAGGTGCAAGCCTCCTCAAGTTCTATGAGGAGGATACTTCCCTAAAGGCCCATAGTGTTTTTGAGACATCTTATTCATAGGTGGAATGCCCACCAACAAGATTTCTAGGTTGGTTCCGACTGCTGGTACACACCCACTAAGAAGGATATATATTTCATTACAGGCTATCGAGGAGAGGTGGATTTTTCATCGTTCCCGTGAGGTTGCAGATTTAGTTAGTTTACTCCTAGAGATAAATTAAAGCATTAGTACCGTCTCCTATTAGGGTCCCGTGATTTGGCCGATCGCGTCAAATGATAGTGTAACATCAAACCAATTGGAGCCCAAGGACCTAGCCTTCCCGGACTCGCAGAGGGTTCTCTCTATTTGTGTAAGGGATATTTGTGTGTTCTCGCTATTGTGTTCGATTTTAGGCTAGGTTATGAAGTAGGTTTTTTGGTTTTGGTTTTTAGGTTGTGAGCGATGAAACTGATCAAAGATATAAGATAGGTAAAAATATGTCGTATCAACTCGGGCTATGGGGTTGAAGAGTTCAAGCGTTATCGATGGTGATACAAGGCCGTTGAAGGCCGATTTGATTCGAGGTAAAATGGATCTTTGGGCAAATGGAGTAAGATGGACATCAAGTTTGTGAATAACAAAGGATTCCAAGCATAAATAGTTTAATAGCTGACACAAACATGGTAGGGGCAAACCATTAATCATGAGAAATGTAACTATAAGCTAATCGATACATAGAAATAAACATTCAAGCTATGCATAGAGATATATAACTCTCTAAATTTGGGAATGGCTATCGCACTTTGGGGAAATACACTGAACAAGATAAACAACTCAAATCACTATGTCGGAATGCCTAAACATAGTACTTCAAGTTATCAAGCACTTTGAAAACAAGATTGCATAGTCTTAGCATAAAGGGCAAGATCGAACAAGACCTCCTTGGTTCAACAAATGAAAATCTAATCACCAAAGAGAAATTTCATGGATGGAGCTATGGCTAGCCATAAAGTGGCATACCATAAATCATACTTAGCATGCATAAAACCATGAATGAAACAAGCAACAATATACTTAAGTTATTAGAAAGCAATCAAGAATTCTTTAATGTGAATAAGAATGAAGAAAACATGGAAGCTATGAAGAAACAAGTAGGCCTGAGGTGCTCTCCAAGGGTACAAGTCTCAAATTTTTTCTCTTACCGTCCTATAGCAAGCAAGAGCATGGATTTATGAATGAAACCAGGAAACAAACAAAGAGAGAGACACACTATACCATTCTACCAAGTCATGGAATCCAACAACAATCCTCTTCATCATTCAAGAACATCCTAGAGACTATCTAAAAGCATGAGACAAGTATTTCTTCCAAAGCTTATATGACCATATATTGCTTCTATTCATCAAGTTCAGCCTTGTTTACAATGAAAGCCTTTGGAATATAAAGGCCCAAGTGAGAAAAAACTCTTAGTTCATTTTTCAACTTCATCGTCTATCCAAAATATCTAATCTTGTCCTCGAGGCTTTGCAAAGCCCAAGGTACAAAATATCTCATAAAATATCTAAAAAATGCTAAAAGAGGGAAATAAATTGATTTTTCATAACTTCTCATGTGCAAAAATAGCTAAACGCACATGAGGAAAAAACAGCTTTTAAAGGTTCAATTTTTACAAAAATACTCAAAAAGACATCAAAGAAAAGGTCCCCCGAATCACGGCAAGAATCCTTGGCAAACCTTCCCGATGTAGAAACAAGGCTCATGATAGCTTGTTGGAAAGCTCGAGTGTCTACTTTCTGTAACAACTTGAATTTTCCCAATCCGATACATGGAAGTCCTCCAAAAATAGGCTAGTGTGTAAAAACCGTAAAATAAGCTTTCATTGACAGACTGGTGGGAGGTAGAAAAAGCGAGCATTTTTCGCCATCTCGTGGGGAGAAAATGATCTTCAAATGTCTTGAAAATCACTAAGTATGTGCTCCTAAAATTATGGCATCCAATGATACCATCCTCATCCTTTGATGATCTCCCAAATTGAAATGGCGAAACCCATGAGTTTTGGCCAAAAAAACCCAAAAAATGACAAAAAACCAAAATATGTCGAAATTTACGTGAGAATTGGTGAGCATGACCCTAAAGGGTTCTCAACAACATGCTGTGGAAGCAGAGGCCAAAATCTGAAGTCCCGAGGTGTCTTTCTTCCTCACTTTCTATGTCGGCGCTTCCCTTTAGCCTCCTTGAGCTTTTCTTGAGAAGCCTTCAACTCGCACCGGGAAAACCTGATTTAACTTTTTATAATGCTCCGTCATTCTCCTTTTGAAGGTCTAAATCCATGTTTTCCTTCTCAAATTTCTTCTCCAAGTGGTCATTTACTCTCTCAAGCCATGCCTCCCTATTTTTCTCTATCTCTTTCCGAACAATGCAATGAGAGGGGTAGTTTGGAGAAGGGCACTTTCCTCTTCTTTTGATTCTCAAGGACCTTTTTAAGCCCCATCTTTCTTGGCCTCTTCGCCTGTGGCTAATATTTTCCTTCACTTTCATCGAACTCGCCCATGAGTTCGTCCAACCTCACTTGGGATTTGGAGGCCTCCTTCTTGTATTTAATCGCCCGTGTCTCATAAACAAATTTCCATATGGACACTCATTTCCGCTTATTTTGGATTTGCAAAAATTTATTGAAATTCCTAGCTCTATGAAGATCATCCTTCAATGCATCAATTTGGATTTCTCTATGGATCAAGAGGCTTTCTAGAATCCGGCCTCATTATCACTATCATTGCTTTGGATTTGGATGATGCCAAATGCACCTCCTCGTTCATGACTCGCCTTCTTCGTTACCCTTCCCTTTGATTTGGGTGGATATTCTAGTGCTCTTCCTCCGGGAAAATCAATCATGGGATTGGGCAATTTTCTTGCTTCTCGAAGGCCCTTGTCACATTTGGAGGACAAATATGTGCACTCTTTTCTTGTTGTCCTGGGCCCGGCCATTTTCGAGAAGAGGCACGGCCCTTTACCCTTGTCACCTTGCCTCTTCTTTTAAGTTTGATGTTCCTCTTGAAGAGGTCATGTTTCGAGGAGGTCGTTGTGTATCCTCTTTGGCTACCCTTGCTCATCACTATCATGCTACCCCTATTTAGTCTCTTTTTGGTCGCCCTGCCCATCATGATGTACCGCTCGTGTATCATCTTGACTGCCCCCGTTCATCACTTTCATGCCGCCCTTGCCGTCTATCTCACCTCGTCATTAAGTGCCGTTGTTCAAAGACTTTCTTCCTCCTCCCCGTCGCTTTTCATCATCACCGTGATGCTACCGTGTGTCATCATAAGGCTGCTCACCCTCATCATAAGTCCGTCTTCACCCCTCAATCGTGTCGTTTTTTCTTTCATGTTGCTTCCCTCATCATCTTCTCATCATCATGGTCATGCTCTTCTCCCTCTTCGTGCTCTTATGCTTGCTCTATGGTAAACTTGAGTTTTTTAGGAATGGGTCTCCGTTTAGAGGAAGGTGAAGGGTGATGAGTAGGAGGTGTAGGGGATGTATGGACCGGAGTGGACAAGTGGAGAAATTCCAGATGAGTGATGAAAGTATCTCACGAGACCTTTCTTTTCAAGCCGATGAAGAATGATGATTTTTATGAGAGAGTGATGGAAGAGACAAAGAAGCCTGGTCAGAAGGGAGGCTTGTTATGGATAGTGGAGGCCATTTTCTCAATGCTCTTGTGTAAGAAGAAAAGAATATTTAGAAAACTGCCCTAGTGAATGCATGTGAGTAAGCCGAATGTGATATGCATAAATTCGAGAGAATCTTCCCCTCACAAGTGAAGTACTTCATAATAATCTTCATGAGAGGGGTGTAGCCGGCTAAAAGATATGAGAAATGGAAAATATAAGGACATGATCACACAAAGCTTTAGAAAGGGCTTGTAATCATCTAAGTCCAAATGGCATTGTTTAAACAATTTCTCACCAATATAGGAATTCTAGTGGCTCTCTGGAGATGGATCTTTGGGGGAGAATTTGAAGTCAAGGCCTCGCTAACCAGGAAATACTTGTCTTGAAACCCTCAAAGCGCAAAGATGTGTCAAAGGAGAGAAACTCTTCACCTCTTGCACCCTTGACAAAAATCTAAACACCCGACCTCATGGAAATTGGAACAATACCGATGGGTGTGCATTCACTTCTTCAAAGGAAATAGGTCCATATCTCTTATGCAATCCACTCCTACTATCCTCGCTCGGGAGGCATCTGTTCTCGATGCTCTTGCAAAACCAAACTCGCCTCAAAAGGTTTTCAAGAATGTTTTCTCAATCAAAATCGTCTTCTTTGTCAATCACTATTTCGATCAAGGTAAATTTGCCTCAAATGCCGTGTGAAATGTTTTCTTTGATATAGGTCTCTCGCTCCTCTCGTAACATTGCTCTTTTCCCTTTGTATGCCAATCAACAAGTAAATTTAATAATAAGCACACAACAATCAGAATGTATACACACAAATAAAGGGTTACCGTGTTTAGCTAAGGTCACCAAGCTTCTTTGTGTTTTGGTGTGAGCACAAACAACCTTGTAGCGTACAAACACTCCTCCTAATCGAAATATCGCTCTTTGTATTCACTATTCCTCACCTACGCTAGACGTAAATCCTTTAAATGGCAATGACAACTTCACACACTAAAAGGTTGTTTTATGGTCAAAGAGGGGCAAACACTCTCGCTCTTCACCACACTAAGGAAAACTTTGAAATGACAAAACTTATAGAAGGATCACCGTTGTTTGAAATTAGGCCCACCGTCTCACTTTTCAAGCCTTGTCTTTCTCCCTTTAAACACCTGCCTACCTTTCAACTTGTTTTGAGGGCAAAGGAGTTAGGTTTTTAGACATCAATAAGAACCCACCATTTTTACCATGTCGTTGTTGGGCAATCATTTCCATCAGGAATCTTGAGTTTTAAACAAAAATATCAACCTTTATTACCACTTTGTTCCCACTACATACAATCGACAAAGGTTATGGCTTTATCACAAACTTTCGAGGGTAGCTTTTAGGTTCTTCGAGACAATAATGACCACCTTTCTTTCAAACTAAATGTAACAACAAACTTTCAAACCTTTACCCCGACACACCTCGAGTTACACCAAGAGTTTCATTTTTTTCACCATTACTTAGTCCTTAGAAAAACACAAGACCGATCACTTTCTAGAAATTTTGAAAATACCAAGGAGGCCAATAAAATACCTCAAAACTCGACAGTGCTTTGCTCGAGGATTTGAGCAAAATTTTCAAAGCATTTTTGGAAGGCGTTCGGGACCATTAATATGTGCGTGCACGTTGATAAGGGAAGGCGCCACGCAAAGAAGAGCTTACCTGCCATCGTCGTGGTCATGATCGGTGCCTGCTGTGCGCACCGCACGATAGTGTAACCCCGTGGTAAAACTCCGCCCGAACGCGCCGCGCAACTCTACAGGCGCGCCGCGCGTGGTCAAAAACCCTCGAAAATTTGGTGATCTTGCTCGAAAACTTCCTCTTTGGTCCAAGAACATTCAAGAAGAGTTCTTTGTTCTTTGGAAATGAAAATGATCTCGGGTGCAATGGTCCTTTACCTCCTTTTAAAAGCGAAAACGTCCGAGCTCCCTTTCACACTTTTTTGGTGATGTTTTTTGAAAACTTTGGAAAATGCCTTTGGGTTTAAAACAAAAATGAAGCTTATGTCCCCTAAAACATAACCTAAGGCTCTTTTTGTTTAGGTGAATGTCATAGTGGTAATGACCACTTCTTTTACAAGCTTGAACTCTTCTTTGAAATAAAACAACCTTTTGAGAATTTAAAACTTTCACTATTTCTTATTTAAGGAATGAAAAATGTTTTTCCTTTTCGATGTCCTGTGACCGTGGGGCAAGGAAGATTCTACTCTCGGGCCACATGAAGGACTATATATGTATTTTCCAAATAATGCTTCTCTTTGAATAGGAGTGAGCGCTAGTTGTATTTACCTAGGTTTTATCATCCTCTCATTCATCAAAGGGAAATTTCTTTCAACAATATTTTCTTTACTTAAAAGCAACATCCAGGTATCTTTGACCTCTTTATAAGGAGCAAGCCTTCATTTGTAGTAGTGGCACGCTTCAATGGTTTTGAATGTTGTTCCGCAGTTAAAAACACATGTCATAATCCTTCTTGCACATTTATGAATCTATATGTTTAGTCGCACTACCCTTTGGGAAAACTAAACTCAAGCCGCCTGTTTTACGATGGTTTGTTGGAAAGAAATTTTTCATGAACAGAAGAATGGTGACCTTTGAAAAAAAAATTATCATTCTTTGGGCTCCGTGTCTAACCCAACCGATTTCAACTTCTTCTCACTTCGTTTTGTTTAAAGGAAAGAGACTAAATGTCAATCCGTTTATCAAGGAGATGGGTCTTTGTAACTATTTTTTAAGGAATTTATACCTTCCAAGAAGTTTTGTTCATTTATTGGCTTCGTACTATCCTCAAAAGATGATCTATAATAGGATACAAGCTTGCCTTCTTTGATATTTTATAGCACTCATGCTTTTCCTTTGTTTTTGACATGATTTCTCTGCTCGTGCTTTCAAGTGTCTTCCGTCGTCTTTACCATTTGTCTCTTTAATCAAGAGACCCCGAAATCAATCACCGTCTGCCCTCGCTATAGATGAAGCGGGGGAGGCCCATTTTGAAAATGCCCGATTTCCTTCCAACCTCTTTTCTCAATCAAAAGAAGAATGTTTGATGAACCTACCGATAGTGGTTTCCCTTACAGGGTGCTGGCGTGCTAGTTAGAGGTTAAGACCGTTGATTCCTCGTCCATCCGCTCAATAATATTTCTCCATCGATGATCATCTCATTAGCTTCATATTGTAACTCAAACAATATGAGTTTATGAAAACACCTTGAAAAGCACCACTATTTGGCGTCTCAGCTTTAAATCATCATTTTCATGCAGACCCTCAATTGTCGTCTCCCACCGTACTCCAAAAAATTTCCTTTAGTTAGTGCGTATTCTTAACATCAAGCTTTATTCATTGGCCTCTCGTCATAGATGAAGGAGGAACTCTCAAGATTCAAACCCTTCCGCTTATGTGGATGAAGGAGGTTTTTTAGTCATGCCATATCATCGACTCAATGTTGTTATTTTTCCTTTCACCGTCTTTTCGTGCTTTGATCATGATCGTAGGAGCTTAATGAAACAATTTTCATCTCCGTAGCTACATTCTAGGCTCAAAATCACATTGAGAAGCAACATTTCATGTGGAATCAAATATCGTTTCCTCAGAATGTTGGTATACTGCTTCTGAAAGATCCATTAAAACACCGTAAAACCACCTAAAATCATTTTGACCTATGGTATATGTATGCCTGAGACTTGAGGGTTTATGAGGACAGCGACCTAGGGTTGTAACCAACTTTATTTAATGGGAGGTCTATTATGTAATTTGTTTAGGAAGAGATGGAGGTTCTTTCGCTTTAGGATAGTTTTCAAGGGAGAAATGCCTAAAGTGCCACTTCCTAACTTAGGAGACTTCTTTGGATAGATTTGGATTTCTTTTCGAGTCGAGGGACAAGCTAGTATGGTCGAGGTTGCATGTGTCTTCGATAATGAGGTTTCATCTGTCATGGTGGACCGAGAGGTAAGAGGGAAAAAAGTTTAAGGATGTTTTCCAAATTCGGAAAATTTGACAAATTTTTAGATCGACTCGCTAGAAAACTTGATCGTTATAACTAGTCATCACCAATAAGTGAAAAATATTGATGACTACCGTAGCTCCATTTGGGGAGGGCAAACTCCTTTTCAAGAGGTGTCCCGTAATTTCGCATCTTTGGCTTATGAAGACCAAAGGCTCATCCATCGTTTAAATTTTACCCTTCCTCGATGCTACTTCTAAAAATTGATAGCATGATTAGCATCAATAATATTTCTACCAACCCCACTATCTTTCCTAACATTTTTTCCTCCTTTGGGTGCATTTGGACTAGCAACCCTTTTGAAAATATATATTTTTTATTTTTGGAAAAATGAACTTATCTAATTCTACACTTATATTTGCTTCTAGAGTTCGTATTTAAACTAATGAACTCCTTCATTACTCTACCTATGCGGATCAACTAATGGGTTAAGCTGCTTGATAGGATTTTATCGTTCAATCTAAAACGCAAAATTGAAAAATGATCAAATCGTGTTGCATACCGTATTTGTCATGTACTTGCGTATGAAAGACAAGCCGGCACACAAATATTATTTTGCATAAATGGAAACTAGGAAAAATTAGGTTAGGTTGCACAATTTGTTTTCATCCTCGCTTTCCTCTCTTTGGTTATGTTTTGAGCATGTGGAACCAAAAGATCTTTCCTAATCTACTCTATTTGATAAGTCAAGTTTACACAATGTCAACATCTTTTCCACTCACTAACTTATCAAGAACAAATTTGAAACATGTTCACCTATGATTAGGCTAGATAATTGAACAAGACATTTCGAGCACTAAGAGGGTATTTAGACTTGCGTCAATGACTATTTTTAACATGGGGCCTTTTTTTCTATTTTTCAACCGCCCTCTTTTTCATTTTTCTATTGTTTTTTAATTCTTCGTTTTTATCTAATTTTCAAACAATGGTATATACGATGATTGAAAATGTGTTAAAATTGGAGCCTTTGACAAAAATAATGCTTCAATGCCCCGCTATCTGTTTTCAGGACCTCCAAAAGTTTCTAAATTCCATCAGTTCTTGCAAGAAAAGGCATTGTTTCCGCTAACCGAGCCGATAATGAAAGGTCCCTTCCATGTTTTCAAACTTACCATGTTTACCTTTGTCTTCTCTTCTAGAATCCCATTTAGCATTTCTTGTCCCCAATCTAAAAATCAATTTCCTTGGCCTTCTATCAAAAATCTATTTTATTTTTGTCTTGCGTCAATCGAGTTTTGGTAAACTTCTTCTCTCGGTTTGTTGTAAATGGATAGTCTGGCTTCTACTCCTTTCGCATGTCATTTTCTTCATTTGAACTTCCCGCAATAGCTTCATTACCGGAACCCTCAGATATTTTTGTGGAAATGGCATCTATGCCATAAACTAGTTGGTAAGGAGACATCCGTATGGATTTTTTGGTGGTTACCCGTCATCCCATAAGGCGTGTACTAGTTTTCCATGCCATGCTTTCTTTTTTCGATTTTGTTCAAGAAGTTTTTTGGATGATGCTTTACCAGGATTTTGTTAGAGGACTCATTAAAACATTACCTTTCGAGGGTAATAAGTCAGAATGTCCTAATGAAATGTGATATTTGTACGAAGTCAACCATTCTTTTGAGCAAAAGCAGCGCGTTATCCGTAATGACTCCTAGACAAACAACTCCAGATAGGATATTGGTTTCTAGGAATTTGATGATGACTAAATCGGTGGCATTCCCGGAAGGTATGGCTTCTATCCATTTGGTAAAGTAGTCGTATTGTCGTGAGGATCCATTTATGTTGAGCGGATGAGAAAGGGTGAATTTCCCCAATAAAATCTAGACCCCATTTGTTGAAGGTCCTTCGACGATGATGGGGTGTAAGGGCAAAACGTAAAATATTTTTCTTTCCATAAAAAATTTGGCACTTATGGCATGTCATAACTAGCTTCAGAGTGTCGTGTGGGAATAAGTTAGGCCAATAATAACCCGCTCTAAGGATTTTTTTCATTGTATTTTTCTCCATAGAGATGGCCTCACATTCTCCTCATGCATTGTATAATTTTCTTCTGCATGGGCCTAAATGTTATTTTGGGCAAGATACGCCACAGATTTTTCAAATATAGAAGACTGTTCTATAATGCAAAACTTAAAGATTTCTGTTTAGGTAGAAATCTTGCTTGTCTTTGATAAAGTTGATATAATTTAGATAAAATAATGTTATAAATAATATCTGCATGTCCAAGGTGAATTTAAAACACTTTGCCAAAAAAAGACGTAGCATTCTTCCCCTGTTCTTCAAGTGTCAACAAAATTTATATCTAAAGCTTGGAGGTTGGTTTCAACCATTAGTCTTGCAAGTCCTTGTCCTTTAAATAGTTTGGTAGTTCAGGTTTCTAATTCATATTCTAAGATGATACAATCCATTTTCTCCTTTTACCATCGGGATGTTGGTTTAATATGTCCTCGACGATGGTATTAGACAAAAGCGATGACATGAGAATGCAAGATGTAAACTCAAAAATCTTTCAAAGGTTTTTACCAATGCGAATGCCTGATTTTCCATGATGTTATATTTCAAGGGAGCATCTCTTATGGATTTGCCGAAGAAGGCAATGGGTTGCTCTTGCCCTAGTCGCATTTTTTTGCAACAATACAACAACTATTGTTTGTTCGTAGGTAAAATGAAAAAATGTAAAAATCTTTGTGAAATCAGGATTCTGATTGAAGACTGGTAAGTCAGCTTAGGGCCTTTTAATCAGTTCAAAATATTTTTTGGCTTCGTAGTCCATTTAACCCCGACCTATTTCGTCAACATATTTATGATATCTCGTAGGAGTTAGCAAGGTTTGGGATGAATATTCTCAAGAAATTTATCTTTCCGATAAAGGATCGTTAGCCTCATTTGTTTTTCCGGGGTGACTTATTTGCAATATGCCTTCGATTCTCTAGGGATCTATTTTATTCCCTCTTCCAAAATAATGTGACCTAGGAGTTTTCCTTCTTCTAGACCGAAGAGTGTTTTCTTGGGGTTTAGGGATAAACCATATTTTCTACATTTGTTAAAAACCTTTCTTAAGTGTACCAGGTGTTCTTCATCCGATTTAGAATATACCATAATATCACAAGATATATGACTATGAAATAACCTATGTCTTCTCGAGAAAGCTATGTCCATGGCTCTCTGGAATGTAGCACCGCATTCATCAATCCAAAAGGCATTTTAACGTACATAAAAGTGCCCTGGCGGGGTGTGGTGGAATCGTTTTGTGTTGATCAAGAGGGTAAACCAAAGATTTCGGATTATAACCAAAAAACCATCAAGTAATGAGATCCTTTTAGCACCTAATACCTTTTGAAGTATGTGGTCCATTTTGGGCAAGGGATAGTTGTCTTTTAAACAGTTCTTATTTAGGTTTTAAATCGATACAGAAATCGATTTCTTCTGCCTTTTTCCTATCCCGACACTAGATTTGAGACCCACTGTGAGTACCTAGAGGAGACACTATTATCCAAAAACATCATACATCTTTTATTTTTCAACCAAAGGTAGTAACACCGGGTTTATCCTTCTAACTTTTTGTTTGAAAGGCTTCGGTTTTCTTTGAGGGGAATCTTATGTTGGATGATGCTTCGTGTCGTATGATTTCAAATCTTGGTATCCCCATGTGAACACATCTTTAAATTCTTTAAACAACTTGATGTACTTATGTTTTATGTGAGTGCGAAGGGTTGGATAGTTTGATCTTTCTAGGTTCTTCCGAGCTTCCTATGTTATATCTTTCTATGTTGACTCCTTGTGAGATTCCATTTTTGGATTTTTGGCCATTGTTAAAATCAAAATTCCCGTAGAGGCACAAGCCTTTCCGGGTATGGTGTCATTTTCACAATGTAAGACTTCGAGTTCTCTTCGGGTCAATGTCCTTCCCTATCTCGGGGCCCATATGAATGATCTATCGTATTTAGATTCGTCCAAGAAGGTGGATTTTTCTTGAATTCTGATTTTGGCTGCATTTCTTTTCTTCATTTGCTAAGTCTCGTTTTAAGTTACTTCAAATTTATTCCTAGACGAAAGAAATCATAAATTTGATCATCATCTTTGAATATTTTCCAATGGTCAATATTATCCGGGTACCGTAGGGCGATGTTCACCCGAATACTATATTGCTCACTCAAACATAGTATTTGGCCATTGCTTCGCAAAGAAAGGCAAGCTCATTTGCCAAAAGTTATTTTGAATCCTAGAATATAAGTGATTTCATACTTCTCGAAGGTTTTGGAGGATGTTCTGTGCTGCATTCCCGTATTCTCTTAGTCTTGGGTTTTCTATCAATACTCACCTTTACTCTTCTTCGATTACAAGTTCTTAATCTCCCTAGGTCGATACTTTTTGGCACCTAAGTCCTTAAGTATGTGCACCAATGAGAAGGGCTCTACATTCTCGCAATGTTATTAGTGCTAATAAATTTAACCGAAAGAATGACCTTCATTATATTGTGTATCCAGATGCCGCCCCTCGAACCCACTTTGCCACAAGAACCGTCAAAACTTATACTCCAAAGAGATCTTTTCATACATGATACGTTCATTTTTTAGGTTTCGGAGCCGTGGTCATTATTCTCTACATCCAATAATGGGAAATGCATTTTTGATGGTTTGAAAACCTCTTCATTTTCCATTATCTCGCTCGTTTATATCAATTTCATCGTATAAGATAAAAGAATCTAAATTGAATGAATGAATAAATGAGTATTGTCAGCTTATCTATTGCTAACCATGCGTATTTTCTATGTATCCTTCAAGATAATCTCCTTGCAAATTCTGTTGAAAATCGGGATGGTAGCAAATGACATATCCATTTGAAGGTTACCTTGTATTTTGGCACCACACCCTTGATAGTAGCATTCCATACTGGGGAGGGATATTGGCCACTACTACGTCCATGACTAGGTTTTTTGTCGTGTAGTTGTGTTAAAGAAAAACCTAGGCTTTTGTCGACCTAAACATTTGACCTTAACTCTTGAGTCAAAGGAGTGGCTGTGCTTTTGTGGTGTTGAGTTACCTCTAGTCCCGTGTTTTCCATGATTGCTTTAGGCATGAGGTTATGGGAGGCACCGAATCTAACATGGCATTATGTAATATCTTGTCTCGTATGTTCAAACTCACATAAAGGAGAAATAGTTCCTTCTTGGTATTCACCTTTCTTACTTAGCCGAATAATAGCTCGAGTTTGTCATCGTTGATTTCTAAAGTGATTCAGTTTCTTTTCCTATATCAAAATTTTGAATATTTGCGATCTATACCTATCTACAAGCATATTACCGTTAAGGGGTATGGTAATTTTCATTTTGAAATTTCCCTTCGAAAAACAAGAGTTTGTAGTTTGGGACAGTATTTGTTTCACTTTTCTTTATTACGATTTTTTCTATGCTTTTAATTTGCTAACTCGGTTCGGGACCTTGCTTGACACAGCCTTTACCTTCGGGAGTCTTTGTGGAGGTACTAGGGCATCTAAGCCAAGACTTGTTTGAATAGCTTTATCTTTGTTTTGGTCAATTTTCTTGGCCACAATTTTGTTTCTATCCATGATTTTTTTAAGGATGGCATCGCAGGTTTTAGCGTTGTCGTAAGGTTACCCTTCTTGAGTGGTCTTCATTTTTTCTCGCTTCTAAGGTTATACTCGCCTGTGAGCTTCTATACGGGCATTCGAAAATCTATGGCAGATCTTCGGGATCTTCGTAGTTGATTTCGTCCGACTCTGAGAGCACTTTCTTCTCGCGATGAGTAAACCTCACTGCTATCGAACCTATGAGGTTCCAATGATTTCCATCAATGGGTTCAAGATCCTATCTCATCAATATAATTTTCATCAAGGATGGCTCGACTTGTTGGTCTTTTTCCTCTTGTTTTATTTTGAGATTGGTCTCTCCGAAAGTTTTGGTCAGGGTTTTGAGGGTTCGTCGTTGTCCTTAAGAGGTGCTTTCTCACTCTTTTTTTCCCACATCTTTGTCATGGATTTGGACTGTGCCATCTATTTCAGATCTAAGGAAAAAACCGAGGGGAATTGTCATGGTAAGTGACTCCTTCTCGCTCTTATCCTAGCTCTTTGGCTAAGTTGGCTTCGCATTTATAGCCACTTTTTTTTCATTTCTTCTAAGGTAGGGGGGTCCTTGTCTCTAGGCCGATAAGTCATGTCTAGGTCAAACCTCTGGGGAATTTGCCAAGGCTAAACCAAGCGGGGTTTGAAGTGAGGTGGGAGGGCGTTATACATAATCGTCGAACCTCGTGCGTATTTTTGGAGACTTTTCCCATTTTCCCGTTGATTGTTATCTCCGATAGGATTTGAATGGGTTCTTTCGGATTTGCCATTTATTTATGAAGACTTGGTAGATTTCTCGGGAGATTTGACGCCGTTTGAGCGTTTTTAAACCATTTTTTGGGTTCTCCGCCCAAGATTTGGCAAACATCCTCTATCTCCATGGTCTCGTCTTCTATTTCCATGTATTCAAAGGCATCGCTAATCTTATCTACATGCCGTTGAGCCGTAGTAGTCTCATCTCCGTAAAGTGTGGGATTTTTGCTTGATAGTCATTTTTTTAAGGGAGCCAAAGGTTGTGGCAACACCAAGGGTGCATACCAAGATGCCATGACGGGAGCTAATGGATGATGTACAAAATGAGGGCTTGCGGATGAGTTGAGGTGGTTTGCATCAACAGTGGTTCGGATAGGTGTGCGCGATGTACTTGGAATAGTGACCCGGTTTGAGCCGTATCCGAGATGGTAGGAGCCAAAATTGATGGAGAAGCTGAAAGTCTGGAGGTGTGGTAGGTGAGGCTTCTCTACTAGGACTTTGTAAGGCATCTTAGGGCTCAAGATCGTCAAATTCCCATTCTACTTTGTGACTTGCTTCTAAAAAGGATTTTTGCTGAGTTTAAGTCAAAGGGGGAATCTTGCAAGGTAGTGAGATTTTCGTGTATTGATCTTGCTTTATGATGGACCTATCGGTAGCTAAATTGCCGTCGAAGCTTGCCACAGACCTTCTCTTCCGGGTCATCTACTATGATAGGGGGGATTTGGGTTCGGATGAGATCCGGTGCGGATTCTTCGTGAAGCTAGATTTCGGGTCTAGAGTTTAGAGAGGATGGTATTTAGAATTTTTTGGATGAATGACCCTCTTCTAAGGTTTTACTAATGTGAAGGATGGTCAAAACTAAAAGGATGGACTAGTGGAGTCGCTTCTGCGGATTTCTATGAGAACTATGGTCCACCACCAACACTATCAAATATGCTTTGGGAAAAATTTTATAGCAACTTTGAGATGGGAACTTGCAAAGAAGAGTGATTCACTTGGTTTCAACAATTTGCTAGGTTGTATGGACAAGCTAATGGTTCTCTGGCAAGAAGGCTTCGCTATCTCCTATTTTTAGGTGAGCTTTCTGGACTCAAGTTATACTTAGTTTGTCACCGATTACGTAGTTTCCACCCTAAGTTTAAGTTTTTGGGAGGATGAGCTGTGAAGAAAGGCATGGTTTATGAATTTTTGGTTTTTATGGGAATTTTTTAGGCTCACCGGGAGGCCAGAGGAGTCGCCGTGGAACTTGGTTGTTTTTGTAAAGATGTAGCTATGGTCCACCACCAAGAATTCAGGAAAAGCCAATCTCTGGGAATGTTTTTTTGGGGTTTTTTCGAGTTTTTATCTCGTTAAATTTCATGGTTTATTAAAGTATTCTAAACCTCGTTTCATCACTTCTAAGGTGGTGGCAAGAACAAAAAGAGTTTACTCTAAATGGTTTTGCGGACTCGCTTGCCTATGAGGTTTGGAAGAGCTTCCTACAACCGAATCATCATTTTTCTAAGATGGTGAAAGAGCTAGATTCTACTCTTCTAAGTTTCCGACCGAGATTTTGAGAGTTCCTAAGGGATACCAAGGATGTTTTGACTCAAAGTCCCACCGCAATTGCCATTAGCAGTGAGCAATGGGATAAGTCGCCCGTATAGTATTCTCAAAGGTCTCTAAATATTTAAGGAAACCAATTTGTTTATTAATCGCAGTCCCACCGTGATCGCCATTATGTTGGGGTCCCGTGATTTGGCCGATTGGCAGCCAAATGACATTGTAACATCAAACCAATATTTACGCCCAAGGACCTAACCTTCCTAGACTCGCAGAGGGCTCTCTCTATTTGTGTAAGGGATATCTCGTGTGTTTTTCATTATGTTCCGATTTGTATTAGTTATGAAGTAGGCTTGTTGTGGAGGTAAAATCCTCTACGAATGTAGGCTATCCATACCAGCTTCAGATCAGGTCTAGCAACAATCGTTTACGCTATAGCAAGTTCCTAATTGCAAAGAAACCAACTAGCGATGAAGGCTTACCCGGAATCCGATGATGCCGCCCAGAGAAAGTAGTGCTCCCATTCCTTAGCTTCGCGTATCACAATCCTCATGATCTCCGTGATCGACACTCCGCACACGCAAGAAACAAAAACGTAAGCGAAAATCCAAAAGATATGCAACTATATGTCAACAGAAGACATAACTCATCATCATAATCATCAACAAGAGTGGAACCATAACCAATAGTCGCTTATCATTAATCAATCAAAGAAGAATAACACAACCATAGCCCTCGACAAGCAATTCTCCTTTCGGAGGGTCACCAAATACGAACACGTCTTGAAAACTCCGCTTTCAGGGATGGGACAAACCTCTCTCTTTGGATGTCTCGACAATAATCTCCTTGCTTGGATTTGGCCTTAAGAGAATGAATCAAGGTTTGCAAGATAAGGCTCTAATGGCTCTTGGAACTTCAAGATTCAACCATTCATCCCTTCACCATTCACCATTCAAACTCTTCTATCAATGGAATATGGCTATATTTATAGAGGAGAGGAGGAGGTTGGGATCCCTACAATAGTGGAAGGAGGCCTTATCCTTTGGGAGGTTCCCCATATGGTGGAAACAAGAGGTTGTACAGAATGTTCGAAAAGCTCGAGCTGTGGATGGGACAAACCTCTCTTCTTCGCATGTCTTGAAAATAACCTCCTTGCTTGGATTTGGCCCTAAGAGAATGAATCAAGGCTCTTTCAAGATAAGGCCATGGTCATTGGGAACTGAGACTCAACCATTCAGCCCTTCACCCATTCAAACATTCAACCCTTCATCAATGGATGAAGGCTATATTTATGAGAGGAGAGGAGGAGGTTGGGATCCCTACAATAGTGGAATAGAGGCCTTATCCCTTGGGAGGTTCCCCATAAGGTGGAAACAAGAGGCCAAGGAGGAAGGTCGTGGTTATTCAAATAAACCACTCCCGATGACTCATCCATGAAGTTGTTGTAATCGAAACTTCGCTCTTTTTTAAAAAAAAATTCCAAAAACAGACGAGACAGTGCTTAATCGAGATGTGGCGCCAATCGGCACTGTGCCTTGTTAATTTTCCTCATTGGCGCAAGGACATAACAAGCTACCACCGCCAAGGCAAAAACATGTGTTTTTAGGGGTCTCGCTCAAGAAATGATCAAATGTATGAATGTTGTCCTCATGGAAAGGGATGCAATGATGGTATTTGCAAGGCATGACACTCATTATCGGTCACGTAAAATGACCCTCCAATGGGCGAGATGGGGATTGCGGACGGTGACAAATTACCGTGTAACATAGGTTTTTTTTTGGTTTTGGTTTTTGTGTTGTGAGGGATGAAACTGATCAAAAAATATAAGATAGGTAAAAATATGTCGCATCAATCACAGTGGGGTCGAAGAGGTCAAGCTATTAGATGGTGATACAAGGTCGTTGAAGGGCCAATTTGATTCGAGGTAAAATGGATCTTTGGGAAAAATGGAGTAAGATGGACATCAAGTTTGTGAATAACAAAGAATTCCAAGAATAAATAGTTTAATAGCTGACACAAACATGGTAGGGAAAAACATTAATCATGAGAAATGTAACTATAAGCTAATCGATACATAGAAATAAACATTCAAGCCATGCATAGAGGTATATAACTCTCTAACTTTGGGAAATGGCTATAAGACTTCGGGGAAATACAAGCACATTTAAAAAAATCAAATCACTATGCCGGAATGCCTAAATACGCATTTCAAGTTATTGTGCACTTTGGTAAGATTGCATAGTCTTAGACAAAGGGCAAGACTCCTAACAAGACCTCCTTGGTTCAACAAATGACAATCTAATCACCAAAGAGAAATTTCATGGATGGAGCTATGGCTAGCCATGTGTGTTGTGGCATACCGTAAATCATACTTAGCATGCATAAAACCATGAATGAAACAAGAAAAATATACTTAAGTTATTAAAGAGCAATCAAGAATTATTTAATGACTAAGAATGAAGAAAACATGGAAGCTATGAAGAAACAGAAATTTGGAGGTGCCTCAAAGGGCATGTTCAAATTTGTCTTCTACCGTCTTATAGAAAGCAAGAGCATGGATTTATGAATGCAAACTATAAAACAAAACAAAGAGAGACACTATACCATTCTACCAAGTCATGGAATCCAACAACAATCCTCTTTCATCATCCAAGAACATCCTAGAGACTATCCAAAAAGCATGAGACAAGTATTTCTTCCAAAGCTTATATGACCATATATTGCTTCTATTCATCAAGTTTATCCTTGTTTACAATGAAATCCTTTGGAATATATAGGCCCAAGTGAGGAAAACCTCTTAGCTACTTTGCAATCTCATTGGCTCATCCAAAATATCTAATCTTGTACTCGAGGCTTTGCAAAGCCCAAGGCACAAATATCTCGCAAAATATCTAAAAATTATGAAAGAGGGAAATAAATTGGATTTTTTCATAACTTCTCATGTGCAAAAATAGCTAAAAGAACATGAGGAAAAAGTAGTTTTTAAAGGTTCAATTTTTACAAAAATACTAAAAATACACGTAAAGGTCCCCTAAACTCACGTTAACGTTTGGAAGCCTTCTTGATGCCGAAACGAGGCTCATGATAGCTCGTTGAAAGTTTCCCATGTCTAATTCTCTGGAAAAACTTTAATTTTCCAAATCTCATGCTTAGAAGTTCTCCAAAAATAGGCCTATGTATAAAAAATCATAAAATAAGCTTTGGCTGACACCGGGTAGAGTGTAGAAAAAGCGAGCATTTTTCACTCATTTCGAGGAGAAATGATATTCAAATGTTCTCAAAATCGCCGACTATGTTCTCCTGAAATTATGGCATCCAATTATACCATCCTCATCCTTTGATGATCTCCCAAACTGAAATGGTGAAACCCATGAGTTTTTGCCGAACCCAAAAATGAAAAAAAAACCAAAATATGTCGAAATTTTGCCCAAAATCAGCATGACCTCAAGGGTTCTCGTAAACATGTTGTGAAGAAGAGGCAAAAATCCTAAGTCTTGAGGTGTCTTTCCTCACTTTCTCGTGCCTCTGTGCTTCCCTTTAGCCTCCTTGAGGTTTTCTTGAGCAACCTTCAACTTGTGCCAAGCAACCGATTTAACTTTTTATAATGCTCCATCATTCTCCTTTTGAAGGTCTAAATCCTCGTTTGCCTTCTCCAATTTCTTCTCCATGGTCATTTACTCTCTCAAGCCATGCCTCCCTATTCTTCGCTATCTCTTGTTTGAACAATGCAATGAGAGGGGTAGTTTGGAGAAGGGCACTTTCCTCTTCTTTTCTTTCAAGGGCCTTTTAAGCCCCATGGTTCTTGGCCTCTTTCGCCTAGGTCGATCTTCACCTTCACATTCATCGAACTCGCCGATGAGTTCTTCCAACTTCATCATTTTGGAGGCATCCTCTTCTTGTATTTAATTTCTCGTGTCTCATAAACAACCATATGGACACTCATTTGCTTATTTTGGATTTGCAAAAATTGATTTAAATTCCTAGCTCTATGAAGATCATCCTTCAATGCATCAATTTGGCTTTCTATATGGATAAATGTGCTTTCTAGAACCGGGCCTCATTATCACTATCATCGCTTTGGATTTGGACGATGTCGAACGTACTCTCGTTCATGATCGCTTTCCTTACCTTCCCTTTCCTTCGGGTGGCTATTCTAGTGCTCTTCCTCCTCGGGAAAATAAATCATGGGTTTTTTGGGCAATTTTCCTTTTCTTCGAGCGCCTTGTCATATTTGAGTGATAACTCTAGGCACTCTTTTCTTTGTTGTCCGGGGCTTGGCCATTTTCTTTTGAGAAGAGGAAAGACATCCTTTACCCTTGTCACCTTCCCTCTCTTCTTTTGAGTTTGTCGTCTTCTCTCGTTGAGGTTGTTGTTCTTGAGAGGTCATAGTATCCTCTTTTGGTCGCCTCTTTCTCATCACTATCACGCTACCCCCGTTAAGTCTCTTTGGCTGCCCTTTTTCATCATGATGTAGTCATGGTGTATGATCTTTTGATCATTTCCTCGTTCATCACTTCTTCTATGCTACCTCACGCTTCCGTCTCCACCCTCACCGTCATGCTATTGTTTAGCACTCTCTCCTCCTCGTCGTTGTTCATCATCATTGTAATGCTACCGTGTGTCATCATAAGGTTTCTCACCCTCATCATAACTTTGCTCGCCCTCACTATGTTTTTTCTTCATGCCGCCCTTCATCATCTTCCTCATCATCATGGTCATGCTCTTCTTCTCCCTTCGTGCCCTTCTCGCTTGCTCTATGGTAAACTTGGTTTTTTGTGAAAGGGTCTACTAGAGGAAGGTGAAGGATGATGAGTAGGAGGTGTAGGGGATGTATGACTGAGGACAAGGAGAAATCCAGATAGAGGATGAAAGTATCCCATGAGACCTCTTTTCAAGCCGATGAAGAATGATTATTTTGACATGAGAGTGTGATGGAAGAGACAGATATTTGTCGTGAAGGAGGCTTTTCCGGACAAGGAGGCCATTTTCTCAATGCTCTTTGCAGTAAGAAGAAAAGAAGATTTAGCAATCTGGCCCTAGCGAAATGCATGAGCAAGCCGAATGTGATATGCATAAATTTTATGAATATTCCCTCACAAGTGAAGTACTTCATGATAATCTACATGAGAGGGGCGTACGGGTTAAAATATATGAGAAAGGGAAAATAGAAGGACATGAATCTCTCGTGCTCAAAGCTAGAATGGCTTGTAATCATTTGAGTCCAAAATGGCTTTGTTTAAACTATTTCTCACCAATATAGGGAATTTTAGTGGCCGGAGATGGATTCGGGGAGAATTTAAGTCAAGGCCTGGCCAACTAGAAATTATTGTCTCGAAACCTCAAAGCGCAAAGATGTGTCAAAGGAGAGAAAATCTTCTCACCTCTTGCACCCTTGACAAAATCTAAACACCCAACCTCACAAATTGAACAAGACCGATGGGTGTGCATTCACTTTTAGTGGAAATAGGTTCATATCTCTTATGCAATCCACTCCTACTATCCCGCCTAGGAGGCATATTGTTTTGGATGCCTCTCGCAAAACCAAACGTCTCTCAAAAAGGTTTTCAAGAATGTTTTCTCAAACAAAATCGTCTTCTTTTCAATGTCAATCGTTTGATCAAGGTAAATTTATCTCCAAATGTCGTGGTGAAATGTTTTCTTTGATTTAGGTCTCTCGCTCCTCTCGTAACACTGCTTCTCTCGTATGCCAATCAACAAGTAAATTTAATAATAAGCACACAAATAACTAAAATGTATACACACAATAAAGGGTTAGTGTGTTTAGGTAAGGTCACCAATCTCTTTGTGTTTTGGTGTGAGGACAAACAACCTTGTAGCAGACAAACACCCTCATAATCGAAATACTACTCTTGTATTCACTATTCCTCACCTACGCTGTATTGCAAACCTTTAAATGGTAATGACAAACTCTTCACACACTAAAGTTTGTTTTATGGTCAAAGAGTCGGCTCTTGACTTTGCTCTTCACCACACCGAGGAAAACTTTGAAATGACAAAACACTTATAGAAGGATCACTACCGTTTGAAATCGTGCCCACCGTCTCACTTTTCAAATTCGTCTTTCTCGCTTTAAACACCGCCTCCACCTTTCAACTTGTTTTGAGGGAAATTTGCTAGGTTTTTAAGCATCAATAAGAACCCACCATTTTTACCATGTCGTTGTTGGGGCAATCATTTCCCATCAGAACTTTAGGTTTAAACAAAAATATAAACCCAATACTGCTGTTCCCACTACATACACCGACAGAGGTTATGGTTTTATCATGCTTTCGAGGGTAGATTTTAGGTTCTTTGAGACAAGAATGACAACCTTTCATTCAACCAACCGTAACAACAAATTTCTTCAAACCTTTTTACCCCGACACACCTCGAGTTACCCAAGAGTTTCATTTTTTTTTCACCATTATTTAGTCCTTAGAAAAACACATCATAGATCACTTTCTAGAAATTTTGAAAATACCAAGGAGGCTCATAAAATACCTCAAAACTTGATGGCAAAAGATTTGCTTGAAGATTTGAGTAGCTTTCAGCATTTTGGAAGGTGTTTCGACCATTAGTATGTGTGCGGCATGTTGATAAGGGAAGGCGCCGCGCAAAGAAGAGTTGTCGGGTCACCGTTCGGTGGTTGCGGACAAGTGCTTGCTGCATGCCGCGTGCTGCTACATGCGCGCCATGCGACAAAGGTAACCTCCGTGGTAAAACTCACCCAAACGCGCCGCGCAACTCTGTGCGCACCGTGCGGTCAAAAACCCTTGAAAATCTTTGATCTTGCTCAAAAAATTTCTCTTGTCCTGTGAGTAGCTAAGAAGAGTTGTTTGTGCTTTGGAAATGCAAAATGGATCTTGGCAACGGTCCTTACCTTTTAAAAGCGAAAAAGTCCGAGCTCCCTTTCACACTTGTTTGGTGAGGTTTTTTGAAAACTTTGAAAATTCCTTAGGGTTTAAAACAAAATTAAGCTTATATCTCCTAAAACATAACTCTAAGACTTTTTCTTTAGGTGAATGTCATAGTGGTAATGAGCACTTCTTTTATGAGCCTCGACCTCTTCTTTGAAATAAAAAAAACTTTTTGAGAATTCAAAACTTTCACCGTTTCTCATTTGGTGAATGAAAAATGTTTTTCCTTTTGATGTTCCAGACCGTGCAAGGAAGATTTTGCTCTAGGCCACATGAAGGATTGTAGATGTATTTTCCAAATAATGCTTCTCTTTGAATAGGAGTGAGGATCAGTTGTATTTACCAGGTTTTATCATCCTCCTCGTCCATCAAAGGGAACCTTCTTTCATCAATCTTTTCTTTACTTAAAAAGCAACAACCAGTATCTTTGACCCTTTTATAAGGAGCAAGCTCTTCATTTGTAGCAAGGCATGCTTCAATGGCTATGAATTTTGTTACGTAGTTAAAAACACAAGCCATAATCCTTCTTGCACATTTATGAATCTATATGTTCAACAGACTACTCCTTGGGAAAACTAAATCAAGTTGCCTCTGTTTTTTATGATGAGTTTGTTGAAAGAAATTTTTCATGAACAAGGAAGAACAAGACCTTTGAAAAGAAATTATCATTCTTTGGTCCGTGTCTAACCCATCCGATTTCAACTTCTTTTCACTTCGTTTTGTTTAAAGGAAAAGAGACTAAATGTCAACTCGCTTATCAAGGAGATGGGTCTTTGTAACTTTTTTTAAGGAATTTATACCTCTCAACAAGTTTTGTTCATTTCTTGGCTTCAGACTATCTTTGAAAGAGAATCTATAATAGGAGACAAGTCATCTTCTTTGATATTTTATATCACTCGTGCTTTTCCTTTGTTTTTGACATGATTGCTCCGTTTAGAAGCTTTCTCATGTCTTCTCATACTCTTACCATTTGTCTCCTCGAATCGTTGAGACCCTAAATCAATCCTCCATCGCTTTCCGGCTCCCCTCTACTTATAGATGAAGGAGGCCATTTTGACAAATTCCCCGATTTCCTTCCAACCTCCTCGTCTCAATCAAAAGAAGAATGTTCGATGTGAACCTACTCGATAGTTGTTTCCCTTTTATATATAAGGTAATAGTTAGAGGTTAAGACTATTAGATTCCTTGTCCATCTCGCTCAATAATATTTCTCCATTGATGATCAACTCATTAGCTTCATATTGTAACTCAATAATAAGGGAGCTTATGCAAACAATATTTGAAAAGAACCATTGTTTGGCCTCGCCTTAAATCATCACTTTCATGTGACCCTCGCTTGCCGTCTCACCGTACCCAAAAAATGTCCTTTTAGTTAGTGCAAATTTAACATCAAGCTTTATCCTTGGGCCTCTCGCCCGTAGATGAAGGAGGCGGTCTCGCCCTCTTCAAACCCTCTCGCTTATGCATGAAGGAGGTTTTTTAGTCATGCATATATCATCAACCTTTTAATGTTATTTTTCTCTCACCGTTTTTTCGTGCTTTGACTATGATCGGCAGGAGCTTAATGAAACAATTTTCTCGCTTCCGTGAATGCAAAGATGCTGTGCTCAAAATCACATTGAGAAGTGCCTTTTCTCATGTGGAACCAAATAATCGTTTCCGGGAATGATGGTATACTTATGTTCTTGAAAATATCCATTAAAACACCGTAAAACCACCTAAAATCATTTCGAATTTCCATGATATATGTATTGGTCGAGACTCTGAGGGTTTATGAGTGGCGTACCCAGGGTTGTAACCAACTTTATTTGTAAATGGGAGAATTATTATGACTTGTTTGTAGTAGATGGAGGTTCTTGGCTTTACGGTTTGCCAAGGGAGAAAGAAATGAAAGCGCCACTTCCTAACTTGTGGGAGAGAATTTATCAGGATTTGGATTGCTTTGGAGTTGAGGGACAAGCTAGTATGGCTAAGGCTAGATAGGTCTGACATTGAGGCTTCATCTGCCACGGATTTTAACCGAGAGGTAAGATAGAAAAAATTTTTAAGGATGTTTTCCATTGGAAAATTTGACAAATTTTTAGATCACCATGAAAACTTTTTGACCGTTATAACTAGTCAAAAACCAATAAGGAAGGTAACACCGATGACTAACATCTCCCCAGAGTTTCGTGTGTCATCGAGGTCGCTATGTATTGGTGCATTTGGTAGTGAGTATGTCCGCCGCCTCTCACTTCTCATTTCGACCATTTCGTACAACACTATTGATGGGAAACACATTAGTTTTCGTTTCTATATTATGTTGATTATTTATTATAGAAGCCATGACTTGTGAGGTGGTCTCGCCATTTTTTTGTGGCGCTTATTTACATCCTTAGATAGATGTCGTGTCTGCGTAAGGGAGGGTCAAGTTCCCTTTTTCTTTAGAGATTTTTTGTTTATTTTTTGAGAGGTTTCCGCAGATGAGGCCTACTTTTGTTCTAAGGTGATCGCCGTAGGTCAATGTCGGGAGGCATTGATGTGCACATGTGTGCGATGATGCCCAAGAGGGGGAGAGACTATGTTTCCACCAGATATCACATGATGAACCTGGACTTACTAGCTAGTTTTCGACGAGTTGCATCCCTTCGTTATGGTCCCCCCCTCGTCCTTATGTCGATTGATCGCTAGGTTTGCTACCAACATCCTTTCTTAATAAATATAGCCGCCAGATGATAGAGTTAATATTATTGTTTTATTTATAATATTTATTCTAACATGTTCTTTAACTCGTTTCTATTAAATTGTGTAATGAAATTGTTTAATTATTGTTGTGTACTTGTATACATTCTTTGCAGACATTAGCTCTTTTGATGGCTAGAGATGTCATGATCACCACATGATCCAGGATCCTAATGATGATCGTAAGTACGCGATGATGAGGATCACCGGGAGGCCGATGTAGAGAGACATGCTAGTCGTCGGTGCTCCGATACCACCTTGCTAGATGTGATCGACTCCGATACTAGATACGTGATGTAGTTGGGTGACGAAATCTCACGAATACGTTGAGGGCGCAGCATCGTGCCCGATCATTACGAGGACATACATGTCGATGATAAGCTATTGCGTATGTGGAGAGACATGCCACGTGACATGTACATCTACATGTGGCATGTCGTAGGAGCTACGATAGTTTTCTACGTGATCGAGGAGGACTATTGCACGTTATAGGCGTGGTCAAGTCACAACACGTAATGGACAGCCCATGATACCCAACTCATCATATCATGATCGTTCACCTCATGCCACGCCAGATGAGTGATGAGGCTCCACCAGTATCCAGCGCTCATCATGGAGATGAGGTCAACGCACTGCCATGTCTAGTCGGCGCAACTCGCAAGATAAGCATGTAAGTCCACAGTATAACCACAACATGAACATAAAAATACATGGACCATATATATATATATATATATATGGTCCATGTATTTTATGTTCATGTTGTGGTTGTACTTAATTTTACATGTTGGTGATCATCAACATGATGTATATTGTTGGGTCATGTTAGATATGTTCATTTAATGTGCACTTCGCATAGATGTGTATGTGATAGCATGAGTTATTTGACATGGGATGTATATTTGATGTCCGTGTTGTGATGATGTTAATATACAATGTTAATTTGATGCTGAATGTTTTTTATCGAATATGATGTTTTTACGATGGTTATCATGATCATGATGTTTATTAATTAGTTTAATATTAAATTAGATTTAAGTGATATTTATTAAATATTATGTCGTGATTGTAATTGACATTGAAATTTAATTGTGTAAAATATTTGTAAAATTTTATAATTTTAAATGTAATCGTAAGTAAAATTAAAATTCAATTGTAATTCTAATCTTAGAAATGTATGTCAAATTGTAAAATTGTGTAATTGTAATTGTAATTTTAATTACGCCTGATAGGCGTAACCCCCATTGAATCTGTGTACTTTAATCCTTTGCTAATTAATCTTTTTCATCCATGAATTAGATTGAAATATGTCAGATATTCTGTCGTCGCCACTCAATCAATGAATGAAATTGAAATCCATAACCTCTGCATGTCTAAACTGGGTGTGTTTAAACCTCACTTAAATTAATTTTTTACCAAATTATCATTAAAAACTTACTATGCTCCGATTACTATGCCATGAAAACATGCAAACATGGCAGCAGAAATGTGGAATGTAATGGTCGAAAGGGTTAATAGGTTCCGAAACGTGTCTACTATGATGTTAACATTCTCCAACGCGCCCAATGTGTCTTCCGTGATCATTAAACTTTAACGCTCAATTTCTTTCGTACCATAAGGCCACCCCTGCACAAGGAATATACGGGAGCGAACACCATCAGAAATAATATAAGAAGTCCGTTGTCATCTATTTATCAAAATCATTCCTAGCGACAAGGTCTAACACCATTAATTCATCCTTCGGGTTGTTGTCTATTCGTGTTCAAATCCCACCAATTTTCCTCTCGATTCCCTTATCATTTGTCTTGTACCTCTCATTTCCGCTTGGGGGTTTTGATGGTCCGAGGTCGAATCTCGCGAGGGTGGCCTAATCTTTTTGACATTTTTTTTTGGCCCGCAACTCCGTTTCCTGTTTTTCGCAGTCATTTGTGGCGAGAAATCAAATTTGAACATAAGAAAGGTAGCAAATGTAAACTACAGAGGCATGTGCGGCCACAACACGTGTCGATGCGTATCGATTGTCGGTCGTGTTTCCGAAACAAGAATAGGCCGAACCGGCAACTTCCATTCTCCGTGACTTCGAGGACGAGTGTTCGAATCCCATGCACAAGCTCGAGAATGTGGTGGATTGTCTAATTTGCCGAGATGAATGTAGGATTGGCCTCGTAGGGTATGTAGATTACAGATGATCATGTTACGCCGATGAATTTTGTTTATAGGTATGCTTTCGACATGCATAAATCGTATCCGTTTATTTCTATCTTTAGATGTTTGTAATTGTATAGCTTTGTGCTAGAGATCAATCGTAGCTAGCACTTTTCTTTACCATGCCGAAATTGCTCTATTCTTTTGATTTATCATAATCGCCGAATATTGATTCTATCACACTAAATCTAATCTTTTATACCAAAATCAAATAAATACTCGCATTCTATATCTTTTTTGATAAACTATCGGAGTAAATCAATCTACTAGGGACATTGTATAGAAATACTGGTTAAATGTTGTAATTGTTTATGACGCTACCTTGGTTATTCAAGTGTTCTATGCCTTGTGAGACTCCTTACAAAGAATATTTTGGTCGTGTTCATTTTATTTTCTCATCTACAAGTAAACTATTTCATTGGTACATCCCGTATCCATTTCATTCTTCAAGAAGGTTCTACATGT
The DNA here is from genome assembly GCA_034641835.2 of Pinus albicaulis. NCBI lineage: Eukaryota > Viridiplantae > Streptophyta > Pinopsida > Pinales > Pinaceae > Pinus > Pinus albicaulis. The sequence continues at coordinate 734,294,774 of CM076580.1, forward strand.
GATAACTCTTCTTTACGCGTTTATTTTCTGAGATGCCTCTCAGGCGTCATATGCGATGACAAGGTCTCAACTTCTCCTTATCCGTAGTGTTGCATCTCTTGGTAAGAAGAGAATCATCTCGTTTTCATGTACTCCGTTGTTCTCCACGAAGGAAGAGGCATGGAGTTTTTGTTCAATGAACACTTCAGCCTTTTACACACGATCTACTAAATCGTTCTAACTTTACCTCCTTGCCAATAAATATAATGGGTAGCAGCCTTTCCACACGCCCGGTATTGAGGAACAGGTTCACAATCTCGAATCGTGTTCGAAAATCCGTGTCAATTATTATGTGATCAATCGGGTCGATTTCGATCGGTGCATGATTATGTCAATGTACCAAACCGACCTTAATTCCCCGAACAATTCAATAAAATATGGCACTAGTCGTTGCCCGAAAGTCAATGAAACGGCTCGTACACAGTAAAGTCGCTATTTAAAAGTAAATACCAAGGATCGTATGATGCTCACCTCCAGAACTCTTCCGGATTTGTTCCATTCAATCTTGCAAAGAGGCACCGCATTCGGGAGTGACGAAGATTTTCACTACCAAATGCCCGATACAATCCTTCATATACTTGCGCGCGAGTTTTTGACAAACCAAATTGCTCGTTCTACATTCATCAGCATTGATAAATGCGAGGAGAGTAAGTCTTTTAGGTGAAGAGATGGACGATGCTAAACCCCGTGGAACAACACCATGGAACTTCACATTAAAGGCATGTAAAAATAAAGTATACAACTCAAAATTGATAAGAATTTCTCTTAAATAAATATATAAATAATATATATAAATAATATATATAAATAATATATATAAATAATATATATATATATATATATATATATATATATATATATAATTTAAAAATTCTGATTTTCTCACATGATCGTCATTTTGACACTTTTATAAATACATTACCGTCAAGAAACAATAAAACTTTCCAAATCTATGGTCATCGTATTCCACTATAACTAACTCCACAAGCCGATGGTGATCTCATTCAAACTAACTCAATTTTTAACAATTTTGAGGTGTGCCACAGAAGTGGTTTGGTGTATCCACGTGTCAATTGTCGTATATATCGCGTGGTCTCCAAAATTTACCACTATTTCCACCAAAGTTTCGCGATAACCTTCTGTCGCATTTTCAATACAAATTTTGGATTTTTCTAAAATAATGTTACACCAATTGATTTTTATAACTCACACTAAGTTAATGTAGTTTAAATAAAATTAAATTAATTAAGGAAATTCAAGTATGGAGTACGTAATGAAAAATTGAGTTAAACAAATTAAAATGTATAAGTGCACATGCAATGATGATTGGATGCTCCATGGGCAGAGATGGGATAATTTAAATAGAATTGAATAATGTAGTCATAATGGATTGGATTTACCGTGAATGACTGGAGAAACTAAGTACAAAATGGATCAAGGAATTACAATTACGTAATGGATGGAGTTTATACGTAAAACAATAAATAAAACCTAACTAATTTTTGCAACTCAAAACAAAATGCTCTAATTTGAATAAAACAAAAGTATAAAGGAATTACAAGGAAACTACATTAAAAAAAATTGAACACGTTGAAATGCGTAAACCGCATCTAACTTAAATAAAAACAACTACAAAGGAATTACAATTAAACAACATTACCAAAATATAAAGGAATTACGATTAAACTACATTAGCACAAAAATTGAACACATTGGGATGAAACTACAACAATGGGAAATCACATTGGTTCGATAGAATGGAATAGTGATTAGATACAAGAAATAAAAAAATGAATGGAGAAACTAAGGAAAGTATGGATGGTTACACTCAATTAACAACCATTGATAACTAATATAAAATATTTTTAGAAAATTAATAAAAAATACTTTAAAAAAATTAAAAGAAAATTAGCAGTAAAGAAAAGTTTTGGTTTCATCAAGAAATTAACAAAAACAAAAAATTCAAATGGAAGAAACAGGGTTAGAGATTAAAGGAGGAGGAGTGAGTAAACCATAGTAGATTAGAGGTTCCTATCCATCACAACAATACAATAAAAAATAATCAATAGATCTTTCAATAATTTTCAAGGAAATAAGCAATGCAATGCATGAGATTTGATATACACAAAATATATTTCACTGGCCGAAAAATAATAGCGCACAAATGAAATAATAAAGAAAATTCATATGGATTCTTCATTTCAAGCCATTGAAGAAATTAACAAAAAGAAATGATTAGGTTTTCCATCATTGAAGAAATTACCGTAATGAAATGATTAGGGTTCTTCTTCTGTATATATTAGAGGAAATGTACCGTAATCAAGTGAGTTATTATATGAATGAAACATAGCATGCTCTTCAATTATAGGTTCCCGTCCATCACAAAATACAATGGTAAAATAACTGCACCAATCTTTCCAATAATTTTCAAGGAAATAAAAGGAATACACATACATACATTTCAATGGGTTAAAATGAATTAAAAGAAAACTACCACTTCAGAAGGTAAAGAAAAAAGAAAACGTTAAAAATGAACAAATGAATTAACATAATATTTACCCGAAATTGAAGCCATCACTAAGACAACTAAGAAGGGTTTAACCGTTAGGTTTATCTCAGACTTTAACAGAAATCCTCGTGTTTATCATCATGGTCAACTCGATCAATCATGGTCCAACATCTCATTGTGACAAAGATTGTCTCAATATGAAAATGAACCATTTTCAACAATCATTAATCATGTGGTCAACAATGGTAAACCATTGGAAATTTCCTTGGTCATTCATGGTCAATCATGGTCAAGCATCCTCCAATGTTGCATTGTGACAAATATTGTCTCAATATGAAAATCAACCACAGTTTGTCCAACGTCGCATTTTGACAAAGATTGTCTCAATATAAAAATCAATCGTGGTAAACCATACTAAATGATGTTTATTTTAATATTTATCAAAGGCTTTATAAACCTTGGGGTTATAGTATTTATCCCTATGGTCATACCGAATATGAAAATCAACACCCGTCAACAATGATAATTCTAAGGTTTACAATACCTATATTAGGGCTTGTGCGATTTGTCTTGGGGTTTATTTCATTTTGGTTTATAATATTAATCCTCGGGTTTTAATATTATTCACTTGGCTTATAATCTTGTGAGATTTAATAAAATCTGGTTTATAATCATGGTCAATAGTGGCTAACAAAGGTCTAGTGTTAGTCATATTGTGACAAAGATCGTGCTAATATAAAAATCAACCATGGTCCAACATCATATTGTGGAAAATATTGTCTCAATATGACAATCAAACATGGTAAAGCCTTGCTGCCTATGTTTATTTTATTATTTATAATATTTATCTTAGGGTTTATATACATTGGATTTATAATATTTATTCGTTGCTTAATATTATTCCATTGGGTTTTTAGTATTAATCCCTTGGGTTTATTTATCTAATACTTGTTCCTATGGTTTAATATTATTCATATGGTTTATAATATTTATCCTTTGGTCTAATATGAATCCTATTGGTTTATAATCATGGTTCACAATATTCCAACGCCACATTATGACAAATATTTTCTCAATATGTAAATCGACCATGGTCGATCAATGTCATCCATGATCAAATGTCACATTCTCACAAACATTGTCTCAATATGAAAATCACCTGCCAACCATGGTTGTAGTTTGTCCAACGTCGCATTGTGACAATAATTATCTCAATGTTTAAATCAATTCCCCAAGTTCACCAATTCCTTTGGTTTATAATATTAAACCCTTAGGTTTATTAGTCCTTTTTTTTTATAATATGAATAATCGATCAAAGTCATCCATGATAAAATGTCACATTCTCGAAAAATATTATCTCAATATGAAAATCACCCATGGCCAACCATGGTCATAGTTGGTTCAATGTCACATTGTGACAACAATTGTCTCAATGTTTAAACCACCCCTGTGGGTTCACCATTTCCTTTGGTTTATAATATTAAACCCTCGGTTTATTAGCCTTCCTCTCTTGGTTTGTAATATGTGAATAATCGATCAATGTCATCCATGGTCAAATGTCACATTCCCCGACAAATATTTTCTCAATATGAAAGTCACCCATTGCCAACCATATCAATATTTGGTCCAATGTCTACTCTATGACAACAATTGTCTCAATGTTTAAATCACTTGCTTGGGTTCACCAATTCCTTTGGTTTATAATATTAAACCCTTAGGTTTATTAGTTATTTTGGTTTATAATATGAATAATCAATCAATGTCATCCATGATCAAATGTCACATTCCTCGACAAACATTGTCTCAATATGACACCACCATGGCCGCCCATGGTCATAGTTGGTCCAACATCGCATCATGGGACAACAATTGTCTCAATGTTTAAATCAATTTCTGGTTCACCAATTCCTTTGGTTTATAATATGAATAATCAATCAATGTCATCCATGATCAAATGCCACATTCCGACAAATATTGTCTCAATATGAAAATCACCCATGGCCAACCATGGTCATAGTTGGTTCAACGTCGCATCAGACAACAATTGTCTCAATGTTTAAATCAATTCCTTCGGTTCACCAATTCCTTTGGTTTATAATATTAAACCCTTGGGTTTATTAGTTCTTTTGGTTTATAATATGAATAATCGAGCAATGTCACCCATGATCAAATGTCACATTCTCGACAAATATTTTCTCAATATGAAAATTCACCTATGGCCAACCATGGTCATGTTTGGTCCAACGTCACATTGTGACAACAATTGTCTCAAGGTTTAAATAAATTCTTAGTTCACCAATCTTGGTTTATAATATTAAACCCTTGGGTTTATTAGTTCTTTTGGTTTATAATATGAATAATCGATCAATGTCATCCATGATCAAATGTCATATCTCCGACAAATATTGTCTCAATATGAAAGTCACCCATAAACAACCATGGTCATAGTTGGTCCAACGTCGAATTGTGACAACAATCGTCTCAATGTTTAAATCAATTTCTTGGGTTCACCAATTCCTTGGTTTATAATATTAAACCCTTGGGTTTATTAGTTCTTTTGTTTATAATATGAATAATCGATCAATGTCATCCATGATCAAAATGTCACATTCGAAAATATTGTCTCAATATGAAAATCACCCATGGCCAACCATGGCCATAGTTGGTCCAATGTTTCATTGTGACAACAATTGTATCAATGTTTAAATCAATTCCCTTGGGTTCACCAATTCCTTTGTTTTATAATATTAAACCCTTTTTATTGTTTTTTTGTTTTATAATAAGAATAATTGATCAATGTCACCCATGATCAAATGTCACATTCTCGACAAATATTGTCTCAATATGAAAATCAACGGCGACAACCATGGTCATAGTTGATCCAACGTGGTCACATTGTGACAACAATTGTCTCAATGTTTAAATCATTCCCCTGGGTTCACCAATTCCTTTGGTTTATAACATTAAACCTCGGGTTTATTAGTTCTTTTCGTTTATAATATGAATAATCGATCAATGTCATCCATGATCAAATGTCACATTATGACAAATATTGTCTCAATATGAAAATCACCCATGGCCAACCATGGTCACATGGTCCAACGCGCACAGACAAAAAATGTCTCAATATTTAAATCAATTCCCTGGTTCACCAATTCCTTTGGTTTATAATATTAAACCCTTGGGTTTATTAATTATTTTGGGTTTATAATATGAATAATCGATCAATTTCATCCATGATCAAATGTCACATTCGACAAATATCAGTTCTCAATATGAAAATCACCCATGGCCAATCATGGTCATGGGGCTATTCAACGTTGCATTAAGACAACAATTGTCTCAATGTTTAAATCAATTTCTTGGGTTCACCAATTCCTTGGTTTATCATATTAAACCCCTCGGGTTTATTAGTTATTTTGGTTTATAATATGAATAATCGATCAATGTCATCCATGATCAAATTTCACATTCGACAAATATTGTCTCAATATGAAAATCACCTATGGCCAATCGTGGTCATAGTTGGTCCAACGTCGCATTGTGACAACAATTGTCTCAATGTTTAAATAAATTCCCTTGGGTTCAGCTTTAATTCCTTTGGTTTATAATATTAAACCCTTGGGTTTATTAGTTCTTTTGTTTTATAACATGAATAATCGATCAATGTCATCCATGATCAAATGTCACATTCTCGACAAATATTTTCTCAATATGAAAATCACTCATGGCCAACCATGGTCATAGTTGGTCTAACGTTGCATTTGACAACAATTGTCTCAATGTTTAAATCAAACTTTGGGTTCACCAATCTTTGTTTTGAGTAATATTAAACCCTTGGGTTTATTAGTTCTTTTTGTTTATATGAATAATCCCTTGCTAATTATTATTTTTATTTATTTTTTCAACTTGAGTATTCTTTTTATTAATTTTCTCGAATTTTGCCTTATTGGTCCCTTAGGTTATTAATATTTTTCCCTTGGGTTCACCAATTCTTTATTTTCTAATATTAAACCCTTGGGTTATTAGTTCTCGGGTTTATAATATGAATAGTACATTGGGTTAATTATTAGTGTTTATTAATTTCTTTAGCCATAGTCGATCAATGTCATCCATGATCAAATGTCACATTCCTCGACAAATATTGTCTCAATATGAAAATCACCCATGGCCAACTATGGTCATAAGCAGTTCAACGTCACATTGTGACAACAATTGTCTCAATGTTTAAATCAATTCCTTGGTTCACCAATTCCTTTGGTTTATAATATTAAACCCTTGGGTTTATTAGTTCTTTTGGTTTATAATATGAATAATCCTCGGGTTTATTAATCTATCGAGTTTAAAATATTATTTCATACGCTTTTAATTTCTTAGCTATTTTAAAATATTAATTATTAGGTTTTATTAATCTCTATTGTTTTTAATATTGCCTCCTTTAGTCTTTACTAATCCCTTAGGTTTTTAATATTTATCCTCGGGTTCACCGATTCCTTTGGTTTATAATATTAAAACCCTTGGGTTTATTAGTTCTTTTGGTTTATAATGTTAATAAAACATTGGGTTTACGTTACTCTTGAGTTTAAAATATTAATTCTTGAAGCTTTTTCAATTTCTTAGATTTTTCTGTTTAAAATATTAAATCTTAGGTTTTATTAATCTCTATTGTTTTTAATATTCATCCCGTTAGGTTTATAATATTTATCCCTTGGGGATCGTTGATTCCTTTGGTCTATAATATTAAACCCTTGGGTTTATTAGTTCTTTTGGTTTATAATGTTAATAATCCCGTTGGTTTATTAATATTCCTTATGTTTAAAAAAATATCGATTCTTATGGTTTATTAATTTATTAGGTTTTTTAGTTTAAATATCAAGTCTTAGGGTTTATTAATCTTCTTTGTATTTTTAATATTGATCCCTTATGTTTATAATATTTATCCCTTAGGTTCACCAATTTCTTTGGTTTATAATATTTAAACCTTTGGTTCATGAGTTCTTTGGTTTGTATTATTAATAATCTTCCGGTTTATTAATATCTTTAGTTTAAAATATTAATTGGTAAGGTTTATTAATTTCGTAGGTTTTTTTGTTTTTAAATATTATTTCATATGCTTTATTAATCTCTTGAGTTTAATATATTAATTCTTAGAGTTTATTACTTTCTATGTTTTTGGGGTTTAAAGTATTATTTTTAGGGTTTTAACTTTGGAGATTAAATTATTTATTCTTATAGGCTTTTTTTATTTCTATTTATAATATTAATATTTATCCTTTGCTTCACCAATTATTTCTGTTTATAATATTAAACCCTTGGGTTTATTAGTTCTTTTGGTGTAAAATATTAAGAATCCTTTGAGATATTGATAATAGATATAAACTTATTATAATATTAATAAAATATTATTATTATGTTATAATAGAATTATATTATAGTTTGAGATAAAACTATTGATATATTTAGAAATAATTTAATAATACATTTTTATTATATATTTTATTATTGAATAATATATATATATATATATATATATATATATATATATATATATATATATATATATTTCTGTCAATATATATAGTATGAGTATAGTTAATATTATTAATATATTATAACTAAATATATAAAATATTTTGGTGATTTTAATCACAAATATATAATATTTATTTTGGTGAAATATGGTATGTAGGTAGTGGATATAGGCCTATCGGCATATATCGACCACATTAGTGAATGGGGTTGTAAATCTATTTCATATAAGCCTACCTAAGATATGTCAATCACATTTGTAAATGTGATTGTGCTAGTTGTAATTGTATGTAAAGTATTTGTGAAACTTTAATCGCATTAATGAAATGATTTTATTAAAATATTTAAATTTGTAAATTTGTAAATAATTGTAAAATAATAAAACTAGAATAATATGAATTTTTGTAACATAATAAAGTTTAGAAAATAATGCAAATAAAATTCATGTACTTTAGAATTATCATTATTTTATTATGATATTACATACAAAAATACACTTTATACATTTTGGTGTGCTTATCATCATAACACATCGATGCGTCTTACTACTCTCGTACGAACTAGTTCTTCATAACTCTTCTCGCACTCGATGCGCTCATAAAACACCGCACCAAAATATAAACATCAACTTACAAACGCATCGTGCGCCTATAAACCCTACGCACCCGCCGTACTGTGGTTATTCTATAAAGTGTAGCATTGGGCGTTGAAGGGTTCGAATCGTGGGCAAGGATTTTTCCGAGGAGATAAGGGTTTGAAAAGACAAGAGTTTAAATTTTGGTCGAGAAGTTTATAGTAGAGAAAATGAGACATTCAAACATAAATATGAAAACAAAGACGCCATAGGATTCAGACAAATGATAGCTCACATAGAGCACAAAAGGATAAAAAGAGTGGCTGTGTTGAGACCAACAAGAGAGCATTTGGTTGAGGTCGATGATAAGGTTGGAGAGGTCCCATGAGGGAGAAATGGAGATCACGCTGATGGTAGAGAAAGATAAATCGAGGCAATGATGGGGGCCAAGAAGCACCATGAAGGGAAGGATTATCATTCTCTTAAGGACAAATAAGAGAGAAAGACGACTGAAATTCTTCGATCTATCGTAGGTCCCATGAAGGAAAAGATTCTTGAGAAGGTATTTAAAAGTAGCCGGGAGTATTTTCCAGCCGCTTGCTTACATAAACTTTCATCGCCAAAGCCGACGTTGCATAAAATCACATCTTCGGCTTTCAATTGAACCTAAAAGGAATCTCTAATCATCCGAGTCAGGTCCCGTGGATGAAACCAAGAAAAAGTCCGTTTCGTATTATAAATGAAATCCAGTGACCATTTCTATGGAAGAAAAGCATAGATACCGTAGCTACCATATTTCCACCTACAAATCGCCCTATTGGAAAAAGCTAATGTAATAGCCCATTTTTCAATGTCTTTTCCCTTTTCCTCAACCCTATACTCATTTTCTATGGGAACCATTGCCTCCCACATGTAATAACTTCATCGTTCAGTTGAAAATTCCGTCTTCTTTCTCCTAATAGATGTGTAATGAAGGACTCGTTGTCATAGCTCCTGTGAATATCTGCTATCGGGCCAGAAACAGAGATTCTATAAAAAATTTTAAGATCAATATAGAAAGCGCAAAGGAGAAAAGAGGAGATTGGATACCAAGATGGAGGAGGAACTTACAAATGAGCAAGTGATCACTCCATTGTTAGTTAGTATCATGCTGCATTCTTTCTTGCCAGTAATATAGTGTTTAAATGATACTGAAGAAGAAGAGAAAAATTTTATGAAATGGCTCAAATATTTTCACATAAAATGTACATTTCAACCATCTAAAAACTAAAATATCTCCAACTTCAATAAACTCAAGCCGTAAAAAATTAAACTATTTGTGAAAATCCTATGTCTTAGCATAGCACAAGTTCACATGCCACAATTCTCACTGGGGTCTCATAGTATTGCACCTTCACACACCCCACATTGCATTCTCTCCACATAATCGCTGGGGACCTCTTGGAATAAACAAAATGCATTGGAAGAATAGTTACTTCCATCAAGAATTTATCCAATTCCAATTCTCAATTTAATTTAATTCTAATTCTCAAGAATAAAGAAAATTCTAATTCTCAATTTCTCTCGTTGAAGTTCACTAAATTTTCGTGTGCACACCTAAAATTAATTTCGTGCCTTAACCGCAAATTGGTGTTATCGTTCATATAACCGCACCTATAAGATTAGTCACTCATACACTGTTGCTGTTGTTACAAAAGTATGCATCATGCGTTGCTATTAAGTGATGCACTAGTGACGAATAAACGCAGAATAAAAAAAGCGCAACTCTATTTTCTTTAAGTGAAAAAAAAAGCGGCAAATTGAAAAATGGGTGGAAAAATATTTTGAAAATATAATTTCATAAAATAATTATTTAAATACTAAATAATTCTACTATTTCACTATTTTTATATAAAATTTTCAGCTAGAGATTTCTAAGAGACATACCGAGCAAGAGAGCACAAGAGCGACCGTGGAGCAAATAAATACGTTCGATCGTGCTATCTTGACAATTAGAAACCAAACCTTCCGGTTATTCAAAAACTTCGTATCATAGAATCTCAAACCATGTCATGATTAGATTTGATTATTTTTTTACTTTTTCTCATAGCTTTATCCATTTACCCGAACCCTTCATTTTTTTTGTTTTTTTTTCCTTTCTTCTCCGTTTTTGTGATTTCGTAATTAGAATTTTCATTTTAGATTGACATCCAACCTACAAGACGAACTGTATAGCTCCATCCCAATCCATTCAGCGCCGGCTTGCGTGAATTTTTGGAAAAAAAAATTGAATTTTTTTTTACTTCCGTTAACTTCGCATAACCTAGCGCACTAGTGCATTAGACATACAACATACGCGCAAGTACCGTGTAATAAAAATTTGAAAACATTTTTAAATCAAGGTGTTCATATCTCGAAATAGGCACCGTGCTCCATGTTACTTGTGGATAATAACGATACTTGACGATTATACCTTTAAAGGCATTTATAATAACCCCACGCACCATATGGTTTATTATGCTATTTTTGCGGTGCATTTTTAATACCATCACGCACCGACGACAATGTGTACATCACAGGCACACCCGCCTTCTTGAGATTTATTTTTTACCCGAAAAAGCCGATAATTTATTTATAAATATTTTAATGAATGATATGGTACATGTTTCAAATTGATACGAAATGATCGACAAGAGATCAAGTAACAAAAATACCGATAACACATCAAGAAAAGAAAAAAAGAAAAAGTTCTTTGTAAATTCTTTATAAAAAATATTATTTTTGAATTATATGTGAGTTTAGCTATACATATTGTTTATCAGTGGTATCATGCAGTGTGAGTCAGCTAAAATGACGGGTTCGTATAAGATTATTTATGATCTAGAACCAAAAGAATGTAAAGCTTGATGGAAAAATTGCAAAAGGTTGAATCGTGTGAATGAAAAAAAAATTAATTATCCAATATGAGTTTCTTTTTTTAATTATCATTAACAATATACTTAAAATTATTAGATACAAGTGTTAAAAAAATCTATTAATTCATATCTATTTAATCTTATAGAGGGACCAACAACTCGAAAAGAAATGTTGCTCTAAGAAAAAGAAAAAAATGTAACATGCAAATAAAAATGAATTTCTTCTTAGCTCATCCGGAGTGGTGTTGGAGGTTAACAAAAGGGAAAAAAAACTTTACAAAATTTTGAGGGATCTAGTGGAATGAATGGTTGTGACGTTCTTTCCACTTACAATACAAAATCAATCCAATGATTCCAAGAACCAAATTTTATCTAAACCACAGAAGGGTTTCAGAGAATTGGTCAATGAGACATGTCGATTTTGGACAATAAAAACGACAACAACAAAAAAATAAGGAATGAAAAAGTAATATTCTTTAAATGTTTTTCTAGAATTATTTTTAAATATCACTTTTGTTATATTTACTTTTCATATATCAATATTAAAATTAAATATTTTATTTGCCATGTTACATTTTCGTGAATATTATGAAAATCTCAAAAGATGAATGAGTTGATACGTAAATACGCGTAGGAATGTTCAAAAAAGGTGTACAAGGAGATGGTAAAAGAAATGGACAAAATTGCGTCAGCAGAGGATCCATCTCAATAACAACATGCTTCAAATGTAATATGTAATCATGGATTTTTCTATCATTAGGTACAATAACAAAAAATTTAGCATTAAATATTACTCAAGAATTTTCTTAAAAGAAAAGAAAATGGAACCTTATTCAAAGACATAAAATAGGATGAAAAGGAAGAAAAGGGTTGATATCTAAGTTTGTGAGTAATTGTTACTTCCTTATAATAACTTAACTAGATTTCGTTTTTGTATTTTTTAAGTTATTTTACAAAAATCATCATCGTATGTTTTCAAATAGGTGCTAACATACAAAGAAGAACCATCGTACCTAATTGATCGTAAATTGGGTTAAATATGGGTTATGAGTATATGTTGGCATATCGAAATTAATTGTGTAATTTGTAAGTATATATCGATCTTGTTTTACTTAGCTTCTATTTTTAATTAATATAACAAAATAATATTTTATATTAAATATATGATTTGTTATGGGGCATACAACTTGGTGAAACAAAGTATGGAATCGCGCCAACAGATAAAATTTTGAAAGATGGCATGGTACATGGATTAAAGAATGTGTATAGTTTATGAGTGAATTGTTGCTACGCCATTTTTCTTTTTTATTTACATTGATGTATAATATTTAATATTGAAATTTTCATTTTTCTTCACCAATGTATATACACTCATTTAAGTTTATTTTTATGTTTGTAGATGGAAGGTGAAGAAGAAGAAAACAATCAAAACCGTGAACAAAACATTCCCGAAAAATAAACAAAGTCATGGAAATAGCTCTAGCAAAGGACAACAAATACAAATAATGATGATCACTATGTTTGGATATAAAAGCAGTTGTATTTTTTGAAATATGTCCGTGGAAATCGTACATTTTTTTTAATGTAATGGACATAGTGTCCCAATCAAAGACAAAGGGATACCACTAACCGCTTCCATTTCGTATGACAAAGACTATCTTACACACACATACGTGCATATATATATATATATATATATATATATATATATATATATATATATATATATATATATATATATAATATATGTTTTAATTTATTCTATTGCATTCTCCATTGTCGTTCTCAAAAGAACTAATAAAAATTTAATTCATATGAATATTGTTATAAGATATATATGTCTACTAGCTGAATAATGAATTTAAAACAATCACAATAATTTCACTATCATAGGCCTGTTTCTAAAAATATAAAAAATGAAAAATGGTGCGTGTCGGCCATCGTACACCGATTCGTTTGTACTTTGAAGCGCACCTAAGTATTTTCTACGGCCTATGGGCACTACAAATACCAAAACCAATTAAAAATATCGTTGCGTTTGTGTGGTACATCGCACCAATGCATTTATGTGTCTATACGCACCGATGTCAATGTATTTACCCTATGGGCAATGCACAAATATTGATACGAATTATAAATATCGGTGCATTTGTGTGATATTGTGCACTGTGGTGTTTATGTGTCTATAAGCGCCTTGCAGTATTTGTATGACCTATGGAACCGCACGAATATCGATACAAATTATAAATCCTTGCCTTTGTGTGATATTGCGCACTAGTGCATTTCTATAAGTCTACAGACCGGTGTGTTGGCCGACCTATGGGCACCGCACAAATCCCAAGACCAATTAGAATGACCCGTGCGTTGTATCACCAACACTACACCTAGTGCGGTTTTATACCTTAATGGCCCTGCCTACATTCTCCTTCGACCACCCCGGGGCACCTTTCTACATGTACGCACTGCGTTAAAGCTAGAGTAGTGCACCGATGAAATAAAACATCCGTAATAACCCGCCCACCCATTCTTTTTTAGTTGTGTTGAATTTATGTTAAAAAGCTCCACCAAAACCTCCGTAACCATAAAAAAATGTCGTAGCAAATGTTTTTTTCGACAATTTTGGCCAATTTTATAACACTAAAAACCTCCTTTATAACCTCCACTAGAGGGTTCTTCTTGTAGTGATTATGTCTACTTCTCAAACCATACACATAATACCTTTATTTATACATTAATTCACTCTTGCTTCTTCATCGACCATGCTTCCATTTATTCATTTATGTTGCTTCACTATGTCCGTTCTCTAGTGCTTCATTATTTTCCCTCTTTGCATCATTGTCCCTATTTTTTCTCTCACCTCTTCGCTTCTTGTATTCATGCGCAAGGTGAATCCATATTATTCAATCATCCCTATCCCTCTTCCCACGAGGGGTCCGTATAATTTTTTCACTTATCCATGCCTTCTAAACACTTTTCCAAACTATGAATAGTCATTTGTATCTCTTATTTCATTAGCTTCTCCAGGATCACTATGAACTACACAGATTCCCACAACAAAAAGCCTTTTTCACCCCTTCTACATGAAACCTCACTAAATTCATTTCCTTAACTTAATATTTTGGTATTCCTATTTTCTTCCATTAGTAAATCCCGAGATTCCTTTTTCTTCTAGGCTTCTATACTCTACTCTCTTCTCCCAAAAAATCTATCCATAACCATAACTATGGAGTTGTCTCACAAATTCTATCCAACGATAGCCGAAGTTGTTCTTGTTTTTTTTTTAAGGGATCCGTTACATATCCTATTTTTTATTCAATTTTCGTAATGAATTCTACATACTTTTCTTATGCATTAATATTCTTTCATTCAATTAAATTTCATACTTACATAATATAAGCTTTCGTTGGATTATTTAATTTCCAAGAAGACATCTTAATTTTTCCATCGATTTCAACTCTTAATGTTTTCATAATATCTAGTACTAACAAAAAAATAAGAAATATATATTGTCAAAATGGTCGCTTATAAAATAGATTCAATTTTTTGTAAATAAAACCCTCGCCTTTTCTTACATATATAGACATACAATAATGACATTTTATTATGAATTTGAAAATTTGAGTGGTTTACATTCTTTCATTAATAAACTATTATGCAAAATGACTTCACCATATTTTTAGCTTTGGATGTTTTACACTACCAATCATACACCTTCCTCATTATTCATGTGACATATCTATGTCTTATTCATGACTATGATTTTACTTAACTCCAATTTCCTTCAACATGAATTGAGATAATACAATATATAACCAAATATTTGAACTCACATTTGGACTCGATTATTGTTTTCTACATAATTCATCAATTTAAATTATTTCTTTTACTATTAAGATCAATTATCCTCAAACATATGACCATTTAAATAAAAGGACCTTACAAATACTAACCATTTTTCAAGTCTTAATTACATAACTAGGGTCTTGAGAATAAAATTTTCACTCTAGTTTCGCACTTTACATTAAAAACAATTCACACCTGCACCATTATGCAAACAACAAGCAACAATACTGACTAAATTAACTTGAGAAAATTTCACCAATGATTTAATATCAACCATACTTTTAAGATTACAGTTCCAATCATACACCTCATGTTATCTTATTTTTAATTAAATCTAAATATATTTAACCATTCGCCTCCCAAAGAAAACTACCTAAATCAAGAAAAAAATGTTATCATCTCATCAAGAGTGCATGCCTTTCATATTTTAGTAATATTTTTTTTTATCTAACACACTTTTGTTAAGGTGGACTAGATGTGATTTGTTGCATCACTTATATACTTTTTATAATGTCACTAATATTTTTCACCGAGGTTATCACATGGGTCTTAGCACCACCATTTCTTATTCCTCCCTTCACATGTCATCCATTTGCATACATTGATCTATATGTTATTTTGACTTAAAACACTATTTAAATCCCCCATTCTTTCACAATTTTTAGAATTTTTATTTGATACAACAAGATAATTAATGACAATTTGTACACCTATATTTCTCTCTATATATATTATATAAAAAAAATTGTCCCATACATCTCAATAAAATATGGTTTTATAAAACATAACAATGAGGACCAGGAGTATGTGTGAATGGAGAATCATAATGAAAACACTTTCTCCTCCTATTTGAAAGTTATAATAATAACAAAATTCTGATCGTTTAAATCTCCACTTAAACTTCCTTGAATAAAAAATCATAATTAGTGCGATAAATGATGATTGATGCCCTCAAACACTATGGGAAAATTATAAGCATTTAAAAAATATCTAAATATATATACCCTCCTTCAACAATACTTTTCTTATTTAAGTCCTTTGTTCCACTATTTAAAGTCCACATGTTGCAAGTTAGCAAGATATTTGTGGATTCAAGTCTCAATATCACTATTTCACATATTGAAATCATGTGGATTTCTCGTGGGTAATTATAGGTGTTGCATGCATGTTTCTAGAAGGGGAGAATCACTATGCATGGTATAAATTACTGGTTCAAGCTTTTACCCTTTTGCTTATTTATGCCCCCAGTGGAATATATGTCTAACGTTACTTGCCTTACATAGGAACCTATTTGCAACAACTTTATGGTGAACAAATCAAAGTATTTTAAATGCCAAACTCAATTCATCTATTAAATGATAAATTTCCTTCTCATGTGATTGTTATTTTTAGTATATCCATTATGAGCTTTTCATAATGATGACTCAATAATAAATATAATAAAATTTCCTCTAACTTTTCTCAGAGTTGTGCCTCTAAAAAAAAATTTATTTCACAAGCCAAATTTATTAACTAGAAAAAAACATTACCACCTCTGCATAAACCTTGAGGTTGATAATGCAATTTGGAATATGAGGTTAGGATGATTTTTGTGTGGTTCACAATCTAGAGATCCAAATATTCCAATATCATCTCTTAATAGCCTTAGTTTGGTGATTTAGATGATATTATTAATTCAAATTCTATATTTGGATTCAAAATCCAATTGATTACTTATCATTTGAACTACTCCTACGATAGGATACCTTTGAGCCCATACTATTGGGCCCTCCACGAATTTGGGAATTTCTTATATGTTTTTATTATAATAAAATGATATATTATAATTCTTAAATATATATTGTAAGCCGAACGTTATATCTATAAACCCCGAAATTTACAAGCCTAGAACTTATTCACTTGTTGATTCGCCCGAGTATTGCAAAAAAATGTTGCAACTCCCTAGTGTCTCAAATTTAATTTTCAATAGGGGTTTCGTACAAAATTAAGAGTTTCCAACACTATATGTGTAGTAGACACCGGCTCTTTCCTTTTCGATGAATTTTATGTAGGTGGAAATACCAAAATTAACTCTAGATGTACAAAGACCAAGTTGAATATTCTATGCTATAGGAAATATGAAATTGCAAGAAATACTCATGGGAAAGAAATATGGCACACAAACCTAGGCTATTTTAAATCAAGGAAAGAAAACTAATCTATCTTTAATGAAATGAAAACTTGCATTTGATCTTCAAGGAAAGAAAACACTCTTCTAAAATAAATTCCCGCAAACATTAAACCTTAATTATGTAGAAAGTAGTTTCTACAACAAATCAAATAAACGAATCTACAAAAGTTATTTTTACTTATAAGTTCCATTATCAAGGTTCCATGTATGTTTCAATACATTAAGGAAGGGAAATAATGAATTCATAGGAATATGAGTGAGTTGATAAGGCAAGTTTCAATCTACCATAGGAGTCCCTCTTTTGCTACAAGAGATAGTCCAATGATCAAGTGAACATTATACATGTGAGGTTGGAAGGAAAGTAAGCTAAGGATAATTTGGAATATTATAGAATACATCCATTCAAGGCATTAAAATAACTTGTGGTTGAGCTAATATAAAAATTCAAGGATTAAGGGTTTCTTGTAACTACATGTAGTAGAGTGTAAAAACAACAAAACAATAAATTATGGAGAAAATCAATAGTACGAAAGAGAATGAACAAAATTCAAAATGAAAATTCCATGTAACTATTGTACCCACTATAAATAATAGCACCAAACGTTAAGATAATCCTCGCAAGGAAATACCGCCGATTAACTATCTAAATAACCATTCATGAAAGTTCTTTCCATAAATATTTTGCAGATAAAAAAATGCATGAACATAAATGGTATAATAAGGAGCTTGAGCACTAGGTTTTGGCCCTAACCCAAGGAATATTAGAATCCTTAAGGAGGCTGTATCAAGAGATGAAATTAAATATCACTTACATTAACTAAAAATGTTTCTGTACATGAAAAAGTTACAAAAATTGTTTGAAGTCTAGGCTTCTCCTATTCTTCACATTCTAAACTATATTTTTCTTCTTCTAGTAGGGTACTGCCTATTATTTATACAAAGATGTGTATGTAGCAACCTCCTTGAGAGGATTACTTCTTTCCCTCTAAAATCCATACAAAAACGAGATATTGTTTCCTAGGGCACCATGCAACAATAAGAAGGAACATTTACTATACTTAGCTAGCCAAGTAGGGATTCTTCTATAGGAAGTAGTAGGCCGTATGAGTATATATGGTTGTATCTCCTCAAAACATGTATAAACTCCCCTTCAATATCTTGTACAATAGTCATGTTAGGCACATAAAGCATGAAAAATCACTGACTCTCCTAATAACTCATTAACATAGGAAAGTGTTACTAAGTGCAAAAAAAGGAAGGTTCAATATAGGCTTTACGTGCTTAGGAGGAGCTATATGGGCCTAATATTTACCGATATGGGAGGCCCATCATACCCGCCTATTGGAACTATTGCTCACCCTTTGAGTAACTTACTATCCTTCCCCCTCTCGCTTCTTTCTCATTCATCTCGTTGGCAACTTGATTGGAATTCCATGCTAAGCTAGAGGTTGTTGTGTTTTCTAGGGGGAAACCTACATTCTTCAATGGATTGTAATTCTCGTAATAATCTTCCTAAATATGATGTTCTCTGACCCTAGTAGGGGTGGATTGAAGCTAAGCCTAATCCATTGGGATCCAATCTTATGAATATCTTGTAGAAAGTAGCCTTGGAAAGTGTGGTCTCTAATGAGTCAAGAGTTGTATTATCTCGATTATATCAGGTGTAAATGTTTTCCATCTCCTTTGGAAAACTTATAAGATTTCCTCTCCCTACAATATTAAGTTCTTCAAAGTGGAGGATGGCCCACTTGTCTTTTCTTGTAAACTTCCACTACTTTTGGGTCTTCTCCCAGAATAACATGAGTGTAGGTGAGGATGGATGAAGTCAGTCCTCAAGACTAATCCAAATTGGCTCTCTTATCTCCACATCCATTGTCTTATTTACCTCTTTATCTCTAATCTCCTTTTGTCTTAACCATTATTCTAGGGCTAACAACTATGCACCCCTATATATGGGATTGGATCACATATAGCTAAATCTATAATGACAATGCTGTGAGGGTATAATTCAAAAACTTGGTTTTATACTCCATACTACATTGCATTTAATAAATTAATAAAGTCTCTAATTTGTTATAGAGGATGGTCCCTTTCTATAATATCACGTCTATCTGAAATCGGCACCATTGTTATTTAAAAATAGTGAGTAATCCTTTAAGGTTTTCTGGTCATAATCGCCTCTAAAGGAGTGTGTACCATTGTCCCTAAAGTTGTTTTGAAAGTTGCAATTTGAGGCCTTTTCTTGTAGCAAACCTCAGGGTATGTTGTTATTGATTTTAACTATATGTTTTCTTTTCTCAAGATATTCCTTCTTATTTTCTTCATCTAACCTTAGGAAGGACATTTCTTCCCTCATTTTATTCATCTCATCCTCTATTTTAAAGAATATCGCCACTCCATTTGGATTTGGCTGCGTTCTTCCACCAATTAGTTTTAACATTTTATTTTCCTTACATTTAAATGGGGAACTAAGTTCTTAGGAAACACTCTTCCTAATGTTCTTATAGAAGAAGTATCAACTATTAATGGCTAAGAGAAAAAAGGAACGGAGGTTCCTTGATTGCTTGGTTTCTTTTTCAGCTTTTCCAGAATTTTTTAGATCAACTGCAAGGAAAGTTGTTCATGTATATGGGAAACCTAACCCTAAGGGACTATACTTGATGCTATATTTTTCAATGGGTTTTTTCATTCTTCTAATCAGACTTGAAGTTTTATAACTTTTCCCCTTTTACATATTTTAGCCTTTCCTTTCTATAATGGATATCTCCTCAATAGTGTTAGTAGAAGAAGGAGGCTTTGGATTGCCACTATATCATATCCTAGTGCTTTTCCTTCGGTGTACAAAATATCTTGAATAAGCCTACTTTTGTTTTGGCTCGGTAAGATCGTTGAGACTAAGTAATGGTTGCAATTTCCTCCTTCTTATTCCTATATGATTTCCTCCTTTTTCTATTGTACAAGGATGGCCACCGTTTCCTTTTCCACTTCCTAGTTGAATCCTTCTTAATATTTTTCAAATTATTACCGGGCCTATAGGAAATCATGTTTTTCCATATCTATTAAATCCATCCTATGGGACGCCGAATATTTTCTAATGCATATGTGATTAGCAATTTAATAAGTTGTGATGGGCGAAGTAATTATTCTTACCTTTCCTTTGACCTTGGTGCTCATCTCCTTGAGGGATTGAAGGAGAAAGCATGGTATAATCAATTACTCATGAGCTTCTTGAAATATCGCCTGATAAAGGAGCCTTAATTGCGTACATACACTATGGTTAACCTAACCTCGTAGGAAATGTATTTAAGAATGTGGTATGCTACCTCATCCCAAGGGTAAAATAGTCTCTCCATTCTATTTTCATTCATATTCTCATCTCGGGTTTCTCATTGGAGAGGAGGAATCCTCTGGCATTGATAGTATCTTGTCCCCTTACTCTCTCCAATGTAGTTGATCCAAGAGGATCTTAAAAGGCTCAAAATTTGAAGTCCCTCAAATCTCTACAAAACCAAAACCAAGTAATGGAAACCATCAGATGATTCCAACAATGTGAATGGAACCTCAATCCAAGTTTGTATGACAAATTTATGCTCATATGAAGCTTTCTAAAAAAATTAAAAAAGTTTGAACTCGTCAGCGTGCCACATGGCATCACCAAAAGGAACCATGTGGGACCCTGTGAGTGCCATGTCACCCATCGTATGTTCCATGTGGCATGATGTGGTGTCCCGCTAGGTAGATGGCATGGCAAGACAAGGTTGATTTAGCACATATCTCGTCCTAATCATATGGGGCCACATGGCACAATCAAACAATAATTAGAGGAAATTTTAGCATAAAAGTACCCATGAAATTTCATGTAACTTCCATCGCATAATATGTAAATTAATCAAAATCCTTTAAATTCAAAAAGAGGTAGATGTAAATATTTTGGAGGGAAAAATAATAAAAACTACTTTTTTTAACTAGTAAAAAAAGTGTGTTCAACACACTTTTTTAATGTATATTCATTTTTTATCATCAGGGGTCTTCTCAAAAGTCAGTATAATGGTACCCGTTGTATGTGGAATTTAATTTTGCATCCAACCAATGTCTACACTTGAAAGTTTAGTAAACCTATAAGGAGATAAGCCAAAAAAATACAATTAAAAACAAGAAATTTTATGTTTTTCCCTCCAAATTTCATTACATTCGTTACTGTCTTTAGTACGATTTTTTCTAAGCTTTTTTAAGTGGGGCTTTCCAATATAATTTCTCTAAAACTGTAGGAATTCATTGGAATCACAAGTTTGATGGGTAACTTTGCACAATCAAGATGCCCTTGGGATTTTTGAGGGTGTTGAATCCATATATACAATGAAAAGCGTAGTTTAAATAATACAAATCAAGATTTCACCTCAAATTTTTTCCTTACTGGATTATGGCAATCGAAACTCCAAAAGTCACACTAAAGACAACTCCCTTTTGTTTTACTATTTTAACTATTATTTTATTATTTTTCCCTAGGAGACCACTTTTAGGATGAACTTTCTTCTAATAGCCATTGTTGTGTGTGTGTGTGTAATGATTAATTAACTAGTAATTACTAATGAAGAGGCGTGTATTTAAGGACATGACCACTTGTTAAAGGGTACCTACCTAGTATAAGGTACCCTCACCCTCATTTGTAATCAACATCTCATATTTTTATAATTTTATTATATAATATATTTGTCCTATAATACATATTTACATATACCAAATGTGTTGCATATTCTATTATATGGACGATGTTTGTTACATTGGTATTAGAGTTGTTCAATCCTTTGGTCACTTAACCAAAGGGGGTACGCAGGCAATATGATTTGGAATTTGGCCATTAAAATAAAAGGAAAAATAAAATAAAATTATATATATATATATATATATATATATATATATATATATATATATATATATGAAATAAATAAATAAATAAAAAGGGTCGACAACCCTGCTGCACAGAGGTCGAGCCACATGACATCGTGCTAACACCGCAATGCCATTTCCATTTCTATTGTCGCTCAATAGCCACATCCAAACCATCTAAAATTGTTGAACTAATTTACACCGTGTCCTCCAATAGTGTGCAAAAAAACCATATCCCTCCCAACCAAAAACACATTAGTCCATATGTTGTTTCGACTCCATTTTAGGCTCAATTGAATATTGCAATAGGATTAACCAAAAAAAAAAAGAATAAAATTCCATGGTAGAAGCTATATTTTGATAAGAACTGTCACCATTTAAACCTAATTCTAACGCTTTTGCATTCTAATCATTCGTTTACGATGTGATATTAAAAAACACAAAGGTACAATCACACCCCTTCACAATATTCGGATCAAATTGGATAAGTCGCCAACATAAACGAATTATTGTGTAATTATTTTGTAAATTATCTATTCATAAGAGTGAAGGATACATATCATACATGTTGTTCAATATTTAACATTAGTCATGGGTGTATTAAAGGGTCGACAAGCCATGTATTAAATTTTATATCAAAGGGTGAAATATTTTGAGAATGGCCTGAAAAATGACAAGGAAGTGGAGGCCATGTGTGTTTAGAACCGAAAGGGAATTAACACAAGGGGGATAGAGCAATAAAGCCAAAAGCAATAATGAGAGACACAAGAAGGAAGTGGAATGTGATACCAAAACGTTGAAGCCCATGTATCGAAAGGCGGTCCCGCCTACTGCAGGACACTCCGCAGAGGAATTTCTTCGAGGGGGTCGATGGGCCGGGAGTAAAGCGAGAGGCCCTTACCCCCGGAATTGCAAACGCACAGCACGGCGGGGCCCTCGACGGGGTAAGGGTGGAGTTCCCACGCGTGGCGACCGTGTGGCAAACACCGTAAGGCAGGGACCTCACTAAGTGGGGAAAGTCATGTGTCTATTTGGCGTAGAAAATCACACGTGAAGAATTGACAACATACATAGGTAAAAGGTAAGGCAAAGTTTATTAGGTCAGTCGGTACCGAGACCCGTACCAGCCTTAAACCTAACACGAGGCGCCCACCTACACCTCGACACCCCCAATCCCCACGCGCCACGTGTCTCATTGTCGTTGTCCTTAAGACACTCCGTCTTCAATATCCTACCACCCGCCTTTTTAGCTCGAATGTACCCCCGCTCCAGAGTAACAACTCCCGCATTTCACTCCAAAGAAAAGACACAAAGTTACTATCTACTAAAATACCAAGTAGGAAGAGCGCCCGTCTACCTCAATCATTGTCGTGGTTCCCCCGCGTCAGCTTCCCAAGCAAGAAAGTACCCCTCCGTTCGTGTATTCCATTATCTATTTTCCCTATGTTTTCCTTTCTCTTTTTCAAATTCTTGAAAATGTCATCCATGGGAGGGGAACGCCCAAGAAGAACGAGCCGTAAACTCCTCAAAGGTCCGTGAGTCTAGGAACCTCATGGTTTTGAGCCCCCATATGACTTGGCAGTCGGAATCTCGTGACCCAAAATACCCTTTTTGACATACGCAAGATCAACCCCTCGCTGCCCGCCATTGCAAGAACGCGTACCGTTTCCCGGTTGTCGTGTCGGGCTTATACCACCAAATCACCCCTCAAGTCCATTCTTGTGTTGATTTCATCACTCCGGCTCGCGAGGATACCTTGATGTACATCGGGCACCTTTCGTTTCCCCTCAAGGGAATAGGTTCTTTCCTTTCTCCCGATGTTATCGGTATTGTGCCCTCCGTTTCCCCTCGCCGACACATATGTCGTTCAAATATGAAACCTTGGCAACCCGGGCCTCTCATTAAAAACCACGGGAAGCTCCGTCGTGCCTTTATATCTTCCATAACCGTCGACCATGCAACTTCTTTGCCTACATTAGAGCCGTTTTCACTAAGTATTTTCGTCGAAGAGGTTCGACCCATTCTCTCCTCTCTACCGCCGGCCTTTCGGGGGTAGGGAGCCCGAAGACATTTCTATAGTATGCGTTCGCTCTTATGGCTCATGTCACGTAATGGGGTAGCCTTAGACATTCCCGGTTTCCTCTCCCCACGAACCCAATTCCGTGTGAGCTCTCACAAACCCGCCGCCCGTTTCTCGCTCAATGGTGTTTTACCTCTTCTTGTTCCGCATGCGCATAAGTTCGATTGTCTGGGGGTTGCATGTGCCCACTCCGAGAATTCCCAACCCGTACTCGCCTTCGATTGGAATTTTCCGTCCATCACTACCTAAGGGAGAGGGTTATGCTAACTTTGTGAACACTTTCATGTCCATCGCCTATGCCATCATTCATGACTCGCCTTCTCCTAAAGGTTTTACCGTAAATGAAACGCCGGATGCAAGCCGGGAAATACCAAAGCAGACCGAGATTGGTTTCTTTTTGAAGATCGCACCGAGATTCGGTCTATGGAGCCGAAGTTGCCCCATACCGGCCGCGCTTTCCCCGTCCAACGAGTTTACGCCCTCGAATACATCCGCAAGCCCTCGTGCCGACCAGCTCCATTTTGTCCCCGCTAAGAAAGGCTACATCCTAAGGCTTCCTATCGAAATCGGCCCCTTCGTGGTAAACTCAAGACATGCCCTCCCAATCGTTGAAAAAATGCCGCAAGGTATGGACCCGATGTCAGAGGCCGGGCTTATGACCCGCAAGAAATCATTTCAAACAAAAGGAAAAGGAATGTGTCTAGACTCCACATACATGAGCCGAGGCCATTTATGGAAATGGAGGGCTAACCTCGAAATTTGGCCCTTGTTTTCGCATGGAGACAGACTCAATCACACAGGGGAGGAGGAGGAAGTGAACAGGGGCGCCATGAAGAAGAAGAAGGTACCTCCGAGTAGCACCACCGCCCAAGAGGCAAAGGATGACCACCAAGAAGTCGAAGTCATAGGAGAAGGGAAATTACCGGAACCTTCACGAAATTTGGTGAATTTGATAAAGGCAAGGCAGTGGATAATAAAGTGTTGAGAGACAAAGTTGTCGCTCGATTTCATAGAGGCTACGCAG
Organism: Pinus albicaulis; assembly: GCA_034641835.2. Taxonomy (NCBI): domain Eukaryota; kingdom Viridiplantae; phylum Streptophyta; class Pinopsida; order Pinales; family Pinaceae; genus Pinus; species Pinus albicaulis. Next base: position 734,320,323 of record CM076580.1, read on the forward strand.
TCATCATCGAGCACACTTCGTCCAGGGCAAGCGAAAGGGAACAGATGAATAAAGCAATCCGAGACAGGTAAAAGGTCAATTAGGGGGTATGTGGAAAAATATCATACTGTGCTCTCCGCCTCTATCAACGCGACACCGAAAGCCTGGTATTGTCTATGGCAAAGGCCATCCCGGACTTACATTCCGATGTTCCCACTATAAGGTGCTCGAATTTGCCATCGAAGGCGTAAGGTACGTCAATGACATGTGCGAATTGCTCCAAACAACATGATGAAGGATAAACTAATGCAACACCCCTCGCACTAAGAAAGTTAAAACGTAACATGACCAAAATTGAGGGCATCCTTAGTAGTTGAATGTTTCCCTGCTGCAGCGTACACACTGTGTGCATGTTCTGGTGACCGTATCAAGAACTCAGAGGATGGAGGAAAAAGTGCACGAAAGTACTCATAAATCAGTTGCAGAAGGAAGTTGCACCGCAAAGACAAAAGGCTCGTATACCCGCCTCGCATCATGTTCACTCGAATTGGTACAGTAGAGGAGGAGAAAGTAGAGCTTTCTCACAAAGTTATCCAAGGAGAGGAAGAAAAAGAAAAGATCAGCGAGCTACGTGACAAAGCAACAGAGCTACAAGCCAGGGATTCACATACCGCTACCACCGAAGCGTCAAGTGGAGTCGGGCCTCATTTCCAAGACAACCGTCCGTTGCACCGCAGCCGAGATCAAGTACCGGAAAAGCAAGATTCACGCCGTACAAAAGATCACACAATTGGAGAACTCCCCGGCCGAAAATGCCGTAACAATGGGAGAGGGGCTGCGAAGGAAGTTGGAGCAAGAGAAGAGGGTCAATAAGAGAGCAAACAGAAACCATTGCCGACATGAGAAGTCGAGCAAAAGGGGAACCTCACCTTTCTCGGTCAAGCATAACTGCCGATATAATCACGACAAGAACCGAGCAATGGGATTTTTTGGACACCCGTAGGGGAGCACAAGTCCGCTATTCCCTATCTCGCAGAAAGTTGCGGAGGCAGTGCTGATATGCCCAATGTGAGCTCAACATGCTAGGGATTACATTTCATTTCTTTACGAGCCGAGGTCAAACGACTTGGAGAAACACGATATTCTGGGCCCAACTACGAGGCTCATCAAATGTCATAAGATCATCGACAGTAGCTGTGCCCGAGTAGCACCGAGCCTTCGAACAAATGGTCGACAGCGTCGTACTCGTTCGACGAGGTATGGAATGGAATCACCACAGCTCGGACCCCTTCCCCGCCGGGACCTGGCCCGCCCCCGCCGTGCTCTTGCCCTTCGACCAACATGGCCGCGCTTGCAAACAAAAGATCGACTGATCTCCGTGGGACAGAAAAGCGACTCAACTCAAAGTCGACACAATTGTTACGGCCTCCAAAAAGGAGTTTAATCTCCTTTACATGATTAGGCACAAGCTTCCCCTACCGGCGGTGTTTTCACGCTCTCACCGAAGCCTTTATCGAGGTGGGAGGGGCTCCGCCGATGCCTCGTGCCACTGTGGAGAGTCGCCAGTGATGCAATAGCGCTTATGAGTCGCGCATGCCGCTCGTCCGCAAACATGCCTCCGCCCGAATCACACGCTTCCACTCACCTCTCCAAAGGTTGATTGTTATGTCAACTCATGATTTGGCTTTAACTACTCGTTTATTTTTACTCGCTAGTTTATTTTTCAGTTTTTGAGTGGGTCGCTCTCACTCTTGCATTTTACTTTCTTACTGAACAAAATGTTTAAATTTCTCGTTTTTGAAAATGGCCGAGAGCTCGTTTACACATGATGGGAGGCTTCGATTCCCCATCATGAATTTTGTTGTTATGAAAGTGAAATTTCATCAAATTTTGTTCATGCGAAGAAGATATTTTCCCAAAATTATCTTCTCGCTCGAGATGAAGGGAAGCCTATGAGGTAAATCAAAGGAGAAAATAGTAGCAAACTTTGGAGGAAGAATCGGTGTGGTAAGACCTTCTTTGCTTGGCTATTTTGTGAACGTCCTAATATGAATGCAAAAGAGCCCGTAGGGCCTCAATGAAAAGGAGTTTTGTTTCCGTATAAGGATTCGGTTTCGATTCTTCACAAGGTGTTATTCTCTCTTATGTGTTGTAGTGTAGTTATTCATTTCGCTTATATCCACATATCCGGTGTTGCATTCCGGAATGCGAGTTGTCAGCTGATTCCCGTTATGAATTTATCCGTGGATACTTATTTCATTGGGGCCTTTCTGCACTTTAAATATGGCTTAGGTGTAATATGTTGTTCCATTTTCACTCCATTCACATTTCGCTATATTGAATGTTATGAAGTATTATTTACGAACGTGGTTATCATGTATGGATTCTTAATGTTTAAGCCCATCACATGTTAACGTGTGTTTCGAATATTTTTTTTATAGCAATTAATATCTTCTTCCTTCTACATTCTCGCAGATACCCTTATATCATCCTTCTCTCCGTGAAGTATTTGAGAATCCAAATTTCCCTTGCTACAGCCGAATCCGTCTTTGGAAATTGTCTTTGGTATTTATGTTTAGCTAACATCTTGCTTATTCGTAATTGCTTCTTCAGCTCATAAGCTTCGAAATATTGATACCATTGAAATTCTAGTTTTCCAATTTGAAAAGAAATAGTTCGAGAGCTCCTGGGCCCGTTGAGATCCTTCCCATTACATGATCGTGTCTCTCTCGCTATGTAAGATGTCCTGTGCACTGGTCTATGGCAACTCTAGGCTATCTCTAGGAGTTACAACATCTTTTGGCGCCGTTTCGGGGACCGAAGTTGAAGAATTTTAAGATCCCCGGGCCTCGAAAAATCTATTCACTCTTCGGGCCTAGGGGAGTACTAAGAGTTGAGAGAGTTGTGCACCCCTCACCTTGGCGACTCCATGGGGCCATTTTACAGCTTAAACCTTTTTGCGCTCCCGGCTCCCCGTAAGCCACACCTAAGGTCGATACATCTCATTCAAGGACACCCTCTCCGTGTCCCACCCAGAAAGAATCCTACATAGAAGAGGCCGGAGGGAAAGGCAAAATAATTCATACCGAGATTCCCGAATTCTCCCTAGAAAACTTTCTCGTATTTCATCCTCTTCCTCTCAAATCGCCCAAATACAAGGCCCTAACCCTATCATAAGGGATACAAAGTAATTATTCAGAGAGCCCACCTCGTGGAGGCGCCCATATCAAAGACGAAGCCGAGTCTAGCTATACTCCGCATTACTCTTTCCATCCTACCCCCGAAAGTGAGGAGATTAAAGAAATATCGAAATAGTTGCCGTTCACAGCCCTACATTCGTCACCCCTCAAGCCGTTGTTCACTATATCCCCATCATTATCCATACTTCACTTCCACCTTTCTCCTCCTCCTCTTACATCTCGGCCTTTTTGTACTACCTCCACCTCCCAATGGCGAATGTCCCTCGGCTTCCCTAGCACGTATATGCTCCTTTATAGCTACCGCGTACTAAATGACATGCCCTCAGATTATTTAAATATTCTCGCCGTATTTAGTGGTGAGAATGACATTGAAGCAATGTACATGTCGTAAATTTTTCTCGCTCTTTTCACAGAATTTTTAATGCATAACGAGACGAGCTCTTCTAAGGTTGTTCGTGCACCTTAGATGGGGCCAGAATGGTCTGTAAAACCCTCATGGAGCCATTCACTGAAGCCAACAACACTTGGGAGGCACGGTGAGACGCCGTGTCAAAAAAAAAAGTGGGGAAAGGAAAGATCACGATGATGTCCTTTAATGAGTTTAACACTCGAAAAAGAAGCAATAATGAAGGGGGTATGAGAGTTTATCAAGATTTAAAAATTGTACCGAGTCTCCCCATACATAAAGCCCATCGTACCGCCAAGGTCATTTTTAGGCAATTACTTGGACTCGAATTTGGCGCCTTACCGAGAGAGAGAAAGCGCCTACCCCGGATGATGGCCGGGCGTACGCGTTGGAGATAGAAGCAAATTTTTGTCTCGACCGGAAAATCCAAAGGGAAACAAGAACACGATGTCGAAGGAGGGGAAAAGAAGAAGTATCCACCCTGTGCCAAGGATGCCACGTCAAAGATTCAGCCAATGACTGTGGATACTTAGGGGTTGTACCTCAGCCCCAAAGGCGAATTTTAAGGGATTTTAAATTTTAATAGGGCGAATTTTTTATATAAAATCTATTTTCTATAGTTTTATAAAATTAGTCCAATAATTATTTTAAAAATAATTAATTACTATATATTAGCCCACCGAAAAAATTTCGCATAAAACTGAAACAATCGAATTCGCCCTCCATTCTCTTTGTTGGAGCATATTTCAATGGCATTCGCCTGGATTTACAACATCTGAGGAAAGGGGTTGGAGTGATTCGCCCCATTTTTTCACTGGTTTGCTGGGGTGGTTGGGGCTTGGAAGTTGAATGTTGGTCCTTGGATGTGCATAGGCTCGCCGATCTTCTTGCTGGCTGAGCGAGGGTAATGGATTACTGAGAACATCAAATCCTCCATTATTGGGAAATAGGGCACACATTCGAGAGCCTGCTAATGTCGAATATATCATCAAGTTATTTCATTAATGGAACTCTCCAAGGAGACCCGATGATCATTCTGGATTCGATGACAATAATAAAATATGCCATCAATGCATATTACCTTCTATTCTCAGCATACCTGGTGTTCTCCATGTAGCGGGGGTTTGCCATGTTGTGCGCAGGATCGGTGAGGGAAAAAAAGAGGATGAGCATAATGCTCACCAACATCAAACTGCAAACCGGTTCCTTCATCCAAATCCTGACCACGCAAACTAGAATATGAAGAGATAATGCACATCAGGGACTTGTTTAGAGGCTTTGGAATAGTCATGAAATAGTTATTGTATTTTTTTTATAAATGGAGAGAGTTGGGTTTTCTGCTGCTTCATTCCATGTGGGTTCTATATTTTTATTCTGTATTCTGGCTTTTATAGTTGTTGAAGCCTGGGGGCCATGGCCTTCCAACTTCAACATAACAAAAGCTGCAGATGTATCCATGGGAAATGAAATTGGGAGCTCAAAGAGATATGAAGGCTCCTTAGAATTTTTCCACATGAGATACCACAATGGTCCTGTGCTCAAGCCTCACAGAAAATATCACCATTCATACAATTTGGTATGGCAACTGGACTTTCAATGACAAGAGGATCACAAAGGCTTTCTTGCTTGCCCTCTCAGACAACAATAGAAGCGTGAGGAGCAGTAAAACCCCCTCTGTTGCAGAATGGTGGAGGATTGTGTAGCTTTACATATACCAGACTGGGTCCAACATCAGCAAGAATATTGTGGTGGGATCTGAAGTGAATGATCGCTATTACTCTCATGTAAAGTCACTCACTCGCCTCTCAATCCAGGCTGTGATTAAGAGTGCAGAAACAGCCCTTCGCCATCTCTTGCTCACTTCTACTGATGCAGCAGTCCAATATTTCTGTAGGGAAGTTTGTGGGTTTCATTATTTTACCTTCCCTTCCACTGTAGGGTATACCCTTCCCTATGCTTGGGTAGGGCACTCTAGAAAACAGTGCCCAGATGTCTATTCATACCCTTTCTCAATCTCTTCATACATGACTGGTATGCAGCCCTTCAAGTCCCCTAAAAGTAACATTGGTGTGGATGGCATGATCAGTTTTATTTCCCATGAACTCTCAGACCTTGCATCTAATCCATTATGGTGAGGTGAATAGAGAGTGATGTTTGTGTGCAGGAGATTGTTGATGGTCGTTGTGGGTATGTACATTACAACTGCTTAGATTGATGTTCAGATGAATAGATATTCCTCTATTTCCTGTGAATAAATGTGGATTATCACTTATCATGTACATATTTTCTTCCTATTTAGCTTTTTTTTTAACCTGATTGATGTTCAAATAGGTAGAGTCTCCATCGTTACCTGTCAATCAATGTGGATTATTACCTATGAATTAATGTATGTGGATTATAATTTATCACGTAGATTTTTTTTTCTTCTGGTCTTATTCAGTTTGTTTAATTGGAATTGCAAGCCTGGCTCTCTGTGAGTGAAAACCATAACTCATTAACTCATAACTCACCACCATGTGAATATATATGGTATCATTCTTCTGCAGTTTATTTAATGGATTGGAATTGCAAGCCTGGTTTTCTGTGAGTGACTGACAACCATAACTCATAACTCTTTGTGAGTGACAACCATAACTCATAACTCACCACCATGTGAATATATATGGTATATTTCTTCTGCAGTTTATTTAATGGATTGGAATTGCAAGCCTGGTTTTCTGTGAGTGAGTGACAACCATAACTCATAACTCACAACTATGTGAATATATAATATTATAAAGTAATCAACCCTCCTTTTGAAAACCATAATTATCAACCATCTGTAATACATTGTGAAGGTAACATGCAATAGGAAATAAACTGGGTTACTTGTATTAAAAATACAAAAAACATTCACACTCTTAAACTGGTGCACATCCTCCATACAGAGTTTAAATTTTGTTGGGCATGCTTTATTCAAAGTGCAGAAATTTTGTTGGGCATGCTTTATTCAAAGTGCAGTTTACCATTATGATGGTGGAGTGAGATTTATGGTTTTCAACCATAGTGTTAAATTTTACCATTATGATGGTGGGGTGAGATTTATGGTTTCCATCCATAGTGTTAAATTTTACCATTATGATGGTGGGCAGAGATTTATGGTTTTCATCCTGAGCTGACTGTGGATTGGTGTGTATTTACGGAATTATGTATTCAGTTGCAAATTTTTTCATTATTTATCATTAAATCATAGTCAAGAATTTGTGTGTGAAATCTAATTCAATGATATCTCATATTAGCATTTATGGGGATTGCCTGTTATGTCTTGTAGATGGGGGATGTCCCTTGATGTTCTCATTTCGAAGGGTATGTCGTGGGGATATTTCCCTATTGAACCTTGTGAAATAGGGTTGTTTTGAAGGCTACATGTAAATGTGGACACTATAATATTTCTTGATCCTATCACAGTATATAGCAAGGTTCCCTTTCAAAGCACCACCTTCCAAACTATGAAAAGTGCTCAGAGTTTTATTTATTTTTTAATTTTGTTAATTAATTTTATTAAACTGTAAAATTATGTAGGTCGCATTATCTTCTCCATAAGTAACCCCTCCTAAAACCATGAAGCCTTTATCCCATTCAATATTCTGCAACTGGAAACTTTCATGAGTTACATCAAATGGGAAATCTAGGTAGCGAAAAATAGTTTTGGAGTTTGTAAAAATTCTGAGCATGGAATAATGGAGTGTAATAACAAGTGCATTAACAAGTGAATGGAATAACAAGTGCATTAAGCAAGCAAGTGGAATGACAATACTATTGACTAGGGACAATTTTGGAAGAGCTTGTATGCACAACCACTTGGTGCATAGGTTTTTTTGTACTGCTTAAATTAGCTAAATTTACATTAGCAGAAGATCTTTCAACAATAAAGGGAAAAGCCGAACTATATAAAATACAACCTTACTCTTCCCTTGTCATATTGGTTGGAATAAAAGGTGCAATAAGCATGGTTGGACTAACAATTAGCTAAATTTACAACAGTAGAATAGATATTATTAATAGTTTTAATAGTTTTAGCTACATCATCCTTGCTCCAGCAACTCTATTTTTAATGGTAGGGAACTCTGGAACACAATGCCTAGATGTCTGTGCATACCCTTTCTCAATCCCTACATACATGATTGGTATGAAGCCCTTCAAGTCCCATAATAGTAACGTTGGTGTGGATGGCATGATTAGTGTTATTTCCCATGAACTCTCAGAGCTTGCATCCAATCCATTCTGGTGAGGTGAATAGAGAGTTATGTTTGTGTGTAGGAGATTTTTGATGGTCGTTGTGGGTATGTACATTACAACTGCTTAGATTGATGTTCAGATGAATAGAGATTCCTCTATTGCCTGCGAATCAATGTGGATTATCACTTATCATGTAGATATTTTCTTCCTCTTTATATTTTTTGTTAACCTGATTGATGTTCAGATAGATAGAGTCTCATCTATTACCTGTGAATCAATGTGGATTATTACCTGTGAATTAATGTATGTGGATTATCATTTATCATGTAGATTTTTTTTTCTTCTGGTCTTATTCAATTTGTTTAATTGGAATTGCAAGCCTGGCTCTCTGTGAGTGACAACCATAACTCATTAACTCATAACTCACCACCATGTGAATATATATGGTATCATTCTTCTGCAATTTATTTAATGGATTGGAATTGTAAGCCTGGTTTTAATGGATTGGAATTGCATGCCTAGTTTTCTATGAGTGACTGACAACCATAACTCATAACTCTCTGTGAGTGACAAACATAACTCATAACTCACAACCATGTGGATATATATGGTATCTTTCTTCTACAGTTTTTTTAATGGATTGGAATTGCAAGCCTGGTTTTCTGTGAGTGAGTGACAACCATAACTCATAACTCACAACTATGTGAATATGTAATATATAAAGTAATCAACCCTACTTTTGAAAACCATAATTATCAACCATATGTAATACATTGTGAAGGTAACATGCAATAGGAAATAAACCTGGTTACTTGTATTACAAATACAAAAACCATTCACACTCTTACACTAGTGCGCATCCTCCATACGGAGTTTAAATTTTGTTGGGCATGCTTTATTCAAAGTGCAGAAATTTTGTTGGGCATGCTTTATTCAAAGAGCACTTTACCATTATGATAGTGGGGTGATATTTATGGTTTTCATCCATAGTGTTAAATTTTACCATTATGATGGTGGGGTGAGATTTATGGTTTCCATCCATAGTGTTAAATTTTACCATTATGATGGTGAGCAGATATTTATGGTTTTCATCCTGAGCTAACTGTGGATTGGTGTGTATTTATGGCATTTTGTATTCAGTTGCAAATTTTTTCAGTATTTATCATTACATCATAGTCAAGAATTTGTGTGTGAAATCTAATTCAAAGATATCTCATATTAGCATTTATGGGGATTGCCTGTTATGTCTTATAGATGGGGGATGTCCCTTGATGTCCTCATTTCCAAGGGTATGTCTTTGGGATATTCCCCTATTGAACCTTGTGAAATAGGGTTGTTTTGAAGGTTACATGTAAATGTGGACACTAGAATATTTCCTGATCCTGTCACAGTATATAGCAAGGTTCCCTTTCAAAGCACCAGCTTCCAAACTATGAAAAGTGCTTAGAGTTTTATTTATTTTTTAATTTGGTTAATTAATTTTATTAAACTGTAACATTATGCAGGTTGCTTCTCTTCTCCATAAGTAACCCCTCCTAAAACCATGAATCCTTTATCCCATTCAATATTCTGCAACTAGAAACTTTCATGAGTTACATCATATGGGAAATCTAAGTAGCGACAAATAGTTTTGGAGTTTGTAATAAGGTCTGAGCATGGAATAATGGAGTGTAATAAAAAGTGCATTAACAAGTGAATAGAATAACAAGTGCATTGAGCAAGCAAGTGGAATGAAAATATTGTTGACTAGGGACAATTTTGGAAGAGCTTGTATGCACAACCACTTGGTGCATAGTTTCTTTTGTACTGCTTAAATTAGCTGAATTTACATTAGCAGAAGATCTTTCAACAATAAAGGGTAAATCCGAACTATCTAAAATACAACCTTACTCTACCTGTGTCATATTGGTTGGAATAAAAGGTGCAATAAGCATGGTTGGACTAACAATCAGCTGAATTTACAGCAACATAATACATCTTCTTAATAGTTTTAATAGTTTTAGCTATATGATCCTTGATCTCGAAACTCTATTTTTAATACATATTCTTAATAGTTTTAATAGTTTTAGTTTTAGGGTATTTGTGCCTCACTGTCCCATAGTGAAGCTTGACAATTCACAGAGGTATAGATTTGGGATTGGAGTGATGATGATGACTCTCTTCCATCTTGACATTGCAGTGCTCATAACTTCCATCAACTTTACAAAGCAACCTCACATCAACAGTGGATTCACATGGTTGCAAAAGAAACATTCTAACACCCAGTTCAGGCTATTAACTGACATTAAAGCATCCTTGCTCCAACAACTCTGTTTTTAATACATCTTCTTAATACTTTTAGTAGTTTTAGTTTTAGGGTCTTTCTGCCACACTGTCCCACAACGAAGCTTTTGCAGTGATGATGATGACTCTTTTCCATCTTGACATATAGGTTATGTACTGGATTTACTCTACCCTTGTCATATTAGTTGGAATAACAAGTGCAATAAGAAAGCTACCAGAATGACAATACTCAAGTGAATGTAATAACAAGTGCATTGAATATACAGCAGTAGAATACATCTTCTTAATAGTTTTAATAGTTTTAGCTACATGATCCTTGCTCCAGCAACTCTGTTTTTAATACTTCTTCTTAATAGTTTTAGTTTTAGGGTCTTTGTGCCCCACTATCCCACAGCAAAGCTTGGCAAGCGACAGAGGTAGAGATTTGGGATCTTTCTAACATTTTCCTTACGACGTTTCCTTTGCAACATTAGGTGCAATTTCTAGTATGTTATATTTCAGTTTGAAGTAAATATAGATAAAATGTATAGAGAAACATAATGGCAAACCTCATCTAAACCTCATAAAAACATTCAAATTTTACGTAAACCTAATCGTTACGGAACCCAAACCATGTGACATAGGACCTCATAGGGTGGAGCTGCCTTTTTATTCCTCTTGCAATTATTGTGACTTAGGGTGGAGCTGCTTTTGCATTCCTCTTGCAATTATTGTGACTTAGGACCTCATAGGGAGGAGCTGCTTCTGCATTCCTCTTGCTCTTATTCCACGACTTTATAATTTGAGCCCGTTGACTTCTTTTAGAGTTATAGTCTTGTTTGGTATAAGCATGCTTTCTCCAGAAATGTGTCAGAAATGTGTCTTCTAACTTTTGTTGATCCACATGACTAGGAATCATTTCAGGAAGTATCAAATCTCCATGGATAGACTATAACTTATGGCAGTAATAAATGTTCTTATAAATACTAGACTTAATATGAATACATCTCATGCTTGGTTGTCCATATATCTCCTTCCAATCTCCATAAACGAAGTTAGGATGGGTAAAATTAGGTCGCTGCTTGGTACTCAGTGACAAGCTCCTTTGTATTTAGATGTGTGCTTGGCACTTGTATAAACGTTGAAAAAAATTGATGCTTTTGCTTGCACTAGTATATTGTTTCCTTGGTGGGTAATATTAGGTCGATGCTTGGTACTCATTGAAAATCTCCTTGGCATTTAGATGTTTGCTTGGCACTTTTATAAATGTAGAAAAAAAGATGATGCTTTTGTTTTCACTGTTATATTGTTTCCTTGGAACATGTTTAAACCTTGAAAAAGTTTCTTGCTTCTGTTTGCACTGGCATATTGTTTGTATTTCTAAATTTTGAAATCTACTGCATGACAGATTCAAGAATTCAGACCAAAGGTTACCTTAGTAGCCCGCATGGCAGCATCTATTGCAAACTATGATTATATTGTGGATTGGGAATCTCAGACTGATGGCCTTATCCGAATGAAGGTAGGAAACTCTGAAATCTCTCCTTGAGAAAGCAACTTGTCAAGTTGTTTTTACTCAAGCACGGATTATAAGGGCTAAGATTTTGACCATTTTATTTGGCCCACAGGTTGGAATAAGTGGGATCTTGATGCTAAAAGGTACAAAATATGATAATGTCAACTAGATCAGATCCGAGGATGAGATTCATGGGACTTTTCTTGCTCAGAATAAAATTGGTGTCATCCATGACCATTATATTACTTTCTACCTGGACATGGATGTTGATGGTACAAAAAATTCCTTTGTTCAAGTCAATATGGCCAAGCAAACGGTGAAGAATGGACAAACTCCAAGAAAACGTTTTTGGAAAGAAGAGAGACACATAGCAAAAATAGAGAAGGATGCCCAAATTAAGCTGAGCCTCTATCAGCCATCTGAGTTTCATGTGATCAATCCATCAAAGAAGACAAATATTGGAAATATAGTGGGATATAAAGTTTTCCCAGGGGGCACTGCTGCAAGCTTGCTCGATCACAATGATCCTCCTCAGCACCGAGGGGCCTTCACTGAAAATCAGGTTTGGATTTGGATGCCCTCAAAGTTTGACTAGTTTTTGTTGTTGAAATTCACACTAAATAATCAAATAGATCTTCCACACATGTCAATGAAATGAAATCTGCTTCAAAATTTGACTATACCCATTTTAACCAAAAATACATGGCCCTTTAAACTAGATTTCCATCTACATAGATTCATCTTAGTGAAGTTGGTGGGTAAAATTATCATGCGTGAGGATAAGATTAGTCGCGAGATTAAATAACATGTAGTAGGAGAAAGTCTACATATGTAACCTTTGTCTAAATCTTTGGTGCATACTAAAGCAAGGCTAAAATGGCTTTGTGCTAAGTATATATATTTTTACATAGATAAGCTAAATACATCATGGTGGAGTATTGATCATTTTTTTAAGGGGTATATGTATAAAATTTGGGTGTTTCTCAAAGATTTTGTAGTTCAAAGCAGTATTTCGAGCCTTGAAGTGATCTGTGATATACCTGTTCTAATTATGCAATATTTCCTTCTCATAGTTATGGTACGCATTAGCCAAGACACTGTCAGAGAGGGCTGCATGGGCGCTAGCCATGGACAAAGGGTTGAATATGGTGACAATCAACACATCTCTAATTGTCCAAGAGAATGACTTACAATGTGGTTTTTTGCAAGGATGAATGGAGATGAGAATGAAGAATGCATGGAGCTTCTGAGACAGATGAATGTCACAAAAGTGCCCATTTTCCTTTTTATCCAGGACTACAGGATCTATGGAAGGTTTGTGGGTTCTGGTAGAGGTGAGCTTATTGGATAAATTCTAAGGTATCAAGGAGTCAGAGTCAGAGTTATTGACGATTCAACCATAGATTGCCTCATTGTGGACAATTTTAAATTCAATTAGGAGCCCATTTTCAGAGCTGCTTTGAGCAGTGCCCAATTGATTGAGATTGAAATTAACATAAATGATGATAGGGTGTTGAAGGCTCATACAGTACATGAATTTGATGAAGCCCTCAGGCTTACAAAGAAAAATATTGTACTGGTGGAATATGCAGCAAGTCACAACTATTACAACAAAAGAATATGCCTATTCATGGCTGACCTTAGCAGGATTTTCCCAGAAGTGAGATTCATTCTAGTAATTTGAGATGAGTCTGATCAGACTAATGAGCTTTGTGCAAGAAAGAAAAAGGAAAAAAGAAAGAACATAACATATGTCCCCCTTTTAGCTTTTACAAGAACATGGTGAAGATTCATGAAGAAGTCGTCATTGGCCCAAACCAGTTGGAGGGTGATGTCCTCTACTATGGTGACAATGATGCTCCTATTCATTAGCTCCATAGTAGGCAAGATGTGGAAGCATTGCTCAAAGAACATACAGAGGACCACAAGTTGGTTGTTATAGATGTTAGACTGAAGAATTGCAGGCCTTATGTCAATTTTTACCCAATTGTAGTGAGGCTGACCAACATAATGACTTACAATGTGGTTTTTTGCAAGGATGAATGGAGATGAGAATGAAGAATGCATGGAGCTTCTGAGACAGATGAATGTCACAAAAGTGCCCATTTTCCTTTTTATCCGGGACTACAAGATCTATGGAAGGTATGTGGGTTCTGGCAGAGGTGAGCTTCTTGGAGAAATTATAAGGTATCAAGGAGTCAGAGTTACATACTAGTTACTTTCTGGGCTCTCTGATTATGAAAATGGCTATGGATTCTTGTTTACATTCTTGGCTAAGATAAATACTTATAGGAAGGATATAGATTCTGTGTGATATCAAAGCCAAAGTGGAGATGCTTGTCAACCTTATCTAGGGAGGGGAAATCCTATCTCCATGATGCACTATTCTATATATTCATGTTTATTGATTAGTAATGGAACATCATGATTGAAATTTGAAAGTTAAATGAAGGATTTCACTCCTTATATGTATAGAATTTAAATGGAGACAAAGAACTAAAAGGAAAATTGCAATCATTTATGTGTACTCTTACAAGGACTTGAAATGAAAACTGTAAATTGAAGTCTGTAATTCAAATTTGTAGATGAGTTCTGGATAACTCTTTATGGGCTATTGGACCTTTTTTTCATTTTATATAGAATGAAAGAGAGAAAGACTATTGCTAAATGTTTTCCAATTTAATCTTTGTCAATTACAACAGATTCATATGATATTGAAATGGTTTGGGTCAAGATTTAGATGAAAATATGCGTAGCAATTGCATAAAGGGGCATGATGCCATAGCTACACCAGAACTGAAGTAGTATCCCACAGTCGGTAGTATGGCGATCTAATTTCAGTCAGCTCAAGATAGCTTTGTAGTTTTTATGCATCTCTAATAAATATCCACTTAATTCTGCAATATATTTGTCTCGTTTTCTTCAATGTCTTCAGCAACTTGTTTGCATAGGTGTTTGATTATATAGTTTATTCCAATGTGTCTACCCTATTGGTAGATATTTTTTAATTCATATATACTAGAGGCATATGTATGTTATGGAATGACATAAATGCTATTCTGAAATAGTGTTGAAATGTAAAATACTGAAAGATGTTAAGAAGTGAATTTATTTAGGCATGGGACAAGACAAATTGGCTCACTTCATAAATTTACACCAATTCATGAAGAAAATAGGGAATTAATGCTACTCGACCATTTGTTGATGACCTTTCCGAGGGATTCAAAATTTTGGACAAGTTTAGTTGAAATGGATAATTGTAATGACTCTCATCAAGTTGCCAAATAAGTTGAGAAGTCTTCGATATGGGTCAAGAAACAACATCCTTTATATGGGTGGTTTATACAATAAAATAAGTCCTTGTAATAGTACACATAAAAGATTGAAATTTTCCTTTATACGAGTCTGTAATTCAAATTTTCTCATTAATGGTTTATAAACTGAGGCTAGCTTCTTGTAAGTTTATCTTTTGGCATGGCACATTGTAGAAGATATTTACTATGTCCTTGTAAGAGTACACATAAAATATTTCAATTTTCCTTTATACGAGTCTGTAATTCAAATTTTATCATTAATGGTTTATAAACTGAGGCTAGCTGCATGTAATTCTGTCTTTTGGCACGACACATTGTAGCAGAGATTTACTGTTTATAGATGGCTTATATTTCCAAATGAAAAAGGATTCTTAGCTCAACATGTTTTCTTTTTGGTCAAACTAAAGTAAATATTTTACTTCAAAGTTTAGTGTTCTACAATAATTTAGCAGAGCTCTAGCATTAGGACCTCACCTACTTGAGCAAAGATCTAGTTACTTTCTGGGCTCTCCGATTATGAAAATGGCTATGGATTCTTGTTTACATTCTCAGCCAAGACGAATATTTATAGGAATGATATAGATTCTGTGTGATATCAGAGCCAAAGTGGAGATGCTTGTCAACCTTATCTAGGGAGGGAAAATCCTATCTCCATGATGCACTATTCTCTATATTCATGTTTATTGATTAGTAATGGAACATCATGATTGAAATTTGAAAGTTAAAAGAAGGATTTCAGTCCTTATATGTATAGAATTTAAATGGAGACAAAGAACTAAAAGGAAAATTGCAATATTTTATGTGTATTCTTACAAGGACTTGAAATGAAAAATGTAAATTCAAGTCTGTGATTCAAATTTGTAGATGAGTTGTGAGTAACTCTCTATGGGCTATTGGACCTTTTTGTCATTTTAGATAGAATGAAAGAGAGAAATACTATTACTAAATGTTTTCCAATTTAATATTTGTCAATTACTAGGTTCATATGACATTGAAAGGGTTTGGGCCAAGATTTAGATGAAAATTTGCATAAAAATTGCATAAAGGGGCATGATGCCATAGCTACACCAGAACTGAACTAGTATCTCATAGTCGGTAGCAAGGAAATCTAATTTCTGTCAGCTGAAGATAGCTTTGTAGCTTTTATGTGTCTCTAATAAGTATCTACTTAATTCTGCAATATATTTGTCTCGTTTTCTTCAATGTCTTCAGCAACTTGTTTGCAGAGGTGTTTGATTATATATTTTCTTCCAATGTGTCTACCCTATTGGTAGATATTTTTGTATTCATATATACTAGAGGCATATGTATGTTATGGAATGACAGAAATGCTATTCTGAAATAGTGTTGAAATGTAAAATACTGAAAGATGTTAAGAAGTGAATTTATTTAGGCATGGGACAAGACAAATTGGCTCACTTCATAACTTTACACCAATTCATGAAGAAAATAGGGAATTAATGCTACTCGACCATTTGTTGATGACCTTTCCCAAGGATTCAAAATTTTGGACAAGTTTAGTTGAAATGGATAATTCTAACCACTCTCATCAAGTTGCCAAATAAGTTGAGAAGTCTTCGATATTGTTCAAGAAACAACATCCTTTATATGAGTTGTTTATACGATAAAATAAGTCCTTGTAAGAGTACACATAAAAGATTTCAATTTTCCTTTATACGAGTCTGTAATTCAAATTTTCTCATTAATGGTTTATAAACTGAGGCTAGCTTCTTGTAAGTCTGTTTTTTGGCACGGCACATTGTAGCAGAGATTTACTGTTTATAGATGTCTTATATTTCCAAATGAAAAAGGATGCTTAGCTCAACATGTTTTCTTGTTGGTCAAACTAAAGTAAATATTTTACTTCAAAGTTCAGTGTTTTACAATAATTTAGTAGAGCTCTAGCATTAGGACCTCACCTACTTGAGAAAAGAGCTAGTTACTTTCTGGGCTCTCTGATTATGAAAATGGCTATGGATTCTTGTTTACATTCTCAGCTAAGACGAATATTTATAGGAATGATATAGATTATGTGTGATATCAGAGCCAAAGTGGAGATGCTTGTCAACCTTATCAAGGGAGGGAAAATCCTATCTCCATGATGCACTATTCTCTATATTCATGTTTATTGATTAGTAATGGAACATCATGATTTTAATTGGAACGTTAAATGAAGGATTTTAGTCCTTATATGTATAGAATTTAAATGGAGACAGAGAACTAAAAGGAAAATTGCAATCTTTTATGTGTACTCTTACAAGGACTTGAAATGAGAAATGTAAATTCAAGTGTGTAATTCAAATTTGTAGATGAGTTGTGGATAACTCTCTACGGGCTATTGGACCTTTTTGTCATTTTAGATAGAATGAAAGAGAGAAAGACTATTACTAAATGTTTTCCAATTTTATATGTGTCAATTACTACGTTCATATGACATTGAAATGGTTTGGGCCAAGATTTAGATGAAAATTTTCATAGCAATTGCATAAAGGGGCATGATGCCATAGCTACACCAGAACTGAACTAGTATCCCACAGTCGGTAGCAAGGCAATCTAATTTCAGTTAGATCAAGATAGCTTTGTATCTTTTATGCATCTCTAATAAGTATCTACTTAATTCTGCAATATATTTGTCTCGTTTTCTTTAATGTCTTCAGCAACTTGTTTGCAGAGGTGTTTGATTATATAGTTTCTTCCGATGTGTCTACCCTATTGGTAGATATTTTTGTATTCATATATACTAGAGGCATATGTATGTTATGGAATGACAGAAATGATCTTCTGAAATAGTGTTGAAATGTAAAATACTGAAAGATGTTAAGAAGTAAATTTATTTAGGCATGGGACAAGAAAAATTGGCTCACCTCATAACTTTACACCAATTCATGAAGAAAATAGGGAATTAATGCTACTCGAACATTTGTTGATGACCTTTCCGAGGGATTCAAAATTCTAGACAAGTTTAGTTGAAATGAATAATTGTAACCACTCTCATCAAGTTGCCAAATAAGTTGAGAAGTCTTTGATATGGGTCAAGAAACAACATCCTCTATATGAGTGGTTTATATGATAAAATAAGTCCTTGTAAGAGTACACATAAAAGATTGCAATTTTCCTTTATACGAGTCTGTAATTCAAATTTTCTCATTAATGGTTTATAAACTGGGGCTAGCTGCTTGTAAGTCTGTCTTTTGGCACGACACATTGTAGCAGAGATTTACTGTTTATAGATGACTTATATTTCCAAATGAAAAAAGATGCTTAGCTCAACATGTTTTTTTGTTGGTCAAACTAAAGTAAATATTTTACTTCAAAGTTCAGTGTTTTACAATAATTTAGCAGAGCTCTAGCATTAGGACCTCACCTACTTGAGCAAAGAGCTAGTTACTTTCTGGGCTCTCTAATTATGAAAATGGCTATGGATTCTTGTTTACATTCCCAGCCAAGATGAATATTTATAGGAATGATATAGATTCTGTGTGATATCAGAGCCAAAGTGGAGATGCTTGTCAACCTTATCTAGAGAGGGAAAATCCTATCTCCATGATGCACTATTCTCTATATTCATGTTTATTGATTAGTAATGGAACATCATGATTTAAATTTGAAAGTTAAATGAAGGATTTCACTCCTTATATGTATAGAATTTAAATGGAGACAAAGAACTAAAAGGAAAATTTCAATCTTTTATGTGTACTCTTACAAGGACTTGAAATGAGAAATGTAAATTCAAGTCTGTGATTCAAATTTGCAGATGAGTTGTGGATAACTCTCTATGGGCTATTAGACCTTTTTGTCATTTTAGATAGAATGAAAGAGAGAAATACTATTACTAAATGTTTTCCAATTTAACATTTGTCAATTACTAGGTTCATATGACATTGAAATGGTTTGGGCCAAGATTTAGATGAAAATTTGCATAGCAATTGCATAAAGGGGCATGATGCCATAGCTACACCATAACTGAACTAGTATCGCACAGTCGGTAGCAAGGCAATCTAATTTCAGTCAGCTTAAGATAGCTTTGTAGCTTTTATGTGTCTCTAATAAGTATCTACTTAATTATACAATATATTTGTCTCATTTTCTTCAATGTCTTCAGCAACTTGTTTGCAGAGGTGTTTGATTATATAGTTTCTTCCAATGTGTCTACCCTATTGGTAGATATTTTTGTATTCATATATACTAGAGGCATATGTATGTTATGGAATGACAGAAATGCTATTCTGAAATAGTGTTGAAATGTAAAATACTGAAAGATGTTAAGAAGCGAATTTATTTAGGCATGGGACAAGAAAAATTGGCTCACTTCATAACTTTACACCAATTCATGAAGAAAATAGGGAATTAATGCTACTCGACCGTTTGTTGATGACCTTTCTGAGGGATTCAAAATTCTGGACAAGTTTAGTTGAAATGGATAATTGTAACCACTCTCATCAAGTTGCCAAATTAGTTGAGAAGTCTTCGATATGGGTCAAGAAACAACATCCTTTATATGAGTTGTTTATATGATAAAATAAGTCCTTGAAAGAGTACACATAAAAGATTGGAATTTTCCTTTATACGAGTCTGTAATTCAAATTTTTTCATTAATGGTTTATAAACTGAGGCTAGCTGCTTGTAAGTCTATCATTTGGCATGGCACATTGTAGCAGAGATTTACTGTTTATAGATGAATTATATTTCCAAATGAAAAAGGATGCTTAGCTCAACATGTTTTCTTGTTGGTCAAAATAAAGTAAATATTTTACTTCAAAGTTCAGTGTTTTACAATAATTTAGCAGAGCTCTAGCATTAGGACCTCACCTACTTGAGCAAAGAGCTAGTTACTTTCTGGGCTCTCTGATTATGAAAATGGCTAAGGATTCTTGTTTACATTCTGAACCAAAACGAATATTTATAGGAATGATATAGATTCTGTGTGATATCAGAGCCAAAGTGGAGATGCTTGTCAACCTTGTCTAGGGAGGGAAAATCCTATCTCCATGATGCACTATTCTCTATATTCATGTTTATTGATTAGTAATGGAACATCATGATTGAAATTGGAAAGTTAAATGAAGGATTTCAGTCCTTATATGTATAGAATTTAAATGGATACAAAGAACTAAAAGGAAAATTGCAATATTTTATGTGTACTCTTCCAAGGACTTGAAATGAGAAATGTAAATTCAAGTTTGTAATTCAAATTTGTAGATGAGTTGTGGATAACTCTCTATGGGCTATTGGACCTTTTTGTCATTTTAGATAGAATGAAAGAGAGAAATACTATTACTAAATGTTTTCCAATTTAATATTTGTCAATTACAATAGGTTCATATGACATTGAAATGGTTTGGGCCAAGATTTAGATGAAAATTTGCATAGCAATTGCATAAAGGGGCATGATTCCATAGCTACACTAGAACTGAACTAGTATCCCATAGTTGGTAGCAAGGCAATCTAATTTCAGTCAGCTGAAGATACCTTTGTAGCTTTTATGCATCTCTAATAACTATCTACTTAATTATACAATATATTTGTCTCGTTTTCTTGAATGTCTTTAGCAACTTGTTTGGAGAGGTGTTTGATTATATAGTTTCTTCCAATGTGTCTACCCTATTGGTAGACATTTTTGTATTCATATATACTAGAGGCATATGTATGTTATGGAATGACAAAAATGCTATTCTGAAATATTGTTGAAATGTAAAATATTGAAATATGTTAAGAAGCAAATTTATTTAGGCATGGGACAAGACAAATTGGTTAACTTCATAACTTTACACCAATTCATGAAGTAAATAGGGAATTAATGCTACTCGACCATTTTTTGATGACCTTTTCCATGGATTCAAAATTCTGGACAAGTTTAGTTGAAATGGATAATTGTAACCACTTTTGTCAAGTCTCCAAATAAGTTGAGAAGTCTCCGATATGGGTCAAGAAACAACATCATTTATACGAGTGGTTTATATGAGAAAATAAGTCCTTGTAAGAGTACACATAAAAGATTGAAATTTTCCTTTATACGAGTCTGTAATTCAAATTTTCTCATTAATGGTTTATAAACTGAGGCTAGCTGCTTGTAAGTCTGTCTTTTGGCATGGCACATTGTAGCAGAGATTCACTGTTTACAGATGAATTATATTTTCAAATGAAAAAAGATGCTTAGCTCAACATGTTTTCTTGTTGGTCAAACTAAAGGAAATATTTTACTTAAAAGTTCAGTGTTTTACAATAATTTAGTAGAGCTCTAGCATTAGGACCTCACCTACTTCAGCAAAGAGCTAGTTACTTTCTAGGCTCTCTGATTATGAAAATGGCTATGGATTTTTGTTTACATTCTCAACCAAGACGAATATTTATAGGAAGGATATAGAGTCTATGTGATATTAGAGCCAAAGTGGAGATGCTTGTCAACCTTATCTAGGGAGGGAAAATACTATCTCCATGATGCACTATTCTCTATATTCATGTTTATTGATTAGTAATGGAACATCATGATTTAAATTTGAAAGTTAAATGAAGGATTTCACTCCTGATATGTATTAATTTAAATGGAGACAAATAACTAAAAGGAAAATTGAAATATTTTAAGTGTACTCTTACAAGGACTTGAAATGAGAACTGTAATTCAAATTTTCTATTAATGGTTTATAAACTGAGGCAAGCTGCTTGTAAGTCTATCTTTTGGCATGGCACATTGTAGCAGAGATTTACTGTTTACAGATGACTTATATTTCCAAATGAAAAAGGATGTAGCTCAACATGTTTTCTTATTGGTCAAACTAAAGTAAATATTTTACTTCAAAGTTCATTGTTTTACAATAATTTAGTAGAGCTCTGGAATGAGAACCTCACCTGCCTGAGCAAAGAGCTAGTTACTTTCTGGGCTCTCTGATTATGAAAATTTCTATGGATTCTTGTTTACATTCTCGGCCAAGACGAATATTTATAGAAAGGATATAGATTCTGTGTGATATCAGAGCCAAAATGGAGATGCTTGTCAACCTTATCTAGGGAGGGAAAACCCTATCTCCATGATGCAATATTCTCTATATACATGTTTATTGATTAGTAATGGAACATTAGATGATTGAAAGTTAAACGGAGGATTTCAGTCCTTGTATGTATAGAATGTAAATGGAGACAAAGAACTAAAAGACAAATTGCAATCTTCTATGTGTACTCTTACAAGGACTTGAAATGAGAACTGTAATTCAAATTTTCTCATTAATGGTTTATAAACTAAGGCTAGCTTCTTGTAAGTTTGTCTTTTGGCATAGAACATTGTAGAAGAGATTTACTAGAGGTTATCTCAAAATTTATTTAAGGTACCATGGATCTAAATTTCTTATGAACTTTAAAAACTATACCAAACTTTGGTGCAAATTGTTGATCAATTCTCACTTGGTTAGGGTTATAGATGTTAATGAAAATTTTGTGTGCATGCATGAGAGTTCGGTGCAAATGCACAATGTTGTGTAGCATTAGTGTGATAAATATGGGATAGTTCAAAGCACAATTTTGAAGATTACTCTAAGTTGACTCATACCTAATCAACTCAGTCAAGTTGATTGTTGGTCGAACGGTTAATTGTTGGTTCAATGGACAAAAGATATTGCAGGCACAAATACCAAAGGTCAAAATGGAGCCCATCATGGGGTAATCTTCGTAATTATCCACCACTGCTACCTTCAATGCTTCCTCAAACTCCGCTCCAACCTCAATATCAGTGCTAGTAGTAGCATGAGCAACAACACTACGCTTAGTAGAACTAGAAGAACGCGTTTTCCTAACTGCATGAGAACTACTTCCCTCATGAGTCACCATGTGCCATGCTTGGTCTCGGTGGTTCTCTTCCTTCTACTCCTAGTTCAACTACCATATCTTCATTCGAACCAACACCCCGAACTCCACTAGACAACGATTCACCATTTTGTAGTAGTGATTCGCCATTTGTACTGGTGATTCGCCATGATTTTACAAGATAATATAATCTCGTGAGAGATTCGCCAAAAAACTATATATACATATTATATTAGTAATAAAATCGCCTTCCATTTTTCCTATGTATCATGGGGATTCGCCCATTTATTATTATATATATAAATTTAGGGGGGTTCTTAAAATTTTCCCTGGTCTAAAGTGGGCTTTGCTGGTGGATTTTCTTCTTTTCCTTCACAGATTCCTTTCCACAATTCATTAAAAATGAGAGTGTGCTTTGTTTTTCGAGACCATTCAAGATATTTCTCTTTGCCAAAGAGAACCACCCCTATAATAGATATGAGAGAATTCATTCTTATGAAAGGAAAAAATAATTACTTTTCTGAAAAAAATTCTTTTGAGGGGGGAAAATTTTACTAGAAAATCCTCAATTCTGGAAATATACTCAATTCTGCAATAAAAAATAATAATTCTTTTTTGTTTGGAAAAAAAATTTATGTGAGGGCGGTGATAATATGAATGAAATGGATTATAAACAATAGAATGGTATTGAAAATGGGGTGCGGTGGGATTAAATATATATGGGGGAGAGGATTATTAACGTGGTAAGAGGTGGTATTAATGAATGGGACAGACAGCGCTATGTCAGTATTATATATGGGTCGTGGACGGTATTGACAGATAGCAGGGAGGGCCGACAAGACACGGGAAGGGCCGACAGGCCATGGGGTGTCGAGGGTGGTAGGTCGTAGTAGGGTGTAATATCATAGAGACTTTAGCAGCGTGGGTAATTAGTAGATGCAAGTAGCGGGGAGGTGGGGTATGGGTAGATGGTATGTTGGTAGGGAGATGTGAAGGGGCGGGGGTAGGATGGAGCGGGCTTGGGGTAGTAGAGATGGGATAGGAGCTGTTGAATGGCATCAAGGGGTTGGGAGTAGTGGAGTGTACAGTCGAGGTGTGAGTGCAGATGCGTAGGTGTTGCGGAAGAGGGGGGCCGTAAGGCTAAGAATTTTGGTTGAGAATTGGAAAGAGGGATAGCGCTATAGTGGAGTGCAAAGTTATGGAATCGAGGGGTTAGTGCAGATGCGTAGTTTTTGGGGAAGAGTGGGCCGTAAGGCCAAGAATTTTGGTTGAGCGTTGTTCGATGAACAAGGAAAATTCAAGAGGGGAGGCCGAGAGGCGAAAAGAAAATTTATAAATGGTAGAGTTGCAGGTATTGAATTTCAGGAATTGCAGAAATTGCATGAGCTACAAAAAAATTAGATATTGTAGGAGCTGAACCTGCAGAAATCAGAGACTGTAGAATTTGCAGAGATTGTAGGAACTGCAAATTGCAGAAGCTACAAAAAATTTAGAACTGGGCAAAAATTGCAGACATAGTTCCTAAATTTTTTTGCAGAATTGCAGTATATAAACTCATAATGACATCAATCTAATGGAGCAGAAAAAAATAGACATAAAACTGACTGAACAAAATACTGTTAGCAGAAATGAGGGAGTTACACCACAGGAAAGAATTCCAATAGTGGGGCTGGCTCTGATACCATGTCAAACCAGGAGGTAACTCCACAAATCAGAATGTATATTAGATGAATAATGTGCATGTATTTACACATGGAGGTGAGGCTATTGGGATTCATCTCCAAATTACTCTTGGCCTTCCTTATATCCTAATATAATTTAATATAAAATGTTAAATATCCTCACCCAACCCTTAGGATTAGGTGTCAACATTCATAAGACATCCTATATTCGATGCCGCAGATTTGAACCCTGTAATAAGACTCTTCCATAGGTTCGTAAAGACTCTTCCACAGGTTTCGCAAATCTTGGTTTGCAAATACTCTTCCGTAAGCGTGGAGATAAAAAACAGATATCCTCTACTCCATCGAACAAGGTTTACATATCTTCCTAACTAGGGTTTCGCAAGGTTTGATTTTCTCAATTATGCTTTACTTCGGTAGTGTGGCTCCCAACATCACAAAAAGAAAATTTTCGGCCCAGTTTCATCTACCTCTGAGAGTCAAGCTCCTGCCCATATTGGCAGTGAAGCCCGAGCTTGCACTGTGTAGGTGGTCAAGGCCTCATTATATGGGGCCTTGAAGTTTTCTTAAAGTGCTTTAATATGCCGGTTTAATGGATTTTGGCACAATTTCATATGAATTATTTTTTGTTTTTTCATAATTATTAAAACTCATAATTGAAAAAAGATTCATATTGAATTGGGGAAAGTTGATAATTGAGTGTCAAACATAAGAAAAATGGTCACAATAGGGAAAACATCCATTACAGCTTAGAAAAAATATCATAATTGAGCATTGAACATATATATGAATTGCAATTGATTGGTTCACATGCCATCAAGTTTATCCATGACCTATATCCACCTAATTCACATGCCATCAAACCTATCTCCAATTTCTTGTAAATTGGAAGATAGGAAGACCTAAAATTGAAGAGTGGATATTTTTTTGTACTTCACTATATATAATTTTCCCACATTTTATAACTTAATTATTTTTCAACATATTTTCTTTACTTACTTCACCAATTATTCTTCTTCTATTACATTTAAATATAACAACAAAATTCCACAAATATATATAATTTAATCTTCATTACTTATTATATGTAATTTAATTCGGTTAAATATGATATTAATTCTAATATAATAAATCTTATTACTATTAAGATAAAAAAAAAAAAAAATCAAAGAATAGGTCTTTTTATCTACAAGAAAAACTTTCTGATCTCATTATAATTTTCTTACCATTTATGATAGTGAATGGGAGGGAACCAAACTATGTAAGAATTTTATTTTTGAATGTATAAGGTTGAAGAGAATTGAAAACATGAATTAATAAAAGATAATAGAGAAATTTTCTATATACTATGTTTTGTATTCACTTGCATCTTTGTAATGTGATATTCATTTCTTCATTATGTAACTCTTATTTTGTAAGTCACTAGTCTATCTCTTTGTGAATGTATAAGGTTGAAGATAATTAAAAACATGATTTAATAAAAGTTAACAAATACTATGTTTTGTATTCGCTAGTCTATATGAGTATGAAATCCATGATATTTCCAAAAAACGAGCTCCCTTATTTATTGAAGGAATTTTTTAAGAACCTTTAAAAATCCCCATAGCTCAAAAAACACCATTGTTGGAAGTTAAGTGAAATACTCTATTTAAATGAGATAATTATTTTACATCACTTATCCAGTATCTCATGAAGTATATTTTTTTCATGCTCAAACTTTTTCTATTTCAAATTACTCATAGAGTTTATTTCAAATTACTCAGATTTTATTTCAAATTAGTTATAGTGTCTAAGATTATGAAACTTAAGGGGATAATTAAGGGGATATTCGTTATATATGAAAACAAGATCTACAAATTTATTATATTTTCTTTATTTGTTGATTTATATTTCATTTTTATTATCATTCACACATTTAATGTTTTCAATCACTTATCTTAATAACATTCTTTCTACTTTGTACTTAGCACCTTCCAAGTGCAACATGTACTCTATATTTGGGTATGATTATGTGTAAATTTTCTTTTTTCTTTAGAAATTACTTTATTTGAACAAAATCACTTCACCCAAAAATAAAATTAATAGTTTAAAAAAAAGAAAATAAATAAATACTATAATTTTTTTCTATATTTTAATTTCTTTAATCATTTTCTTATAAAAATGAATATATTCAAAACCATAAAATTTTCCCAAATTTAATAACTTAGTTTCAAAAAATATAAATTAAAAAACCTATCAAAACATTAAAATTTCAAACCCTCATTATTATAAACTCTTATAAACTAGCAATTGCACCTAATGTTGCAAAGGAAACGCCGTAAGGAAGAAGTTAGAAAGAAAGCAACTATAATTAATTTGATGTGACCTTATATTTATGTTTAGAATGTGTACTTTACAGCCCTGAGTATTAAATCTACCCCAAAAGTAACATTAATTTTTTTCCAATAGACGTTGATATCAAAAGATGGGAAGGAAAAATCTTTGGTAATTAACTTTACAATTAGTCTCCAATACAGAATTCCACTACATTGTTCCTATACAATTCCTTATTAAAAGCCATTCGACCAGGGATGAAATCAACCAATCTCGTACCACATAATTCAAGCATGAATACGAATTCAGAAAGGATTCTTCTATTATTATACACAGTAATTACAGGGGATTTATCTTCCGGCCTGATTTTCAATATCAGTGCAAAGTGACTCTAATTTTCAGAAAGTTGGATTGTCAGTTTGGCAGGAAACTTATTTATAGCTGGAAGCATTTCACATTACTGAGCTTATCAAATGAAAACCCCCCACATGTAAGAGTTATTAACAAAAATCTACAAAGAGGTATATATCAACTTTTTATCTTTTCATACAACCAACGACTTAGTGGGCTTTCCCAAATTTAACACCTACAAAAAATATCTGGCATGGCTATTTAGTATTGTGCCATACAAAAAATGACACTTCATATTTCCTACCTAATGTTAGGAACTATCTGATATTTGAACATACACCATCTGTGTGTATCCATTGAACACAGTGTTGTTCAGGCTACTCAACCCAAATTGTCTAAATAAATATTTCTGATAATCTGGAATAACTGGTTCGGAGGAATGGGCAGAGTCATATCTTGTTTGATGTGTAAGTGATGGACCAACTACAGGTGGAACCTCCCAGTGCAGATCTAGCACAGATTCCACAAACTTGCTATTCTCAAAATGCTCAGCACGCAAGATCATCTCAAAGCTATGGTTGAAGTTGTCTCTCATTTGTCCTCTGACACCCACCAAAAATAATTGTGGGTCACTGCATGATTCATCGCAGAATCCAAGGCACAAGTACATTGTGGAATTTGATTTATAATCATTGCAGACCATGAAAAAAGCTGAGTGCTCTCTGGTGTAGATTTGATAGTTGAGTGTGACTAATGGTGAAATATATTCAAGGGTTTTTGATACACAATTTTATTTAGGGTGCCTTCGTTTCTTCTAATGGTCATCTAGATTGAATTTCTTTTGGGGTCATTTCTGATCATTGAGATTTGTGGAGACTGAGTCTTTGGCTGCAACCAGTAGCATTGAAGAAAAGCATGGGGAGCAGGCGTTTCTGCCGTGGCTTGAATGCTGCATCTCCTACCAAAGAAAAAGCTATAAGTGCAGGGGCTAATTTAGATTGCAGTAACATGGTTGAGGAGATTAATCCTTATTTGGGTGAAGATTGTTCCACCATGGTCAGAAAAGTCATGGTGGTAGTAGACTTCACAAGAGAGGCCAAGAGAGCTCTGCTTTGGGTTCTTTCTCATGCTCTACTTAAGCATGACAGGCTTATACTTTTACATGTAGCACCACTGCCTCCAGGTTCTCCAAAGAAAGGTAGGGCTAGGGTTTTATACAAGATGATTTTATACAATTTTTAAAGAACTATTTAGATTATTTGTATTCTTTTCTGTTTTTTTAAGTGAATTTTTTCTTGTTTGTTTCATTTGTATATTTGTTTAAAAGTTTATAGAGTTAGAAGTTAATACAACAATATTCATAGACACAGAATTATTACATAAATATTTATCAAAGCATTATAGCGGATCATATCACTGCATACTTTATAATTTGAGAAAAAAAAGAACCAGTCAACCCAACCCAACAGCTAGAAATACCTCAATTTACTTAACTTTCTCACATCAACTTATCTTTATCATCATCTGAATTGATCTGCACATCTTGGTTGTTGCTGGATTTGGTTAAGCATGCTGTTGGATATCTTGAGTTTCAATATTTGGTATCTGAACCTTCAAACTTCCAGATGTATATCGAATCTGAATTGAAATAGATTTCTTGTAATGTCTGCAACACCTTAAAATTGTATATTAAACATAACAGATTTGTATTAAGGTTTATATTCAATGGCTTTAGATAACCCACATACAGTACTCATGGTTCATCAGAGTTCCCACCGTACATGGATGTTGGGATCACGAAACATGGAGTTTTTCTAGTGTTTCAACTTTTAAAATAAACTACATTAAAAATGAATATAAGTAAAATTATGAATACCATAGATAAAACTTTGAAAACTATGAATACCATAGATAAAACTGTGAGTACTCATAACATTTTTTTATTTTTATTTTTGGGGTGGATGCAGGGATTGCATCTCCTATTTAAGTAAAATTATGAATACCATAGATAAAACTATGAATACTCATAACATTTTTTTTGGGTGCAGGGATTGAATCTCCTATTTCCAGCTAACGCCATCTAAACCCCAAAGATTCGAATTTTCTGAATTATTTGAAAGCCCTTTGCATACAGCGAAGACCAGAGGTAAATTCATGCGCTGAAACTGTGTTTATCATCATCTGTTTTTCCCAGTTAGATGAATATCACCATATTTGTATTAGTTTCAAAGTTTTTTTGAGAGCTGAATTTTGCAAACAGGTGGAAGTAGAAGTGATGATTGTAGCAGGATTTAAGGAAAAAGGCCCAACAATACTTCAGCAAGCCAAGAAGTGTTTTGTTTCTCTTCTGGTCTTAGGGCAGCCCAAACCACCTATACTGTGCAAGTAAAAAGCAAAATATTCATGTTGCTAAACGCAACAAAATCTGTACCATTATTAATTATTATATTTGCAGTAAGACAATATGGTATGATTAATACAAAATATATGATTGACTGATCATGTAATTTCTGATATATTTGAGATTATGTGCAGAGTGCGAGCTATATTGTCAGAAAAAAGGTGGACTACTAGGTCACATGATTCGCCAGCAGCAGCAACAGTGGTGGAATGCTGTATTCAAAATTCAGAGTGCCTTACTGTTGCAGTGAGAAGGAAAAGCCGAAGAATGGGAGGATATCTGATCAGTACCAAGAGACAGAAGAATTTCTGGCTTCTGGCTTAGTTTCTCTTCAAAAATACTCCAGAATAAACGCCATTGTAGATATAGAATTTAGGGGAGCTTTAGCATGCCATTGTAGAGGTTAATTAGGTGGTCGATGGAATATAGGAAATCTTTTATAGTATCTTGATTATTACTTGAAGCATAGTGCATTGTTCTTTGTTCACAATCCGGAAAAGTTTGATTGTCAAGTTATGGTGCATTGTTTTTGGTTCACAATCTGGAAAAGTTTGATTGTCACTTTAACTTGATGTTCCAATGCCCTGTTTCACAATCTAAAAAGCTTAAGTGTCACTTGTGTTTTACAATCTAAAAAAACTTAAATGTCAATTCAAGTGACTGTCCGGATTGCTAAGGATGTCCAAATCCTTATATTTCAGCAGCATTTTGCACACTTACAAAACCAAGGGTAATACCCCAATGACAAATAAAAAATGATGTTACATAGTTTGATAAATAAAAATAATGTTACATAGTTTGATAAGGTTTCCTCGTTTATATATACAACTGAACAATTTCTGATGCTCACATATATAAGTACTTTCAGCACCTGGGGTTTAACTTCAACAATAAGCTGGCCACTTTTGACCTCCACAGGCTCATTTGCAAGCACACTCTCCAGATGATCTAAAAGCTCCAAGGATTGGCATGATCCAAAATCCGGATCAACATCCTGATGATGCCAAACCAAAGCAGTTTCTTTAGCTTCTATGGTAGAACCATCAGTAGTTTCAGTATATAATTTCATAACAGGCTTTGTTGTTTTCTTCCAGTCAAAGTCTGCAGTGGGTAGCGTTGTTTCCCATTCAGAATCTTGGTTCCACCTGAACCATACAAAAACAATTTAGAAGAAAGAAGTCATGATAAATTAGAGATCAAGCATAAAACTATGTTACAATTGGTAAAAAAACATGAGAAAATAAGTGTGAAGAGATTGCCTCATGAAATAGCCATGCTCTGCTGCAATCCCTAACTTATGGCAAGGTGAAAACCATTCACTGAGAGATTTCTGACCTCTTCCACTCACAATAAAGACAACATAAGCTGTTTACAACAGATATTAGGTAGACATGTTAATACCATTGGAAGACTGTGGTTTATTTCATAAACAAACAAACCTGCCACTGCCAAATTCAAATTTTACCAGGTTTGGAACAACTCTCTGTTTGTGACCAGTTCTTAACAAAAATTTACCCCCTTGTAGAAACAGAAATCATCAAAGAATGAACAAATACAAGTAACAGGATCAGAGCAGAGGCTAAAAAGAGTATTTAAATTATGAATAAATGTTTATTGTATCACGTGAACAGATTAAAATGGCTAATTTTTTAAAATTTACTTATTATTTTGCTCTGCCTGAGATATCTTATGATTTGTTTCCCAGC
This sequence comes from Pinus albicaulis, assembly GCA_034641835.2. Classification (NCBI taxonomy): domain Eukaryota; kingdom Viridiplantae; phylum Streptophyta; class Pinopsida; order Pinales; family Pinaceae; genus Pinus; species Pinus albicaulis. The sequence goes on from CM076580.1 coordinate 734,351,465, forward strand.
CTCTAGTTTAGTTGAGAAGTAGAAATTCTGAACACTGCTTTAAAAAACTACATTTGCTCTAGGCCATCAGATGCCCAATATATGTTGTGATTTGTTACACAAGCTACAGGTTATGATTTGTTTCCCAGGCTCTAGTTTATTTGAGAAGTAGAAATTCTGAACACTTAAAAAAATTACATTTGCTCGAGCCCATCAGATGCCCAATATATCTTATGATTTGTTGCACAAGCTACAGGTTATTTGAGAAACAGAGATTCTGCTTAATATATCTTATGATTTATTGCACTTTTAATTCCCTATCCGCGACACACTGATTCCACTATTATTATGGGAGTTATATGGGAAAAGCCATCAGTACTATCAGAATTTTGAATTTGTGACAAAACGCTGCAACGAGATGTAGTATCCTAGACGAGTATGATTGCAAGCTGTGAGCAGAATGGGCATGTTAATGACGTTTTGGAACTGTTTTACCGAAAGCAATCGCTGGGTGTAAAGCCAAACATGAAAACCTTTACAAGTGCAGTCTCTGCATGTGCCAACCTGGGAGCTCTGGAACAAGGCATGTATATCCATGAGAAAAGAAGTACGAATGAATTTTAGTCAGATACCTTGCTAGAGATTCCCTGATGGACATGTATGCAAAATGTGGTAACATAGAGAAGGCACGCGAATTGTTTGAGAAAAGGCCTCAGCAAACTGTAATATCATGGACAGCTATAATTGCAGTTTATATACTGAATGGGCATGAAGATGAGGCGCTGAAGCTTTTCAGGGATATGCCGCAGAGAAACACTGATTCATGGACAATTGATTGGGGTTCTCTGCTTTTTTCATGTAGATTTCATGACAATGCAGATCTACAATTGCAATTCCTGCAAACCCCAACCCAATATACAACTACTGAATTGCAGTTATGTCTGTTACAGTCATGGGATTTTAGATGGCCAATTCAATGCAAACACCCATGGATTTTTCAACAGTTACGGTGGCACGAGAAGCACTTTAACAGCTCAAATGTGTAGTAATATCAATATAAACTACAGTAAAAAATATTGAACCAAAAAATAGACAGCTTGCAACTACTGGTCAGGTAATTTGATATCGTTGGTTCTTGATACATGATACATATAAGATGTACAATGCTACATATAAGATGTACAATGCTCTGTTCCAGTACTAACAGAGAAAGAGGGCTTAACTGTATTGAACTTGATCGAGTTTCAGGAAACGAAACCACTAAACGGATAAGGAGAGTCAGGATTATCTATTTGTGAAATATTTTTGACAGGAGCTGTAGGATGATATAGGTAGTAAGCCGAACATAAATTTCAGAGTACCCATTTGTTCTGCCACTCTGCAAAATAATCTTGATACCAAACAAATCTAGAATCACAATATCAAAGTAGAAGCCAATGGTTATCTGTGATTACAGGTATGTTACCTCTAATTCTCTTTCTTGCAATACAGGGCATCCTCCCAACAACCCAATCACCATTTGAAAAAAAAAACAGTTAACGAGTTTACTGTCTAATGAAATTCCAAAACATTATGAAATTGTTGTAAGAGAGCCTCATGTAACCCAAAATTTCATGTAATCCAAAATTTCATACCAGCCTTTCAAAGCCAACTTACATACCCAATCCAAACACAGGCATTAAAAAATGCCAAAAAATATTGAACCAAAAAGTAGAAAGCTTGCAACTACTGGTCAGGTAATTTGATATCGTTGGTTCTTGATACATGATACATATAAGATGTACAATGCCACATATAAGATGTACAATGCTCTGTTCCAGTACTAACAGAGAAAGAGGGCTTAACTGTATTGAACTTGATCGAGTTTGAATGGCATAGATTTTTGAGCCCCCCGGAGAACTGCCCCAAGTAGACCGCTCGTCATCTCCCAGACCGACATTGCCGCCTTCTCCTCACGCGAAGTGAGGATGCCAATGAGCGACCAAGAGCATTGCCAGGGAGATCTGGAACACCAAGAACCTGAAAAAACCCCGCGAATAGAGCAATGCCTCTTGGGAAAAGGGCATGCCCAAAAAATAGGCCGCTAAGGATATGGCCATGTCCCATGAAATGCATAAGACCATACACACACCATGCTGCCACACCAAGAACCTTATCCGCCGCTTCTACTCTTCCTCCATGTTCAAATTATCAGTTTCCTAAGACACAAACCCAGAAATAATTCACTACAAGGAAGCCATTTCAAGCCCCAGAAAAGAGGTATCATGGTGGATGACATAAATCTGAACATGGAAGCTCCCCATCGAAGAAAAACCCATAGACCCAGTCAGGGACCTAAACATGGAAAGAAGAACACCCCATAGACCCAGTCAGGGTAGGCGACGTTGCTGGCTTTTGATGAACGAATTCAGAGATACCGGAGGAGGACTATGAGAGCACAAGAAGTTCGGAACAAGTATTTTCCCCAACTACGCATGCCCTTTTCTATGGTATTCTGCTTCTGCCATGATGAACAATACTCTCCCCAACTACGCATGCCATTTTCTATGATATTCTGCTTCTTTAATGAGGAACAATACTCAAGCTTGCTCCCCCTCAATGTGGCCACGGCCTTCTTCGTCCATAATCCTTGACAGTGACTGTTCTTATCACTATATGAGGGTGCCACAGAGACCTTCTTTGCCGAGAACCCTAACACGGCCTTTTGCACCCATAAGCCCTGACATGGATTGTTCTTCTCATATTAGGGTGGCATTGTCTCGTCCTTCTTCACCTTCTTATATGAGGGCGGCATAGTCTCAACCTTATTCTCCCAGAGCCTTATTCGCCCAGAAACCCTGACAGAGTTTGTTCTTCTTATAGGAGGAAGACGATAAAAATTTATTTCCCGAATTTCATGAGAGTTTGCAAGCTTGCAGAGACGACCAGAGCAGAGAAATTACCTCAATCGCGTATGCAGCTTTCCATTCTTCGCCAGTTCTCGCCATTCTGGATCCGTTTCTGCAGCCAGTACGAGTAATCCCCAAGAAGGAAAACAGCAGGATTATAATCGCGTATGCAGCTTTCCATTCTTCGCCAGTTCTCGCCATTCTGGATCCGTTTCTGCAACCAATACGAGTAATCCCCAAGAAGGAAAACAGCAGGATTATGAGCAGGGACGTCACCAAATACAGGAATTCAAAAACCCTTGGCAACTGCCTTCGTTTTCCATCTAGGGCTGAAAATGTTTTAATCGTCTAACATCCAATCTAAGGGTTCATATTATGACACGATGCACATCAGCAAAGTTGTTTTCAAATAATAACGCCTTACGGCGTAACCAGTAAATATGATTAAAAAAACTTCAACTTCTAATTTTTTTTTCCTATAAAAAAAGAAAACTTTAATTGCTACATATTTTTCTAAGCGAACGCATCTAGGCCAACAAAATTATCTAAGAAATGGCATCCATCCAACATACAATAATTTATATTTCTTACAGTGATCATTTCATTAAACATGTTCTAATAAATTAATATTAAAATGTTGGCTGAGATTTTTCCCTTCTATGAACTATAGATATTGCATCTCCTAGGTACTAAGTGATTAATTGAACCATTGGCCTTAGACACATGAATGATAGGAACGAGAGAGAGGCGTGAGCAGATGACATACAAATGAAATAGAATATTATACGGTAGCAGAAGCAAGTGGTTATCCAGAACTAGTTCTTTTGTCATAGGTGTCTGTAAATTTTAAACTCTCTCAGGAAACTGCCATGTTTTGATCCTATTAACACCAAAAATCCTACTCCACTGGAAATTATTATGGAATTATAAGAAGAAGTGGTTGGCCTTTTTCTAGATATATTATATGACCATATGTGTTTTTTAACAAACAAAAATCGATATTGTGTGTTACTAGATTAAAGGTCATTGCTTTTCATTAAAGAATTGACAGCCAGCAAACTTATGAAGCAATATGTATGCTTGCATTATTTTTTTACTGGAATAATTCTAAAATCATCAACCAAACCATTTAATGGGTTACTACTGCTCATAGGAACTCTTGCAACTCCAGTGCAAGGAAATTTCAAATTATGCTCTACAAGCCATAGAGGATAGCGAACATTTTTTGAAATTTGTTTATCATTTTTTACTGCAAATTGAAATGAAATCTGCAGGAATAATCGCTTAATGGTCTTGAAAGAATTATGGAACATAAATATTGTAATTGAAGCTTGAAGTTTGAATTTTTTTAAAAATAAACCAGAAGAAAATAATTTTATCTATGGAAAAAGAAATGTTGTTGGATTTGTTCTAAATAATTAACTTAAAATTAACCATAATAATATCAAACAGTGGAGGATTATTCCACTTTGAGTGGTGAGAAACAAATAAACTAATAATTCCGTAAAGAAAATTATAAATTTGGGCATAATGAAAATTGAAGGAACAACCGTTATAGAGGCTAGGTCACAGTATTCAGCGACAAGAGAAATGAAAACAAAGAAGGAATTGAGGCCAAATATGTTCAGAGCCACAAGGCTTCTGCTTCATTGATGTGCAAGACCGTTAAGCAGTGCATTCCCTCCAAGAAATCCCACCAAAGAACACGGCACAGAAGACTTGGCCACCGTCTACTAGTCTATGAAAAGTAAACCAAGAAAACAAGAATAATTTGCAGCAAAATATGTTCATAGCCACCATTAAGAAGTCCATTCCTCCCAAGAAATTTCCACCGAAGAACACGACATGGAAGACCTGGCCACCGCCTACCAGTTTATGCAATGTATTTTCCAGTTTGAACGTGCCATCGATGTGGGAAGCCATTACGCAGTCCATTCCTCCCAAGAAATTTCCACAAAAGAACACAAAAGGGTTTACTTGGCCTTCCATTTCTTTACCATGATCAAGAATCTCAACTTTTTTGCATTACCCATATCCGTAGGGTGAAGCCTATCAAGTGCATGTCGAACTTCTTCAATCTTGGAGCAGAACACTATTGATATAAATTAAAACTACCAACGACAAAAGTGGTTAGTTAAGTAACATAAATCAAGGGATCCGGTTTATTTTTTAAGCTATGGATCCAACGAACAAAAACTTTTTAATCGTCTAACACTCAATCCAAGGGTGCACACTAGAGCAAAGTGGCATTCAGCATAGTTGTTTTCAAATAGGGATGCCTTAAGGCATAAATATTGTAAAGATAAAATAGTTCTTATACGCAACTAGTTTTTAATCAGTATAATTTTAATTTATATATATTTTAAATTATTAAAATAATTATATCATGAAAATTATCAAACATTTTTTATGTTCTTATTTATGGATGATATAATTTATTTATTGAAATCGTTAACGAAAAAAATGTTATACTATAAATAAAAGAGGTATGCACTTTAAGATTTATGATATTTCATATATATATATATATATATATATATATATATATATCATAAATTTTTTTTAATATAAATATAAGATGAAAAAAGGAAATATTGAAAGGTAATGAGAAAAATAAAAAAAATTAATGAATTTTCCCCATAAACAACGAGTTTTGTTTTGTTATCCTAATTCTATATGTGAAGAAAATAACTCACCAAAAATGTACATTATATTTTCCACTCATGCAAGAAAAAAGAGTTTAAAATAATTTTTGTGCTTTATGAATGTGTGCATGGTCCTTTTAAGTAAAAAAATTAATTTTATGTTCTTACTAGTAAAAAATCCGAGTAAGAACATGTGCACATTCTTATGGTGAAAATATATTTTTCCAAATAAGAGTGAAAACACATTCCTAATGGGAAAACAAAAACTCTCTCTTCCCTCTTTAATTCCACCCAGCCTTTCTCCCTAATGTGTGCTTATTCACTTGCTTTCCATGCTTTCCCTCTCTCTCAACCCTTCTATCTCTCTTTACCCTCTCTAAGTTCCTAGTCTCTATATCTCCCTACCCCACTCCCATGTTGTCTCCTCATTTCCCCACCCCTCTCCCACATTTTGACCTCTCTCACTCCATATATATATATCATTCACTCCATCCATATTTATTATTCTTCCTCAATCACATCCCCACTCCATTCCCAAATGTCTCACCCTCTATGTCATTCCACCCCACCACTCTCTCTCCTTTGAACTCCTTCTCCTTCCCCAGTTTTTATATTCATCTAGATCTATCTCTTCATGAAATTTCAACTATACCCCACTCCCTCATGACTCCATGTATATACCACTCTCCTCCATTCCTCTCTCTCCTCTCATGCAACTCCTTTTCTCCCTATCTTTATCCCTTTCTTTATTTCTCTATAAATAAAAGAGGTATGCACTTTAAGATTTTTGATATTATATATATATATATATATATATATATATATATATATATATATATCATAAGAAAATTTTAATATAAATATAACATTAAAAATGGAAATATTGAAAGGTAATGAGAAAAATAAAAAAATTTAATGAATTTTCCACATAAACAACGAGTTTTGTTTTGTTATCCTAATTCTATATGTGAAGAAACTAACTCACCAAAAATGTACATTATATTTTCCACTCATGCAAAAAAAAAGAGTTTAAAATAATGTTTGTGCTTTATGAATGTGTGCATGGTCCTTTTAAGAAAAAAAATTCATTTTATGTTCTTACTAGTAAAAAATCCGAGTAAGAACATGTGCACATTCTTATGGTGAAAATATATTTTTCCAAATAAGAGTGCAAACACATTCCTAATGGGAAAAGACAAACTCTCTCTGCCATGTTTAATTCCACCCATCCTTTCTCCCTAATGTGTGCTTATTCACTTGCTTGCCATGCTTTCCCTCTCTCTCAACCCTTATATCTTTCTTTACCCCTCTCTAAGTTCCTAGTCTCTATATCTCCCTACCCCACTCCCATGTTGTCTCCTAATTTCCCCATCCCTCTCCCACATTTTGACCTCTCTCACTCCATATATATATATATATATCATTCACTCCATCAATATTTATTACTCTTCCTCAATCTCCTCCCCACTCCATTCCCAAATGTCTCACCCTCTATTTCATTCCACCCCACCACTCTCTCTCCTTTGAACTCATTCTCCTTCCCCAGTTTTTATATTCATCTATATCTATCTTTTCATGAAATTTAAACTATACCCCACTCTCTCATGACTCCATGTATATACCACTCTCATCCATTCCTCTCTCTCCTCTCATGCAACTCCTTTTCTCCCTATCTTTATCCCTTTCTTTATTTCTCTATACCTCCTTATCTCCTTCCCCCCCACCCCTCTCGCACTCACCCAATTTTTCTCTCTTTCACACTCTCTCATCAAAGCACACTGAAAATCAAAAATTTATATATATATATAAGCGATAAATAGTATAATTATAATGATTGGGTAAAATAAAAAGTTCTAGTTGTCCTGTTAATATAAAAAATAAAATTATAGTGAATGCTTATAGGGCCTTAATATAGCCTCTGTCTATTAGAAATATTTTCTTCAAAGCTTGTAATTGAGGATCTGTCTTGACAAACAAGTCATTTTCCTATGTAGCTTCCTATACAGGAATATGATTCCACTTTATAAGATATTTTGTACTTATTGTACTAAAAATATATAGATAATGTTGATCTATAAAATTTTATAATTCAAGAAACAACTTCCCTTCTTCATTTAACTCTAGAAGTTCTATTTTTATTGGCATATATTTTTTGAAAATCCTTTTTAGGAAAGATACGTGAAAAATATTATGAAATCAAAAAGAGGTAAAATCTAACATATATGTCACTTGTAAAATTATGTGAATAATATTTCAAGGTCCATAAAATTTTGGAGTTAATTTTTAGTCTTCTTGTTCTCTGTTGTAAATTTCTTATAATGTTGTAGTACCAAAATTACCGAGTAACCCTCAATAAATAATATCTCACTTAAATTTTGATCTAATTTCTAATAGATTCTATTTGGAACCACTTGAAGGTATTCCTTGTGAATTTTTAAAACACTTTAGGAATACCATGAATCCTATGGATTCATTCAGAAACATTTTTTTTTCTTTACCTTATATATATATATATATATATATATATATATATATATATATATATATATATATATATATATATATATATATATATATATATATATGCTTTAATACCAAAAAAATGTACAGACATTATGATTTTATCAATCGCCATAAAAACTGTATCCTTACCTTAAATTTTTGGTAACTTAATAATTAATTGCATTCACATATCTTTAGATCCTTGAATAGGTAAGTGTAACGGTTGAAATAACTCTTGAGATTTTACTATATATAATATTTCTATTATATCTATTATCTATCTAGGAAATATAAAATGACACTTTGATGACTCTCCATTCAAATCCCCATGAAATTGTCTTTCCACATTTTGTACATTGTTACATGTTCAAAACTTTGCATTTTTCTCTACCTATTTTTTATATTTTAATGGAAATGTATGCTCGAAAATGTACTTTAGGAGATCAAGGTCCATATTGATCGTGAAATTGTTCCCAAAAACATATTGTCACAATTTTTTATTACATGTATAATTGATTCCATTTATTTCTCATATATATATATATTTCACCCAATATTTCCCTTCAATTGATTGCTTTGAAAATTCAATGTTTCTCCTTTCTTTTGTCAATACTACAAATGATTAACCAAAATTTTGTTGTTGCTAATACTAATCTAGATGACATAGCAACCCGCAAAAAAGATAACGATGTAGTACCCTCATCATTCCATTAAAATAAATTTTCTTCAAAAGAGATGGAAGTGGACTTAAAATGCATGCATTATTTGTAATATATTTTTCATGATATCTTATAAGTCTCAAAATCCTCTAAGTATCTTCATGTTCTTAGCAATATTCCATTTTTTAATAGCTTGAATAATTTTAAGGTCCAGCTTAAGGTATGACAAAAATACTTTACTTGTCATTTCCTAAATGCACAATTGGATATTTTTTATATACAATTATTTTTTATCAAAAATTTGTAGAACTTTATTAACATTAATGTGTTAAATGTGGTATTCCCATTATTTTCTATATGAATATAACATGAAAAAAAAAACACATTAGATATGTTAGGGTCAAAAGAATTTAGTCATGATGCTTTGAAAAGTAGTAGAAGCATTAGTCAACCCAAAAATCACGACCAAGAACTCAAATGTGCTTCACGTGTTCTAGAATTGGTCTTGGGAATGTCTTGTTCTCATAATTTGATTTGACGGTTTCTTTATTTATGATCAATATATTTAAAACAAATCATTACATGAATATAAACTAATAGCTCACCAAAAATTGAGATAGGTAGCTTACCCTTAGTGCTGATTTTATTTAGATATTTATAATCATAATTTGATTTGACGGTATCTTTATTTATGATCAATATATTTAAAACAAATCATTACATGAATATATATATAAGCTAATAGCTCACCAAAATTTGGGAGAGGTAGTTTACCCTTAATGCTAATTTTATTTAGATATTTATAATCAGGACACATCCTCCAATAATTACCCTTTTTTCTCACCATAATTATTGGTTCTGAAATAAAATCATCGTTATGTTATCCACCCTTTCTGTTCAATACCTGAAATTATGAATTATAATCATTAATATCACTTAAATACTTGATTATTGTGAATCGATGGAATCCGTGTTATTCCAAAACTTTCTCATATTTTTCATGAAAGCATGTTGTTAATAAAACTTAGCTATAATATAAGAAAGTATACTCTTTTTATTTTAACATTGGTATTATTGATAGGATTTTATCTCAAAGTTTCAGTTTTCCATCTAATTTTTTTTTAATTATCCATAATGTTATGAAATTCAAAATATTAATCTACTTGGTTCACCTAGCTAAATATCTTTAATGTATCAAAATTTGTGAATTCAATCTTAGGAAAGTTCACTTCCTTTGGTAGCCATTGTAAGTAACTCCATTGTTGAAGTTAGGTCCTCCTTAAATTTTCTTCTTAAAGGAAAGTTTTTCAACCTATGTGATCCCTTTATTTTGATGAGCCTCTTCAGTCAGATTATAAATTTTAAGTATTGTCCCAATTTAGGGAATGTATGGTCATCTTTAGAGAGCATTCAAATTTTCTATGGTTTTCATCCATTTTCTATTCTAATTAATTTAATTGTGCATCCATATTTCTTTCCATTGTTTTCTTATTTTGATCCTTTTTATTTCTAATATTGATCAAAACATCTTTTTTCCATTGACCTATGATTCAGTTGATTAATTTAGCTATCCAATTTCGACATATGGTTTTCTGTCTCTTCAATTTCTTCATGAGTAATAGAGGATCATTATATAGGTTTAATTTATGAATTAATTTGTGGATCTTAGTTTGGATCCATGGGAAAGAGTTATTGGATCGTAAGGGTAAGGGATAATGAGGTGCCACAACAGTTTGATATAAATGAAAGGTCGAACGCTAGTACTAATTAAGTAGGATCAACCATACCCTTAGATGCATTTTCTAAATACCTAGGTACAAGATAGTGGTCTCCTTGAGTTCTTTTCTTTATGTACTATAGCAATAAAATAGCTTGATACCCTCTATAAATTTAGTTTCATGTATTCCCGAGGAACATCCTATATACATAAAGGAATATCAAAGTTATATAGAGTATATAAGTGTTATCTGATGTAGTAATACACAAACAGGTACCAAGATGGGTTCCAAGTGTTTCCAACAATGGTGATAGGGGTTTCAAACAAGGTGCACCATGTGTATTTACTGCATGTATTCTACCAATACTGAGATTTGTATCCTCTAAAAAATAGACCATTATGATATTTAAACATGTTGGAACACATCTGCAATAAAGAATTAAGAAATGAAGTTACTCCATAAAATCTCTTAAAATCACCCAAACTTATAAAATATATATTTCATAAATTGCAATGAGTCAAAATATATTAGAAAAAATGACATGCCATTCACTATATTTCCGTAGAATTTTGAAAATGAGACTAGAAAATTATTGAAAATTCTTTAGAGTGAAAATTCGAAAATATTTATTTCAATTTTTATTTTAGAATTAATTGCAAAAGCTATATACCATAGGCTCTATCTCTAAAATTATAATAAAATTGAAAGTGAAGATTTTCCCACCTACAATATGATATTTCTTATCACTTTCCACAAAATTTAACTATGTATATCCTCTTAGAAAATAACTTTTCGTGAAAATAAATAGATCACGTGTCTAAGTCTAATTTCAATATTAGTCACAAAACCTAACTTCCATAAGCTATATCTTCGAAATTGTAAAAAAATAAAATTTCATTAAACATCCTTCTATATTGTGTTTTAGTCTCCCCATTTTTTTCTATTTGAAACTCCACAAAAAATAAGTTAAAAAATGACGAATCACATGAGACTCATTTTAGTATTGGTCACAAGCCATATCTTCCATAGGATATATCTATGTAATTATCATGAATTTCAAAATAAAATATTGATCCTATGTGCTTGTTATTTATCCTTAGTATTCTTAAACTTTCACTATTTGAATCTTCCTAGAAAAAGGGGTTATAGAAAAAATGTCAAGATGTCTTACTTGATGATTAAAACCCTAGGATTATATTCTCTAATACTTAATTTTATGATTATATTTCCTTGAAAATGATAAAAAAATAGGTGAAAAACATCCACTTTTAGAGAGAAGCCTACTTTATAATTAATCAAACTATAAGACAAGATATAATGATCGTAAGCCGAGGTCAAATTGGCATGTGTGTGTATGCGTGTGTAGGTGATAAAGGGTATAATTATAGTAAAGTGTTTAATGAAATTTTCTAAATAACCTATTAATATAAAAAGTAAAATAATAATAAATTATTAAAATTTATTGTTAATAGAGGTGATAGGGAATTAATAATGTTGTGAAAACCATTTACCTAAGAGGAATTCATTTAAATTTTTTTACATAATAGGAACATTTTCACATTCATGTTGCACAACGTTTTATTCCCAATAATAATTGATGTGTACTCTTACTATGAAAAATTTGTCTCTACCTATAACAAACCTATGGATCTAGTTCTTGTCTATGTTAGATTTGGTCTTTGAATTCCTACTAAACCAATGATCTAATGTCATCTCCATGTTCGTTGTTCATGCACTACTCTCAACCCCTTTGTGGATTGAACAAATACTAATTTTCTTTCATAATGAGGTAGAAAATTATTATTTCATCCATTCCTTTTGTTCTAATACTAATTGTTATAAAATAGGAGAGAAAAATTAAAATCTAATAAGTACACACAAACACCAACCATAACCAATTCACAAGAAATAAAGGTCACAAGGTTCATCCAATTTGGGTTACATCACCAGGAAAAAACTAGGAATTCTATTATATCTTTTTTTTTTGTAAAGTAAAATTTTGTTAAGCTTTAAAAAGCAATATAAAATTATTTTATGGTTTTCCATGGTATTCTAGTTAAAAAAAAATACATGTGGAAGGTCCATATTTTTTCCAACATCCAAACAAAATATTTTTGAAACCTTATGAAAAAACATAAAGATAATATTGTTTACCTAAGATGCCTAATCTAGTAACTAACTTAGAAAGAAAAAAATGATAAAATTAACTTGAAAGACTAGAGAGACTAGAAACCATTATTTCAATTTGGAGGAATCTAATGTATCCTTTGTGATGGGCTCCTTACTGCGGCTAGGATAGGATCCATGATCTAAGGGGAGGTATAGATAACCTTTAATGTGCCTTACCCTCTTATGTAGTTTCATCTTCATCATTTGTAGTTTATTCAACACAAGAAGGACTTCCTCTACCTCATTTTCATCCCATAAGACCCAACCTAACAAGAGATTTAGATGTTATTTAATGTGAAAAATATACATGTATTGGCTATAGTGACCCATGTTATGTCCAATATTACACACCTAATTAGCTATTTCCCTAAGCAGTTTAGAATATGTCATACAAAATCGTTTCCTAGCTATGTCTCACTCCAACTGAATGATTTAATCTATAATGTCCTATGAGGTGTTAGTTATATATCTTTGTGCTAAAATGTAGATCCCCCTTGATCCTAAAAAAAAGTAGCCCCTCAATAAATTTTGTACCGAAAAATAAGCATTGGGAGTCTGAAAAAAAAATCCATGACAGAGGAAAGTATCTCCAAAGGATGGAGCCTAGACAAAAATATGTCTAGGAGGGACAATAATGGGAGAGAGCGAGGGATAAGAAAGGGTGAGACTAGTGAAAAGGAAACCAATCTCAAGGACCAAATATTGTGAAATTGTAGAAGAGGAGCCAACCTAGAGAGGGAAAGTCATAATAGCATGGTCAAAGTAGCCATATAGGAAATAAAACACTAGAGGAGATACTTTATAGTGCATACCCCAAAAATACAATGGGGCTGGGGAAAACAGGGTTAGAAAATCCAAGTGTTCATGCATGAGAGGACCAACAATTAAGGAAATAACATATAATAAAGATATTAACCAAGAAAAAATAAGAAGTAACCTAACCCATGAAGGTTGATGATGCCCCTATTTTCAATTTCTTGTACCCTAAATTTACAACTACTGCATGTAAAAATAAACCAATTTTGCAATTAATTGACCACTTCTACATTTGATTAAAGAAATTTAAGGGAGATTTGGCTAATACTAGACCCCTTGGTTGTCTTGATGTTATGATTTACAGAGAATTATAATGAAAAATATGCATTTGATCTCATTCGTAGCATTTTTACTCTCTAAATAATATGCTTACATCACATCTTAACCATCTCAAATGATCCCAATGACCATAAACATCTTGGATTATACTTGCATCTTGTCGGAGCCCATTTGCGTGATCCCAATAGCCAAATACATTCAATAGCTATGATGATTTTGGGGATGGCGTATGGTGGAGTCTTTGGCCATGTATGCATGGTGGGATGCAAAAGTCTACACCCCCCCCTGACATTTCCCCCTTGAGACACCATTAGAGCCATTTTATATCTCATCCACAAAATCTTTGACATTTTTACATTATGCTCCTTTTGTACCATGTCCTCATAATGGCCCAAATGAAACTTACAATGGCTTCATTATTACTGTAAATAGGCTACATAACATGAGAATACTATGAACAAAATAATGAGATACCAAAGCCTTGAGCTAGTGAACCAGTAATGGTAAATTGGCTCTAGGATTGCACCAAAAGTACCACAACCACCTTAATAAGCAAAAAGTAAGAGTAATTTCATAAGAAATTGTAGAAGATCTCCAATTTAACACTCACCAAACCAACTTTGTATGAAATCACAGTAAATTGACACTAGAATTGAGTCTACTTTACCCTAACCACTTTGATAAGCAAGAAACAAGAATAAATTCATCACAAATTGAAGAAAGCATCCAATTTAACACTGCCCAACCCAAATTTGTGAGAAATCAAATGAAACCAATATTGAAAGAGAAGAAAGCTTTTGCTAATAATAAAAAAGCAGAAATAATGTATTCCTTTAGTATTTTTGCTGTAATTTGACCCACACAATTCTCGACGAAATGGAAATATTCTATCATTTAAATTTCATTTTTAAATGTAAGATTAAAATTTATATTCGAAAACATCTATAAACATAGCAGGATAAAATATGTCATTACTAACAAAAACATATCGCATGCTTTTTCCAGTTTTGGATTATGGAATGCGATTATTAGAGAGAAATATATGGTAAATCTCAATTTGGTAGATTGGGTTTGAAGAGGTGCTCCTGAATCCAAAAATGGCTCCTACATTTGGCTTATTTTGATGCAAGCCAAGCTATGGCTTTGTGGTAACCTCAGGTGGGTTGTTAGTGGGGGTGATTCCATTGTGATTAGACTGGATTCTATCAAAGTTTTTTGTCGCAATAATCTACTCTCATTTCCAATTCTACGGTTCTTTTTAGACTGCATAACATCCTTGGTTCACATTCAAAACTGATGTTTTGTTGTGTTCCCACGGTATGGTTGGCCTTCCTCACAGGACCTTGGGCTCCCAAATTCCCTTGAGTCCGAATGAGAAAAATTCAGACATATGATTGAGCATGTTGGCATTGTGCTCAATGATATGAAATATCATATTTCATAGGGTTGGTTGGGAATTAGGGGGCAACATTCTGGTACATGAAATTTATTCTTACATCACCTAGGATTTGTGGATTTCACATTGTGATGCTTAGCTAGAAGATATGTGGCGATGGGATGCCCCTCTTAAGATGTGATGATTCATTTGGCTAGCATGTTGTAATAGAATCATCACTTGGGAGAATCCCATGTGGAGAGGATTTCAAGGTCGAGGGATTTTCTCTTTATGTGGATATGCTAATGAAGAGATGGTCCACCTCTTTTTTGGATGACCTTTCACTAAAATCATTTGGATGGAAGGTATGAAGTCCTTGAATATTCAAGCCACGATTGTTTCATCATATATTGGCGGTTATTTTCCCTAATGGATTATAAGCTACAAAGCCTTTAGGATGCTCCCTATTTACATTTCTTGGGGCATATGGCTCTGTAGGAAAGACATTAGTTTTTATCTTTTTCTCTCTAATGTGTGTTATATTGTATTGAAAGTTGTGTGGTTTTTTTAGGAAATTGAGCCATATTTTCCCTCCCCACTTCCACAATCTATTATGTTCCAAGAATTTTTGTCATCTCAAACGGTTTCCTTTTTTATGGAGCTTGCTCGAAAGGCCTTTGTGGCTGTGGGGCTACCATTTTGATGCATGCAGGTCTGCAATACCATTTCCATTAGAGTGTTAGGGCTTGATGAAACAATAGAATAGAAATAGTTTCTCTTTGGTGTGTTTTAAGATGTGCTTCCTCGTTAGAGATTGAAGAGATGGGTGTTGCAGGGTACTCAAAGATTGTCATTGATTGGGTACAAGGAATCTACTCCTTTGGGTTTCCTACTTTATTCAACTGGATATCTCAAATAAGGTAATAACGTTGTCAAATTTTTTAAATGTTCAGATTCAGAGGTTGATATGATATGAGATATTTTAATAATGTTTAATAGACACATTGAGAACATTTTAATAACATCTATGAGACTCAACCGTCTAAGGGTCCATATTCTACATCATACAAGAGATCACATTCTCAAGCTCCCTCTAGAACAACACTTTTGCTGTGAATTCTGATGAAGAAATTCAGACTTTTGTGAAGCCTTGCCTCCTCGAACAACATACTCAAATTGTCCACCTTTAGGCATACTCAAATTTTCCACCTTTAGATCACTTTCTAACTCATTACTAATGTCCTCATAAGCCAACAATTCTATGATAAAGTTCCATTCAGTTTCAACTGCTCTTGTAGTGAAAAATATACAAATTATTTCTTCTCATTCTTCCTTGGGGGTCCATCTACCTCTCTCGCATTTAAGATGGTGAGATCTGGTCCTAAGTTGTGATATTAAAATCATAGCCTTTCCCTCGATTACCTCACTCAAATAAGTCTTTTCTTCATGTGATTGTCATTGGTTTATGTTTTTGACATATATCAATTTTTTTCTACCAACCTATTTTTCCCACATGGTAGTCCTGAGTTTTTCAAACACTAATTTTTTATCTCCTCTTTAGAATTAAGACAATCTTGCCAATTGATTCCCCATTTTATCATCCATTTGTCATTAATTAGTTTTCTTCAAGTTTTATTCGCGGACTTTATCTTCTCTGCATAAATCATCTTGGGCCAAGGTTTTGCCTCCATTTTTTCCACCTTTTTTAGATAACATAACAAATGAATGGTTGTTGAAGCATCCATCGGAAACATTCCAGTCTCAGCTAGTAGGATCTTGCAGACTATTGCCTTGACTTTGAGGTTAATAATGATTAAGTACTTTTTATTTTTTTCTATTTGTCTCCACCTGTGATTTGACATGTTGTTTCCCCAAACTTCACATCTATATAGGACAACCCAGGTAACCAACACTCCAAAAAGAGTTTTCTTGGTTTTCTAGTCCCACACTTCTACTTCCCTACATCTATTCTGGAGAATATTATAAGAAGCTCTCCACCCCCTTGGATCCTTGTAGTTATGCATGTCTCCCAACTGAGCTTATTGTGAAAAAAAATTCCTAGTTACTTGTACTCTTCCACTATCTGTAGGGGTTTTTCCTTATATGGATTTCATTTTTCCGGTGATTGTTAATAGTTGGGAGGTGTTGGGTTTTAAACTAGCCATATCTTCCAAACCTATTCCAATTGCAGGTTCATCTAGTCTGTCTACATGGTTAATTGGACCTGATTTTCATTTATAATCTATCTTAAGGCCTTGAGAGAATAATTTTCAACATCCCATCAATGATGATCCACCACTATTTCTAAAGTTATAACTCCATTAATATATAACTTAGTATATAACACTCATTAAATTTACCCAACGTAAAAAATCTAACACATGATTGTAGATCAAATTAATGAATGCAGCTGATCCCTTCCCCTCTAGCTTTCCACGAAGTGAATTCAAGAACCCGTTTCTAGCTTTATTTTCTCAATTTCCCTCTCCCTTAGCTTCTCTTGTCTCACTTGTGGTGAATAATCTATTTCAATTCGCTGCTAGTGGACAAATACGTTGCAATTCTATACAACACACTTGAATTAATGAAGATGAAATATACAATGAACTAACCAAAAGTTGAAACAAATGGTGCTTCACATTCTATGTAGAACTGGAAAAGAGATTCATGGCCCATTATGTTGTACCAATATAATGTCGAAAGATCAATCCCTGATACTTCACAGATTCAGTGATATTATCTAAGGTAATGCCATGTGCTATGTATCCCAATAATCTCCAATGGCTTTGTGCAGCCTAATTTACTCCTTTCTACCAAGCATATCCAAAATATCATGACATAGCTCGCCTTGATTAATCAGGGAACTAGAGATGTGGCAACAGGTCAGTCCCAGTAGTATTGATTCACCAAGCTTGCATGGTACTCTTGAAACTCAAGAACCAATTGATGAAAACAAAAAGAAGAGTGCACTGGTCGATGAAGAGAGTACAAAGAAAATATACCATAACCTCTAAAATGTATCTAATAATCTGTCTATTGTATGTGGCTAATATTTGGAATGAGGTGATTTGTGTATACTCAATATGAGAATCTTAGACACAATTTAGTTAACTGTTCATGTTTCAAAAAATTATTTTATGGTGATTTGTGTATACTCAATATGAGAATCTCTGTCACAATTTAGTTAACTGTTCATGTTTGAAAAGATTATTTTATTCAGGTTCAAAAGAGAATTTAAACTAAGTATTTGTATTCTTTTAAATGAAATTTTTGGCATCTGGTTAATCTTAGAGCAATAGGGTGATTTGTATAATGAATATGAGAATCTCGGTTATAATTTAGCTCAGTATTTATGTTTAAAAAGGAAAATACATTTTCTCCATAATTGAATTTAGTTGAAATAGTTCAAATAGAGTATAATAGTTTTATCTCATGAGTATTATATTGCTTTAGCTCGTTATCATGGTAATGTTGAAAATCAAGAGGGAATTGATGATATTGAGGAGAAGAGAATTTATCAGTCAACAGAGTAGAAAGGAGACAAACCATAATCTCTTAAATGAAATTTGACAATCTATTTGTGCTTAATTATTATGTTAATGGGGTGGTTTATGTATACTCAATATGAGACCTGAGTATTAATTTTGCTAAAGGGAATTTTTTTTTTTTTTCATTTTTTCCTTTTCCTTGAATTTAGTTGAAATAGTGCATATAGAGTATAATGGTGTAATACAGTGTAATGGTGTTATTTGTTTTTCAAAAGAAATTTTTTTTTGGAATTTATAATTTTATTTTTATCTATATAATGTCTTTTTAAGTATAAAAATTATTGATTTATGGAATAGCACATATTCTTTTCTTTGCTAACTCAAGTTATATATCTTTTAGATGTATTCAAAATGAAAACAACATATATCTATTGAAGTGCAAGATGGAAAAAAAAAATGTATATAGTTTCTTCTTTTCATTTGGATTGGCATATGACTAGAAGTAACAAAGTTTTTTAATCAAATTAAATAAATATATCATATTTACGTATTCAGTGATCATGGAACTTATTCCAATAATAAATAATAATTGACATAAAAAAATTAATATTACCATGTCTTCACATCTATTTTTATTATAGATAGTCAATTCAAAATAGTTTTTTTAATCTAGAAACTCTAAATTATACTCGTTTCAATTTAGTAACCTAAAACCCAATATATCCATCATTTAAACTTCCTTATTCAAAAATCCATCTAATTTACCTTCCATCTAAAATGAGTTACAATGAAATATCTAGCTAAAATCTAACCATATTTATAATTGCACAAATGTTTTCATTGTATACCCTTTGTACACATTAATATACTTTGGGAACAAGAAAATATTTATATTTATCAACATACTTTAATATTTAAAATCATTTAAGCCCAATATAGTTTCTAGAGATAATATTAAAAGTAACCGTGTTAATTAAAAATACCCGTGTTAATTTCCGGAACCTTAACACAGCTTCCACAATCACCCGGTAAGTGAATTTTTTTTCGAGCACATCATATTCTAGGTTTAGGAAACACTTTCATCTAGGACATCATATTGTAGCTTGATGTAAGCTTCCCATTTGAGGTTTTCTTTTGTATTTCTAAAATGTGGTAGGTGCAAATACATATAGAGTAGCGAAAATAAAGAAATTTTTACTTTTTCTCTACTTTACACCATTAATTTCCATGACCATGTAGATTAACCTTCATTTTTTTTTTGGTAATTCATCCTCACAGGCATAGACATCATGTTACATGGTAATTTTTTTTGGGGGGATTTTCTATTTTTGTCACAAAGGATGGGAAACCCTTTCTTCTCACTAGATTCTTCCTTTGAACATGATTCTTTTGATTTTTGGACATGTTATTTTTATATGATTTTGACACTTCCACTTTTCTTTATATTAGTAATAATTTCCCACATAGTACTATCCCTTGATATATAATAATTAGAGAAGAATGATATTTTCTAATTTACAATAACATCTCAACTTGTGCTTGGACTAGGGACAATTTACCACACACTACTATTCTTTGATATACAATTATTAGAGAAGAGAAATATTTTCTCATATACAACAACATCTTTATTAATCACAATTATCACTATAGTCGAGATATCCGGTAGTCAATATAATTTAGGATTCTCACTATAGAAACCAAACATATATACCTTGATTTTTCCATCTAGATTCTCTCTCTTTTCCTTCAGAATATTTTCAAAAGAGATACAAATGTAATCATTAAACTGACTTACACACGATTTCCTACCTAACCATAACTACTTAGAAGTGATATTTTACAAAAAATTACAAGGAAATATGTTATGAATGTAAAAAATGATATTTACTTCTCCTTACATAGAATTGATATGGTACTTTCTAGTTGTTGGATGTGCACCTTACCATCTCCATAACTAAGCTATTTCTCCTTTCCATGACTTTGTTTTGTAATTGAATGAAATGAGTGATATATTTCCCATGTTTAGCTTCCATTTTGGAGAATTTCTTCAGCTAAGTGAAACCTTCTCACCTCCACTAATGGGTATTTAAGATTTGATGTAATTATGTTTTTATTTTTATACCAAAATTTTCTATTCTACAATAGCTAAAAAGGGTTATTTATAAAAGGCTTATTTCTTACATATAAAGTAAACTCACTTACCTTGGAAATTCATCTCCTAGTAGCATGAAATCACTTTCTATGGAAATCATTTGTGTCTTAATTCAGTAATGTATATCATTATGTGAACTATATTTGTTAGTTATATTATTTTTCATTTGATGTGTTTATATTGAAAAAATTAGAGAATCATGTTGCAAGGTCATTTTTACCAATGATCCTAGTTTGGAAAATTTTGGGTGAAAATATTTTGGATCCATTACGATACCGTATTTTCTTCCAAAACTTGCTATGGACCATTAGTCCGTAATCTAGATGTTGACATATTTCGAACAACATGAGAGATCCTTAATCAATTCTCATATTATAAAGTTATGATTCCTATAAGCTCACCTATTGGGATTGACCACCATAGTTTGAGAAAATTCCAAAGTTATGATTCCTAGAATTTCACCTTATGGGATTGAACACCATAGCTTTTACATAATTCCGAAGTTATGATTCCTAGAAGTTCACCTAATCGGGTTGACTACCATATTTTGAGAGAATTCCAAAGTTATGATTCCCAGAATTTCACGTAATGGGATTGACCACCATAGTTTTGAGAGAATTCCAAAGTTATGATTCCTAGAATTTCACCTAATGGGATTGACCACCATAGTTTTGAGAGAATTCCAATGTTATTATTCCTAGAAGTTCACCTAATCGGATTGACCACCATAGTTTGAGAGAATTCTATTTCACCACTTGTTACTCATTGAAAAGGGGTTGGCTAGATGGAGACTATTAAGGTGAATCTATATGGATCAATTTGTAACTCATAGTGACGATCGAAAGGGTCAAATTCAACCCATAATTTTCTATCAATATGTGTTATAGTAGAGCCAATAGGAGGAAGTGGTGTTTCATTTGGTTTTCTTGCATGTTGTTTAAAAATAGATAAAAATAGCTAAGTGTGGATATATATAGAGAGAAAGGGCATATTAGTGGGGTTTTGTTCTTGGTAGTATCTCTTGGGCCACATGTTTTCGGAAACTCTAGAAATAGTGCCTTCTCATTCGTACTTGCATCGTTTCAATTTAAAAAAAAAGAGAGCATAGCAGCCCCACCTTCTAGTGAGGATTTAGGGCCTATAAAAGCTACCTAGTGAATTTCTTAATGGTTGTGGTGGATTTCTATTAATTGTGTTTAATTGTTCTCTATTTTACACATATAATGTATTTCATGCATAAACAACAAAACAATAATAACAAATGTGAAATCTCAAAGGAATTATCCCTTCATAGTATAAGTTTTGGTTTTATTTCATAAATATTTTGTGGTGAACTATCTAATGGAATCTTGATAGTAGTGTATAAATCATCATGTAGTAGGTTAAAAACGACTTCAAATAGGCATGTTTTATTAGTATCAAATTTGTTTTGATTTTGTTTTACCGTTTGACAACCTGTACATGCATTCTTATGTTCTTGAATGGATGAAATACCAACTACCATACTAGACTTATTAGGTATAAAAAAAATATTAATAACTTAGATTCCCATAGTCCCCATACAATAATGCATTACTTGTGTTCTCTAGCACAATTAGTTCATATGTTTTTTCTATATTTAGTTCAATAAATTTGTACAAGCCTTTCTCACTAGTACCCATAGAAAACACATTGTTTTCATGAAAGAACTAAATTATACATTTTATCCTTGAAATTTTATGCATATTCACACTTGTAGTTATCTCATTAAGGGAAAATATTTTTACCCCATTCAAGAAAATTGTGAGCATTCTTCAATGTATAGTTAATATTATTGTTGATTATGACATGGACATTTTCACATCCTCTAATATAGTTGCTCGAACGAGGTTTCCTAGGTCACAAGTTCCAAAGACATTTTTTTTGCATGCTTGTATGTGTGCACTCTACAGATGAAGTCAAAGGGATTTTTGCCCAAATTTTGGATGTAATTAGGCTTAAATGTAAATTTTGGGCCTTAAACCATGGCTTGAGACCATATTATCTACATGCTAGGCATATTATAAATAGATAGAGTATGTCTAAGCTAGGTAGTATGAAGTCAGTTGATTTGATTTGATGTCACGTCTCTCATCCTAGATTTTTTTTTTCAAGTGTTCATACTCATGTTTTTTTTTTTCTCTTAGTGCTTTGATAGATAAGGTAATTTGTCCTTAATAAAGGAAAGAGAATTTGACTCTTCTCATTCTACCTATAATAGATTTCAATATTAGCATTTAGCTCTTGTAGTAATGTTTTTTTTAAAAAGGAGTATCGATTTATAATATACTTCTTCCCCAAATGTTTTTCATGTTCAAGTATATCTTTTTCCTTTTTTTTCATTGAAAATTAGAGGTATTATACTTAAAAAGGGTCCCTTAGAAATTCTCATTTTAAGCTCTACCATTTTGTTTTATTTCACTACTCTTTTGACTATGCTATCTAAAGCCAACATTTATCTTGTGGTGTTTCCAAGGTAGCACTTATATTTATCTTCCTTGTGTATCTGTCTATACATGTATCATTGATAAATCATTTGATTCACGTTGTGTATATATAAATATAACATTAATCACCTTTGTGAGCATATAATGAATTCTATACTGGTATTAAGGATTTTCGATTTATATATGAGAGTTATGAAATTGATACATGTATCTACATAGTGTTCTATCCCACTCTTAATGACTTTAACTTTAATTTCTCTATGTGATAATGGCTTCCATCATGTCAAACTTTTAAATGCGATGGATCTTCGTGCAACAAAGTTTGTGATGTTGCATTAAATTGATGTTATCGTGGTTTTTTGTTAAACCACTAGGATTGATGTATTGGTACGCCTTAACATCTAAATTCCATATGAAGTTTTATGTCACTTGTACTGTGGTGTTATGGTTTCATTTAAGTAACAAGAGGAAACGATTTGAATGATCATATTTTATTTTTTTTCCATCGCTCTCCCATGTGATCAAGTCCTGTATAATAAATTTGTAAATCTATTTCGTGCGATTCATATGGTTGTCATCCATATCGTTTTTTAACACGTTATCCACACCAGAGTTTGTAGCCTCGATCCACACCTATACTCCCAGATTCTTACACGTGGATGGTGGGATCTATGCATGGGTTAGGGTTTCAATCTACCATAAAAATCTCATGCCTTCATTCTATTCCTCTTTCCAGTTCATTGGTTCTATCGTTTGTCCACAACGTTCAACCTCTATATGAATGCATTTTGTCTCACGTAAGGAATCTATCATTTGGATTGTGAATAATTTTCGTTATTTTATTCAATTTCAGACGCGAATGGCTTGGCCATATCTCTGCGTCGAATGATCTATTACATAATTTCCTTCCAACGATTTACCTCGGTTCTACATGTGTTTATCTTTAGCAAGAAATTCCTAAAGTTAATTTACTTCGAATGGAATACTTATTCGTATTTTTACTTCTATGGTCAAATGACAGTAATCGTTCTTGGTGTCTAACTCATCGTTTTATCTCACAGAGGCGTTTAATTCTTACACTATCGTTAATGGGGTGTGTATACTCCCATTCGAATTCTCTTAGCCTCTGTTAGATCTTTCATTTATATACTTGTCGATACAGTTACCAATACTTGTTTGTCTCGGTTTGTTTCACAGGTAATTTCCTCCTCTATGGTGACTTTGTTTTCTTGTTAAAAACTCTTGTAATATTTTATAGGGAACCATTGACACCAATACTGCTCTTGTTTTTTACAGGTTGGTATGAGTGACTCTTTCTAATTTCTTATGTGAAATAATGTGTCCCAAGAGTCTATCCTTAATTGCTAGAGAGCAATACCCTGAGAAATTTCTCGGGAAAGTTTACACAGTTTAATTTGTAATCTATTTGAACAAGAATTTGGAGATACGTTAACATGAATATCAGCACCAGGGCTATTTACTGACATTATTCAGTGGTTCATTTTCTACTTTTGGTTATTTCCAAATTCTTCCAAACTTATTAGGACTTTTATATAATTATTCAGAAATATTTTTAATCATTTTTAATATTCGGAACAATTATTTTTCTAATATCCTCCTGTAATGATTTTATGAATATATTCGGCTGAGTTTTTAGTTTAATTATATTTATATTATATTTATAGGATGATATTCACATATTTTCTCATAAAAACATAGCATTTTACTACTTAGTCAATAAATTTAAATCAGGCCTTCTTGTATATATCAGAATTTGATTTAGGGAAACTAGTTCACTTCGGGTTCTCTATTAGTTGTTTGAATGAATTTTTATATACTATAACCAGTAATAACTTCATAATGGGGTTTATTATGAAAAATAAATTTCTGCAATGGTTGTTTGCTAACTCTGTGGATGTATTTCCTTTTTCACCATATAGAATAACCTTTCATTTTTCTGTTTACTCTGATCAGTAAAATACTTTGATTCTACGTATAAGAGAACTCCATAATGATTTAATACCATTAATATGTCTATCTTTTTCTTACAACTCTCAGGTAATTTTATTCTAAATAGAATTTCTATTTTTCATGGCTAGAATACCATATGATGCAGCAGAATTATTTTTTGTTGTGTTGTTATACTTATTCACATCACAATACTCTTTTGTGGTGTAACTTACAGTTTAATTGATCTAATCTTTTTCTAGACTTTGGATTAATCTTCTCTTTACATACATACATACATACATACATACAAATATATATACAGATATATATATATATATAGCTATATATATAGCTATATATATATATATATATATATATATATATATATATATATATATATATATATATATAAGGTATAAGCTTATCACAACTATTAGATATGAATATACGAAATCTATATCTTTCTTTTCAAGTAACTATTCCTTATAAAAGCATATTAAAGTTACACTTTTAATTTTTCTAGGGAATCATTTTTTTTTATCTCCAGATTTAAACCAAACAATGGTTTAGAGATTCTGGCTTATAGTATTCCCTAATATTTATTCCTACTACCATACAGAAATTTAGAAGATTTATTTCTTCTATTTAGTTTTGTGAAATGTACGGAATAATATAACACAATAAATAGATTCAGCATAATAGCTACATCATTTATCAATCTTGACTAACAACATTTAATTTAGTTATTCATAAAATTTGTGTGCATACCACTTTTGTGATGACCAATCCTCCCAAAATTAGAGTTCTTTTATCCATAGAACTCACCCCCGAGCTGAGATCCTCTCCCAGAATAGACCAACCCCAATCTGTTCTGGAGTAGCTTATTTAAGTTGATGCTCTCCCCAAAGCCTATTTCTAATTCTGCATCCAGAATCTCAGTATGATTTTATTCATGTTTTCCTAGGCTTCCCTTATTTAGGGACTTTAAATATGCTTTATATTTTTCCATCTTTTTACCTCTTCCCAACTAGTGTCCACATCATTGGGGAATTTTAGATTTTTCCTCAAAAATCTAATTTAGAAATAAATTCTTTCAAGGCTTTTTGAAAGATTTTTGGGGAAAGTATTAGCCTCTTTCCATACCTCCTGGATTAGCCAACTGATCTCAAAAATCTCATTTGGTCAATATGCACATAAATATTTTATTTATTTTTCATAATTAAAAGATTAATTACATCCACACAATAATTATCCATCGGGGTCCACTCCCCTTTGAACTGAGGTTCAAATGTCTAATTTGAAAACATAAAACTAGGGGTGTTACATTTGATCCTATGATAGTATTTGCATCTGTAAGGGTTTTTGGGTTGGGTTGAAAGGCTCCTGCTGGATATGTGCATGAAGACCTAGTATTTTTTACGCGTGGAATCCACTGGATGTGTGTCAGAAGGTTTTGTAAGGGTTTTATAAAGACAGTTGATGTGTTGACATATCTTAAGAATAATAGAAAGAACAGTTTTGGTGAAGCTCTCTGTGTTATGTGTCTATATTTACTATTTATTCTCTGATGAGATCGCAATATCTGTTTACTTATTGATGATTGTGAAAATATTTATGATATGGTTATGCATGATTATTGATGATTAAGAAATCTGTTAATTTTTTATGCTTTGATTAAGCTATAGATCTGGTCCTAATGTGTTATATGTTCTAGAGCGAACAATATTTATATATTATTCTGTTGATAATTGAGAATTCTCTCTATTTTATTATCAACTATTGTGTGCAGTGCTATAAGTTCACTTAGGGTTATTCTAAGGACCACTTCATTAAATTCTCTCTCAGGGTGCATAAACATGGTTCCAACACCCCCCCATACTGCTTCAGAAGAGACTTTGGTCTACACAACCATATGATTTCCGAATGGGCCAGTAGTTGGAGCTTTTTTTGGTTTATCCATAAACTGTAAACCTGGGTCAGGACCCCACAAGCCAACAAATTGTTTTGTTGTCAGGATGGAGATCATCATTTTAAGGGAGATTTGATTTTGTGGCATCTTTCGCGCAACGAATTACAAGATTGGTTGGAGAGAAATATCCTTGAATTTGCACTGCAGGAGAATACAAGAACTAAATTATCTAAGGAGAAGTGGGTAGAAAAGTATATTTATACTGAAGTGCATGAAATTTTCTTTTTCTCCTTTGTACATGAACAACAGGAGTGGTTTTCGCCCTTAGCTGAATTTCATCACTGCATAAGAAATTATGTACTCACTGAGTGGACTCTTGTATTGATCCAACAAGTAAAAAAGTTTGATAATAAGATCACTCGTGTGATATATCATTGGATCGATCACCTTCTGGGTGGATTTGTGACTGAATTTGCTGTTGACCAATTTGTTGCATATTTTGAAGCAGAAAGAAGGTTTTTCAAAGGCCTCAGACGTAAGTTCCTGCACTCAATGAAATTATTATTGAAAATTTTATTGTGTGAAAGGGGTTTTATGTGTGAACATAATCCTTTAATGCATTGAAGAGATTCACTTACACGCAGTGGAAGAATTTACCACAAAGACTCTGAAAAGGTCCTTTATGTCCCTCTGAAGCCTAGATCTCATAGTGAACATGAACGAGGAACTACTAGCTCAAGTGAATCTGAGGAAGAAATATTGTCATATTAGAAACCCTTGAATCTATTTTCCATTCCATCCACTCCACTTCCAAGCTCACATCACAGATCACCTACCCCACCGCGTATTTTGTCTCCATCTGCACTTGAAGTAGATATTGTTGCATCCATGAAGTTACCTAATTTTAGAGGCATTGGAAATGAGGACAGTTATCACTTCTGGTTTTTAACTAAGGCTATATGGCAAGCTTAGCAAGTGAACAATATTGACATTGGATAATTGCAGCTAGCTACTACATTTCAATATTGTGTGCTAGACTAGTACATTAGGTATGCAAAAGTAAACCCTAATGCTACCCTCGAGAAAATAAAGTGACCCAAAAAGAGTATTTTAAGAAACGAAAGTCATACGTGGTGTTGGTAACAAAAATAAAGGATATTCATCAAGAACCTAATGAATCTGTATGGGAGGTTGATTAGAGATTGAAACGCACCATTAAATATGGTGCATTTATAATCGATGACACGTGACATAAATAATGGTTCATTGCTATGTTGCTCTCACATCTCCACCAGCCATTAGGTCAGAAAAATATTTCCACACATGCTGAGGTTGTAGAAGTTGCAATGAAAATGGAGGCTAGCCACACACCAATTACGCTGGGAACTCAAAATATTTAGAATCAGCTGGAAGTAATGAATGTGGAAATTCAAAGTCTGCACAAGGACAAACCCAAGGAGGTTTGCGCAGAGGTGTGGTGTCAAATGTAAATATTTTGGGCATCATAAAGATTTATGCCATGTTTTCAACAATTATCTAAATGCAGGATGTTCTAGTCCATTGAAGAACCTTGTATGGTGCACTATATGTCAAATTTCCGGACTACATGACACAGATTCTTTCCCAAGGATTGGAAAATATCAGCATGATTTGAAGCTGTTATTTTGTAAGTTTTTTTTATCATTAGGGTATGATGAGAATAATTGCCGGACCTATGATATGATGTTGGATAAAGCAGAGATATATAGCATGCAGGTTGATACTACATCAACATGATTCCCTTCTAGGCACGAGGGATTCCAAGGTAGAGGAAGAGGCCATGAGGAGGATTAGTTGGTCAAGGAAGAGGACAAGTGATTTTCTATAAATATGGTGATGTTGGTAATTATGCATGCAACTATCCAAATCGAGTGCTACAGTCCTGCACATATTATAGAAAATTTGATTGTCTAGTGTTTATTGCTAAAATGCAGGAAAAGAAGACCCGAACAAAGAATCTTTATATGGTTCACACAGAAACTCAGGAAGAATATCCTTGTGTGAATGTAGATTCCAAGAGTGGTGTAGCTACGAATGAAGATAAGGGAAATAAACCTCCCACTGATATATGGATCATAAAGCACTTGAAAAAAATGAAGGCCTTGATCTTTAGCTTGAAAAATAAACCTTTATTGAAGCAAGGAAATACTTTGTAGAGGGAGATACTTCAACAAGTGGTAGCACACTGAAGGATGCAGGAGGAGAAGAAGAGATTAAGCCATATTTAGAAACATGCATAAAGTTGTTGCACAACAAGAAGGTTGTTGGAAATTTTGAGGCATTGATAGATAATTATGTAGAAAAAGAACATCCCTTGGTAGAAAAATGAGCAGTCAATAAAATATATAAGAAAAATAAGAGAATGGGTAGAGAGATGTGTCGGACCGTGTAGATTCATGCTTATGAAATGGACCAAGTCATTCTAGATTTAGGATCAGATGTAAATGTTCTACCTAAACAAACTTGGTAGGGCATGGAGAGCCAAAGATGGAATGGTATAGTATCTAACTGCGGAGGCTAATCAGCAGAAGATCACTCTTTTGGGTAGGTTGTCAAAAGTTGTGGTCAATATAGAAGGTTTTAAGGTGTTGGAAGATTTTGAACTCATACAGATTGTAGATGATACAGATCCCTATCCCGCACTATTAGGATTGGATTGGGCCATTGACATGGATTGTGTTATCTATTTGAAGAGAAGGAGAATGGAATTTGAGAGCAATGGAGTTAGGGTAATGATTCCTCTAAACCCTACAGAAGGCCAAAGTTATACTTAACTAGTGTGCGATGAGGATGGGAGTGATAAAATTTATAATCTCACTTTGTGCGAGGAATACTAGATTAATCCTACAATAGATGGGAACCTTAAATGGGGGAAGGATAGTTCTTGCCTTTCAGACTTTGATTAAGAACATGAGAATTTACAAAACCGACCGCATGACATGTATGTGTTGCACTGTAATAATTTGAACCATGATCTACATTGTATAGCATCTCATGTACATGATTTCCCACATTATGATGGCTTAATTGATGTAAACAGGTTCCTAGGAGAGCTGGAAAGGTTTGTGCCTATAGAACAAAGATTACATGGTTTGGATCTTGGCTTGCTCACTACTTCAGAAATATGGTGGGAAACACATAAGGATAATATGGGATATTGGGAGGAATGTGAGCAAATGATGGGGTTGCAGTTTGAATGTCTAGTAATTAAAGAGGAGGAATTATATTTTGGTGAAGAAGATTCACACAGCTATTTGGCCAAGTGGAATTAGGTATGGGGAGTAGAACGAAGACCTGAATGGGTCCATATGTTTATTCACACATTGATAAAGGTTCCAACTAAATGGTACCTGGAAATAGAGTTTCACAGAGGCACTAGCGAATGGTCTGTGCTAGTAGACAGTTTTATTCTCACCTTTATCACTGAAGGTGGGTTTGAAATAGTTGGTTAGGCTTTGATCCTAGAAATTATTAATGAATTGATAAGGGAGACTGTGCACTACATACAATTTTCACTTGTATAAGTTAGGTAACTTTGCATGCTCTATGGAACATCGATCCCCTCAAATATCATAAAAAGTCACTCCATGCTGAGCCTTGTGGGATATTACAGAAAGCACATTCCTTGGTATGAATTGATAACTGTGCCCTTGACCATATGACACAGAAGAGGGGAAAATTTTCATTAGGATAATGAATGTTAGAGAAGTTTCAACTTAATAAGGGACATGATGGAAACTACTCGATATCCTTTGAATTACCTAGTCAACAAGCCTATGTTGGGGGAGACGGTCTGTAGATGGTTATCCTTAATTTTGGATTATATCTATATTAAGGTGTGGCATGTGCATGATATCTGCGTCGGGATATTGACTAAAGCATAGAGGTGTCAAAAAATTGTCATTGGAGAAGTAAAACTAGGTAAGACAGATTTATTACCATTTTTAGGAGTGTCTAAGATGCATTTAATCAAGGGATTTTTCTAGATTTGGGACTATTTTTTCAATAATGGAACCTCATTAACGCACAAAAAGCTGTTGCAGATTTTCCACAAGTATAAATATGACCTATGGAGTCGAAATAATTCCCTTTGCATTATAATTAATTTTTATGCTATGATATCTGTGTTTTCCAGTGCATTTGTTGCATCTATGTCTAGTTTGGACCCAGCATTTGAGGATGTGTTGCACCAAACTAGTCTAGGGTACGTAATGTAGAAGAATATGACAACCACAACACCAGGAAATGACCTTGATACGTTAGAAGTTCCCATAATAGAAACACCTGTGCCATCAAAGATGAAAAATGACCAAACCTATGGAATGTGCAAATCTCTTAGAGAAAATACCCCACAATCGCCATGAAGAAACCTATGGAAGAAATTATGGAGACTATTGCAGAAGAGGATGAAGAAGTTATTGATGTAGCCCCATTCTCATGGCTACCCAGTTATATTGCGCTATAAAAACCAACTATCAAAGTGCTGAAGGACTTGGATAAGGTACATGCAAGTATCCAAGTGCCTCAGATCCTAGAGGATGTCCCAATGGAGGGGGATATTCTTTCAAAAACCCCACAATTACAATTTTATTAATGGGACATTGTAGATATTGAAAATTTTCTCAAGCTCACACCTGAGCTCTATTTAGATTAGATTACCTATGAAGGAGGCATAGTGCGCCTCAAGCCAAAGATGGGAATGTTAAGTCTACATAAGGTAGGCCTACTTAATATAGTGTAGATTCTGCTAGACTCCTATACCAATAGGTGTCATTTTTCATGATTGTCTTGATTGAACTATGGAATATGTTCAAACCTTTTTCTTGAGCAGAGGTGTTCCATATTCTTAAAAAACCAAAAAATCAAAAAATTTAAAAAATGTAAAGAGGGTATACCTAAAAGAAAAATCAAAGGGTAAAAAGAATAAAATGGTCAAAAAATGAAAGAAATGAACCCCAAGAAAAAATAGACCAAGAAAGTGTGCAAATCCAAATGCCACTACTATTTCATTTATTGCAATAAAGCAATTGTGTGCAGCTTGTTAAACTTTGCCACAATTTATGAAGAGTCAAACTGTTTAAACTTGACTCGTTCATGTTCAATTTCTACAATTTCATGTTGTAGAGCAGAGAATAAATATCTGACCAACGGTTTAATCTTGGTAGATAAGTAGATAGGTAGAGTTAATAAAAGGTGCTCAACAGTTTAATCTGAGCCCTTGGATGTAATAAGGGTAGAATTAGATAGATTTGCCTTGTAAAAGAAAAAGAAGATTGAAAAGGGTTTGCAAGTCTAAATGCACCCTAATAAAGAAGAGAAAATGGTAGTAATAGACAAGGTAGGTAGATGGTGTTGCAAAGTTTTATCTAATGAATGATGCTGCTAAATGTTTTTGATTCTTTACTTTCATCACAAATGCTAAAGCAGGAAATACACTCGAAAATCACAGCAAGCAAAGTCAAAATCATTAACTTCCCTCATCACTTTCCCCTTAAAAGTTTTACTAATTTCCCCCAAAGTACTAAGGTATTTGGAGATCTAAGGGGCTCAAGGCATTTCCTTGACTTTTGGAGGGACCGGACCCTCGGCCTAATGATCAAAAAGACCTAAGTACTTGAGAAAATTCATCATTATAATCATTCATCTTTAACCTTTTCCTAAGTAAAATCTCATTTTGCTTAGGAAAATTATACAAAATTCCATAAAAATCCCTCAAAATAACTTACTATTCTAAGTTTAAGTGTTGAAGATGACATATTGCAATTTACTTCAGAAATTGTCACTTTCTTAGATATGCAAAGTATTTTGAGTTCCCTTGTCCCTTTGTCATATTAATGTTTAACTCTAGTTACTAAATCCCTAGTGAAAGTGCCTTGTCCTAAGTATAATAACTCCTTTTATATAAATATCCAAAAACCCCCTCTATTATAAAGTTTAACCAAAGTAATTACTTCCCAAATATTCATTAAAAACCCGCTTCATATGCCCTTTGGTTAAATATATCCTTATATCATAGTCCCACCCCTATGGTAATTAAATAATGTTTATCTATTACCATATAAATAGAAATATCGAAATAACATTTAAACATAAAATTCTATATGTTTAACACAAAAAGAGAATAAAACCCGGAGTTTTGTTTTTAAAACCAAAATTTCGGAAAAAACCCCATGCCACAGTGGCTCATCCACTTGGCATCCCACCCGACACTTTAACCACAATTGAAACCTCACCGCGACCCCTATTTCCATTATACCATGGGATTAATTAATTATCAGAATTAGTTAATAACCAAACTTTTCCGCCTATTAGACGCCCCCCGGGATACTTAATAAAGTTAAACGCATTTAAAACCCCGCCGGGCCCGCACGATAAACCCCCGCCATCTCCCCGTCCCTTCAACCATCCGATCTCCCCCTCCAAAGATCAACGCTCCACATCAATTCTGCCAGCCATCCCTTGCAAGAGTTTTAACGTGCGGGGGATTGGTGGTATTGAAATAGTCCATGGGCCACATGTCCATCGCCCAATGGAATCGCTGCCCTCGCATTAAAAACCACCTTTGCCAACAAGCGGTGCGGGGATTACCGCTTACCGCCCGGCCCCCCCACCACGCGTCAGCCCGTACTAAAGTGATGTCACTCCTCGAAAAATTACAAACCCTTTTTTTTGACTTTGGAAATAAAACAAATTTTCGTGTTTTCATGTCATTTTCATAATTTGAACGCGACTGTGATTTCCGCTAATAAATTCAAATTTTTACTAAAATCCACTGTTCTATTCGATTTCACTCTAGAATTCCGCCAGACCTGTGTTCAAGCATCCTCCTGCCACCGCCTGATACCTGTTAAAAGCCAACTTTCCTCCAAGAACAGGTATTTATCCTATAGCACTTCGAACTTCAAAAGAAAGTCTGTTTTCCTTGTTTTCCACTGGATTAGTGATTAAATCTTATCACTGAAATCATTCCCTGAGGTTTAAAACTGTGAATTGTTCCCCTGAAACTGCAATTGTGCCAATTTCCCTCATTAAAACTGAAATCACGACATTTCTATGAAGAAAACCTAGAAAATGCCATTTTTAACACACAAGAACCAAAATGGGAGTTCCTGTAGCCTTGAATGATGCTCCATTTTGAACCTGGTTAAAACCTCACTCCCTTGTCCATTGGGGAATTGCTTGAAAAATCTACTCAGTTGTCCCCTGAAGAGGTGACCAGAAGATCACATCCTTGGATAAACAGTCTTAATACTACTCATAAGACTTGTTTACTCCAATATTGTTATCAAATCTATTCAAACAGAGGTTAGAAAGCACAACAGCTAAAGAGTATCAGTGGTTAAAGTGTATCAGGTAAAAGTCAGTGAAAGTTAAAATGAAGTTACAGAGCAGTCAAAGGTAAACAGTAAAAGTAAATACAGAAGGCAGTAAAATGGTAAAAAGAGATGAGAATACTTTCACCAATATTGAGATTTGTCTAAAGTGAAAGTAAAACAGTCAAAAGAGTAAGAAAGTAAAAAGATGAAAAAACATAACAAGAAGGAACATTTTTGCAGAAATTGCATATTTTAGTCATAGTTTTTCAGAAACTATTGTGATCAATAAAAGATGAATTTTAAAAAAATGAAGGAGGTTTATGTTCTTAAGAGGGCCATATACAAAAACCTCTCTCACTTTTCTAACAGCTATTATGTTTTTGGAAATATTAAACAATGTTGGAAAGCACTTTTTGCAGAAAATTCCAGTTTAAGTCATCATTTTGCAGAGAGGATTTTGGCCAATCCAAAATACTTCATACAAAACTGAAGGAGGTTTTGTTTCCTAAGAGACCCATCTACAAAAACCTATCTCAGGTTTTTCACAGTGGGTTTATAATGAGAGATACATGTGCATCTTTACGGGCCATTTTTCAGACTCTGTAAAACTCTGTTTTACACATATTGTTTACAGAGACTATTATGCATAGCTGGAGATGAATTTTGGGAAACGGAAAGAGATTTATCTCAAAAACATATTTAGCTACAATAACCTCTTTCAATTTTTACATATCTATTACGGATTGAGAAATACAAAGATATCATTGGACCCCAAGTTTGCAGAATTGTTGGAGCAGATTGCACAAAGAAAGGAAGCAGTTAGTGACTTGGATGCCTCATCATCAACTAAGATTTGGATCAAATTCGAATTCTCCTCTTTGTCATCACCTATCCATCAAAAATAGTGCCAAATAGTTTGAGTGTCCTTTACTTTAGTCCTATTTATGTAAATAGTTGGAGAGATTTGTGAACCAATTTTGATATTTGTTTCAAGATATTTTAGTTTAGAATTTGTATAAATACTCCACTCTTGGAAGCATTTGGGGTGGATTCTATTACTCTGCTGTAACATTGAGATTTTCGGAATAAAAGCATTTTGGAGAAATTTATTCGTGGCTTACTGGATGACGATTTGAAGTACAGGACTTTTTGCAGGATTCATGTGTTGGACTACAGTTCAATAAGTCTTTCTACCCTTTGTCTTAAGTTTTTTATCAGTTTATAATATCATTATGTCCATTTCTGAATAATTTACATAAAGGATTGAATCAGAATTTACTTAATTGTACTCTGATTTCAGATGTGATTTCTCTTAATGTTTTCCTATGAATTAGTTATAAGCATGAATTCTTAAATTCTCTTGCTTTGCTAATTTAAACATTGTTGATTACTATAATAAAGAACTCTTCATTTCTCTTTGTTTGTAGTCATCTCACTTCTCCTTTTTGAACATGGTGAAAGATTCTTAGCTGCCTTTCATCCCTTCAAAATCATCCCATCCACTTTAAATTTTAAGGATTGTTCTTTGTCTAGCTATCTTGCCCTGTAAAGCCATCTTGTGCGTAGAATAGAAATCCAGTAAAGCCATCCTTTGACTCCATAGCCCAATGGACTGAAAGCCCTCAACCTTGCCCTTAGTTTTTGGATTCCACCATTTTCCCAAAACAAACTCTTGAATCTATAACTAGCCTAAAACCTTCTAAGAACAAAGATAAATCATAAAGAGAGAGCCCTCTCTGGATGCAGATTGGCTAGATTCTGCATCTGAAGGTTGGTTTGTAGTTACCTCGGGTATACTTTCCTTTTCTTACAACTTCAAGGAAAACCTGAGCGATAACATAGTGGCGACCATACTGGGGATCTGAATCATTTTATTGATACTATTGTTTGATTTATAAGCTATAGACAGAGTCTGAAGATCAGCCAGGTATCCTTTGAAATGCTTTTTCTCTGCAACTGCATAGTAAACAAATGCTGCTTTAGTCTATCTCTGGTTTAGCTTATAAACTGAAATTTGGATTCAAAACATTCAATCAGACTCTCTAGTTCAATAAATCTTTGAGAAAATTTTAATTAAAAATCTTAAATTTCTTAAATAAATCATAGAAGTTGTTTTGAAAATTCATAAAAAAACAAAATAATTATAAAATACTCAAAATTTGGTTTCCTGAAGAACTAAATTTTTCTTCAAAATTGTTTTACAGGTTTAGATCTGATCTATGATGGTGGACAGGGATCAGACACACAAAGGTTAAAATCATCCACCTGGCGACTCCAAATCAATTTCAGAATCAAGACTCCACTGGAGGAATGAACCTCAAAAGACAAAATGGAAAGATCAGGCTTTCAACTTGGATCTTAATCCAAGACATTATGTTCTTTCTCATTAAGAAATTTTTTCAATGTATATTGTATTTTATAGAAGATCTTAGAGTAGTTTTTAGTTATTTTCCTTTGAAGTTTGTAAGTAATAATTCTCCTAATCTCTTTGAGCAACTTTCTTATGAATCTAATGATGATCATTTTCCAATTAAGAAGCCTCAAATAATCAAGACTGATCTTGCAATCCCTGTACATATCCCTGTTCCATATAAAGTTCCAGATAGATATAAGCCCCTTATTCTACCTCCTTTACTCCATGATTTTCCTGAAAAATACTACAAGTATCTTCCTATATTTGATGGAGAAAATCGTATCACGGCCCAAAAACATATTAAAGGTTTTGAAAATTATTTGGATTTATTTGAGATTGATGAAGATGATGTTAAAATCAGACTTTTTGCTCTTTCTTTGCAAAATAGAATAAAGAGTTGGTTCATAAATCTGCCTAATGCTAGCATCTCAAATTTCCAACAGTTTATCAAACTTTTCCTTGATAGATGGATAATCAAAGTTAATCATTTTGTGATCATGGAAGAATATAATCAATTAAAAAGACATTCAAATGAAACGATACAACAATTTTCTGACAGATTTAATCAAGTTTATTATTCAATGCCAGAAAATATTAGACCTCCTCATGATTTAGCTCTCTTGCATTATCCAAGTGCTTTTGATCCAGAAATAGAATTTCGGTTAAGAGAAAGAGATCCAAAAACACTTGTACAAATGAAAAATATTGCAGTTGATGTGGAAGTTAATCTCCAAATCAAACAGGAAAAGTTGAAAGTAGAAGAAGAGGAAAGGAAAAACATTGCAGAGGTAAAACTCAAGCTTTTGGTAAGAAAAATAGATGAAATAACACAACAGATCACTATGAAAGAAGAATTTTTTATTCAAAATCACCATGAAGAAATAGAAGAGGTTGATAGCCATGAGCAAATTGCTCTTAATTCAAATTATCATAAATCAGAAAATGAATTTACAAATCAATATGAGAAAGAGGAATCTGTTGTTCTAATGTGTATGTTTGATGACATTCCTTATTTTGATGATTTGCCTAAGTATGATCATTATGATGATAGTTATGTTCTCCAAAGTCAAGCTAACTTTACAGAGATATCAGAAGCTAGTTTGGAGGATGAAGAAATGCAGTTTCAGCAGATTGAAGACAGTGATCAGCCAATACAGATCAGCCATGAGAGTGAGGAAGGAAGAGTAGAAAATGTGGAAATAAGTGAATATTCTTTACCTCTTTGTTTTGCTTCATTTCAGTTCATTAGAGAAAACTATCATGCCATCAATAATCAGCAATCTTTAGGAATTGTGATTGACAACAAAGAAGATAATGAAACTATTGATCAATATTTTTCAGTTTCACAATTGCAGTTATTAGTTCCCATTGAAATAAATGATCAAATGACACAAGAAAGTTCCATACCACTATTTTTTGAACCATTTCAGCTTTTAAAGGAAATGTGGTATAACATATTTAAAGAAAAGAATGGGAAACTTGTTGAATTTTATGAAGTCCCATGGAATTTTATATGTCATAGGTTCCAACAATTTTCCCAAGATTTTCAGGATCCAATAGCAGATATGTTGAATATTGAAGGCATTCAAAGCATTCCTCTATTAACTAACTATGATTTTCAGAATCAAGATGATAAAGGTTTCAACAGTCAAACATTACAATCAGTAGGAATATCATCACAAATCTTATCTGAAATATTGCAGGGAGATAAAAACGAAAATAGCATTTTAGAGTCATGGCATGGAGGCCATCCAGAACAGATGTACATTTTTTCAGATCAGTTAAACATTAGTGTATATATTTTGGAAGATCCTTTTGTACAGTTTCTAGAGTCAACAAAGGAAATCAAGTGTTTCCTTATCCTCTCATTTGTTGACAAGTTTCTAATAGGTTGCAGAAGTACAATTTTGATAATCAACAAGAAAATGCAACAAAATCTATCAAAGTACATAATGCTTGAATGGTTGCATTGGCTATTTCATTTTACCTAACTAGCAGTTGAACAGTAGATTCAGTAGGTAGATGAGTGCTAATAAGCTTAGAATTTTGAGCATTTTTTTTAGTTTTTCAATTTTCAGCTAGTTTTTCATTAAGTTGGTTTGAAATTTTTTTGTGTGTTGTTTTAGTTTTCAGATCATATTTCAGTTTACAGAAGACAAAAGACACTTACTAAGATCATCAAAGGTCAAAGATGAAGGCAACTAACCTATTGTTCTTGACTTTTCACAAGGAAAAGCCATCCCCAAGTGGAGCCAGTGTTAGACTCCTATACCAATAGGTGTCATTTTTCCTGATTGTCTTGATTGAACTATGGAATATGTTCAAACCTTTTTCTTGAGCAAAGGTGTTCCATATTCTTGAAAAACCAAAAAATCAAAAAATTTAAAAAATGTAAGGAGGGTATACCCTAAAAGAAAAATCAAAGGGTAAGAAAAATAAATTGGTCAAGAAAATGAAAGAAATGAACCCCAAGCAAAAAATAGACCAAGGAAAGTGTGCAAATCCAAATTCCACTACTATTTCATTTTTGTAATAAAGCAATTGTGTTCAGCTTGTCAAACTTTGCCACAATTTATGAAGAGTCAAACTGTTTAAACTTGACTCGTTCATGTTTCAATTTCATGTTGTAGAACAGAGAATAAATATCTGACCAAACAGTTTAATCTTGGTAGATAAGTAGATAGGTAGAGTTAATAAAAGATGCTCAACAGTTTAATCTGAGCCCTTGGATGTAATAAGAGTAGAATTAGATAGATTTTTCATGTAAAAGGAAAAGACTGATGAGGGTTTGCAAGTCCAAATGCACCCTAATAAAGAAGAGAAAATGGTAGTGTCAAGTAGATAGGGTAGGTAGATGGTGTTGCAAAGTTTTATCTGATGAATGATGCAGCTAAATGTTTTTGATCCTTTACTTTCATCACAAACACTGAAGCAGGAAATACACTGGAAAATCATAGCAAGCAAAGTCAAAATCATTAACTTCCCTCATCATTTTCCCCTTAAAAGTTTTACTAATTTCCCCCAAAGTGCTAAGGTATTTGGAGATCAAAGGGGCTCAAGGCATTTCCTTGACTTTTGGAGGGACCGGACCCTCAGCCTAATGATCAAAAAGACCTACGTACTTGAGATAATTCATCATTAAAATCATTCATCTTTAACCTTTTCCTAAGTAAAATCTCATTTTGCTTAGGAAAATTATGCAAGATTCCATAAAAATCCCTCAAAATAACTTACTATTCTAAGTTTAAGTGTTGAAGATGAGATATTGCAATTTACTTCAGAAATTGTCACTTTCTTAGATGAGCAAAGTGTTTTGAGTTCCCTTGTCCTTTTGTCATATTAATGTTTAACTCTAAGTTACTAAATCCCTAGTGAAAATGCCTTATCCTAAGTATATAATTCCTTTTAAACTAATATCCCAAAAACCCCTCTATTATGTTTTAACCAAAGTAATTACTTCCCAAATATTCATTAAAAACCCGCTTCATACGCCCTTTGGTTAAATATATCCTTATATCATAGTCCCGCCCCTATGGTAATTAAATAATGTTTATCTATTACCATATAAATAGAAATATCGAAATAACATTTAAACATATAATTCTATATGTTTAACACAAAAAGAGAATAAAACCCGGAGTTTTGTTTTTAAAACCAAAATTTCGGAAAAAACCCCATGCCACCGTGGCTCATCCACTTGGCATCCCACCCGACACTTTAACCACAATTGAAACCTCACCGCGACCCCTATTTCCATTATACCATGGGATTAATTAATTATCAGAATTAGTTAATAACCAAACTTTTCCGCCTATTAGACGCCCCCCGGGATACTTAATAAAGTTAAACGCGTTTAAAACCCCGCCGGGCCCGCACGATAAACCCCCGCCATCTCCTCGTCCCTTCCACCATCCGATCTCCCCCTCCAAAGATCAACGCTCCACATCAATTCCGCCAGCCATCCCTTGCAAGAGTTTTAACGTGCGGGGGATTGGTGGTATTGAAATAGTCCATGGGCCACGTGTCCATCGCCCAATGGAATCGCTGCCCTCGCATTAAAAACCACCTTTACCAACAAGCGGTGCGGGGATTACCGCTTACCGCCCGGCCCCCCCACCACGCGTCAGCGCGTACTAAAGTGATGTCACTCCTCGAAAAACTACAAACCCTTTTTTTTGACTTTGGAAATAAAACAAATTTTCGTGTTTTCATGTCATTTTCATCATTTGAACGCGACTGTGATTTCCGCTAAGAAATTCGAATTTTTACTAAAATCCACTGTTCTATTCGATTTCGCTCCAGAATTCCGCCAGACTTGTGTTCAAGCATCCTCCTGCCACCGCCTGATACCTGTTAAAAGCCAAATTTCCTCCAAGAACAGGTATTTATCCTATAGCGCTTCGAACATCAAAAGAAAGTCTGTTTTCCTTGCTTTCCACTGGATTAGTGATTAAATCTTATCACTGAAATCATTCCCTGAGGTTTAAAACTGTGAATTGTTCCCCTGAAACTGCAATTGTGCCAATTTCCCTCATTAAAACTGAAATCACGACATTTCTATGAAGAAAACCCAGAAACTACCATTTTGAACACACAAGAACCAAAATGGGAGTTCCTGTAGCCTTGAATGATGCTCCATTTTGAACCTGGTTAAAACCTCACTCCCTTGTCCATTGGGGAATTGCTTGAAAAATCTACTCGGTTGTCCCCTGAAGAGGTGATCAGAAGATCACATCCTTGGATAAACAGTGTTAATACTAGTCATAATATTTTTTTACTCTAAGATTGTTATCAAATCTATTCAAACAGAGGTTAGAAAGCATAACAGCTAAAGAGTATCAGTGGTTAAAGTGTATCAGGTAAAAGTCAGTGAAAGTTAAAATGAAGTTACAGAGCAGTCAAAGGTAAACAGTAAAAGTAAATACAGAAGGCAGTAAAATGGTAAAAAGAGATGAGAATACTTTCACCAATAGTGAGGTTTGTCTAAGGTGAAAGTAAAACAGTCAAAAGAGCAAGAAAGTAAAAAGATGAAAAAACATAACAAGAAGGAACATTTTTGCAGAAATTGCATATTTTAGTCATAGTTTTGCA
Organism: Pinus albicaulis; assembly: GCA_034641835.2. Taxonomy (NCBI): domain Eukaryota; kingdom Viridiplantae; phylum Streptophyta; class Pinopsida; order Pinales; family Pinaceae; genus Pinus; species Pinus albicaulis. The sequence continues at coordinate 734,393,321 of CM076580.1, forward strand.
GAAACTATTGTGATCAATAAAAGATTAATTTTACAAAACTGAAGGACTTTTATGTTCTTAAGAAGGCCATCTACAAAAACCTCTCTCACTTTTCTAACATCCATTATGGTTTTGGAAATATTAAACAATCTTGGAAAGCACTTTTTGCAGAAAATTCCAGTTTAAGTCATCATTTTACAGAGAGGATTGTGGCAAATCCAAAATACTTCATACAAAACTGAAGGAATTTTTTGTTGCTAAGAGACCCTTCTACAAAAACCTATCTCAGTTTTTTCACAGTGGTTTTATAATGAGAGATACATGCGCATCTTTACAGGCCATTTTTCAGACTCTGTAAAACTCTGTTTTACACATATTGTTTACAAAGACTATTATGCATAGCTGGAGATAAATTTTGGGAAACTGAAAGAGGTTTATCTCACCAACATATTTATCTACAATAACCTCTTTCCCTTTTTACATATCTATTACGGATTGATAAATACAAAGATATCATTGGACCCCAAGTTTGCAGAATTGTTGGAGCAGAATGCACAAAGAAAGGAAGCAGTTAGTGACTTGGATGCCTCATCATCAACTAAGAGTTGGATCAAATTCGAATTCTCCTCTTTGTCATCACCTACCCATCAAAAATAGTGCCAAATAGATGCATTAGTTTGAGTGTCCTTTAATTAAGTTCTATTTATGTAAAATAGTTGGAGAGATTTGTGAACCAATTTTGATATTTGTTTCAAGATATTTTAGTTTAGAATTTGTATAAATACTCCACTCTTGGAAGCATTTGGGGTGGATTCTATTACTTTGCTGTAACATTGAGATTTTCGGAATAAAATCATTTTGGAGAAATTTATTCGTGGCTTACTGGATGACGATTTGAAGTACATGACTTTTTGCAGGATTCATGTGTTGGACTGCAGTTCAATAAGTCTTTCTACCCTTTGTCTTAAGTTTTTTATCAGTTTATAATATCATTATGTCCATTTCTGAATAATTTACATAAAGGATTGAATCAGAATTTACTTAATTGTACTCTGGTTTCAGATGTGATTGTTCTTAATGTTTTCCTCTGAATTAGTTATAAGCATGAATTCTTAAATGCTCTTGCTTTGCTAATTTAAACATTGTTGATTACTATAATAAAGAATTATTCATTGCTCTTTGTTTGTAGTCATCTCATTTCTTTCTTTTGAACATGGTGAAAGATTCTTAGAGCTGCCTTTCATCCCTTCAAAATCATCCCATCCATTTGTTTTAAAGTTGTTCTGTCTAGCTATCTTGTCTGTAAAGCCATCTTGTGCGTACAATAGAAATCCAGTAAAGCCATCCTTTGACTCCATAGCCCAATGGCCTGAAAACATTCAACCTTGCCCTTAGTTGGCGAATTCCACCATTTTCAAACAAACTCTTGGATCTATAACTAGCCTAAAAATTTCTAAGAACAAAGATAAATCATAAAGAGAGAGCCCTCTCTAGATGCAGATTGGCTAGATTCTGCATCTGAAGGTTGGTTTGTGGTTACCTCGGGTATACTTTCCTTTTCTTACAACTTCAAGGAAAACCTGAGTGATAACAGATTCCTCATTTTGGGTGCAGTCCCATTAATTCTATCTGCGTCAGGAAGTTGTTGGAATTGATCCATGATGATGTGCTCTAGTTGGGAGAGTGCATCCTGATTGATCTAGAATTAATTCATCAAATTAGAGGTCTATAGAACAAGGGGGCCGACCTTATGGCGGATTTTGGAGGCAAAGCGCAGGAGAGAGTGATGGTGGATCAGATAAAGAAAAAATATGATGCCACTCACAAATCCTAGGGTTTCATTGTGGACGAGATTAATGACCCCGTTGTCCATTTTGGCATGCTCATCTTGGCTGGCAAGATGATGAACAAGTGTAGGACCAAGGAAGTGCCTGTGCACATTATTGCATTTTTTGGGAATCACGATTGCCGTTATACCAAAACCCACAAGTGTTAGTCAACGATCGCATCACCAAAGATAAGGATCCACGAAAGGCGGTTAGTCCATGTCACGAAACACACAAGGAGCGTTGGTTTATCCAATGTCCAACAATCTCAGCCCCAACGTGAGCCGGGTGTGTATCGAACTCGTGACCTACGCTCTGATACCACTTGTTGGGAAAAATACTGAGAGGGGGGGGTGAATCAGTATTTAGGACTTTATCAAACTTGTTACTTTTTCACTCTCTAAAACCCATACGCTACTTTGCTGAAGCCAACTAGCGTATACACGCGGATATGCTTCATAAAACTCGCGTATACACAGAGATCTAATTATGCCATTAATTCTTCACTTATATCATTCCATCATTCATTCATTAGATGTTCTGTAAACAGTAAAAATGTGCAGTAAGAACAGAATAAACCATCAGACATAAGCATCACACATGAACACCAGGATTTTAGGTGGAAACCCAAGTCGAGAGAAAACCACCGCTGCAGTTGCTCAGCCTTCAATATTTTATTATAGAGAAAACATATTACAACATATGTGCTGGTGCAGACTCCTACCAGCACGTAGGCACCCACCTGTGCTCGTTTACCAGCCTCTCCTGGAAGGGAGATCCAACCCCCTGACTTGTTTACCAGCCTCTCCTGGAAGGGAGCTACGACCCCCTGATCTTGTTTACCAGCCTCACTTGGAAGGGAGCTACAACCCCCTGACTGAAGGCTATAACCCTCAGCACCACCATGGACCACATTTCATCAATTTTCACACTGGATCCAACCAACTTCAATAGAGCACAACTTGCAGGCCTTGTTTCATCATATTTTCAGAGTGGACCCACTCCACACATTTAAGCTCAATCATACAACAAAACAGATGTAGACAACTCAGAACTGTAGAATACAGATAGCAATAACACAGCAGAACAGATCAGACATTTCATACCCCATGCTTCAGCAAACCCTAGTTTTCATATGCGCTTTCCTTTCACTGATACTGCATATATACACGCCTTCTATCACACAAAACCGCGTATACTTCAGTACATATTACAGAGCTAATTTCACTGCGCATACGCGCTTTCTCTTCAACGAAGCCGCGTATATACGTGCTTCTTCTGCAGCAAACTATCGTATGGTTCCTCATACATTTATGTCATTTCAATTCTTCAGAACAGATACATCACACAGATTTTACCCTTTACTTCAGACAAATGTTCACCTCATATCAGATCTAATCATTCCATAAATAGATCTAGCAAATACAAATTCATTTCAGATCTAGATCCCCTTCTTCATCATTTTCTTCTTTGGTGCTTCATGCATTCAGATCTATCATTCAATTGTAACCCTTTCCATTCAAATATACTTCAGAGAGAAGTATTCACTCAAGCTCAGACAACTTGCACCCACACTCATGATTTGCACAATGAATTTCTTCTCCTTATATAGGTTTACACTTTTTCAATACCATGAGCCAAAACCACATTACTTCTGATGGTATTCCTGGACGGGGTCATTTAGACGAATCATTACCCAATACAATGCGTCAATACCATGGTGGTTACCCCTGTTTTTGCACTTTATGAACGCTTTTGCCCATACGCTACTTGGCACGTTATTACCCGCGTGCATACGCGACTTCTCCTAGACAAAACCGTGTATGCCTTGAGACATACTCTTTTCATCATAGATCTAGCACATATTGAATTCCTTTCTTCATTACCTTTTGTACTCTCTGTGGATACATCAGATTTACATCTTTTAACAGGTTCATCAAGACATATTCTATCAAGCACAACTTCATCAAGTGGGTTGCCATTCAAGGATAACACTCGTCAACAATCTCAAGTCTTCATCTTCATTCAGTGGGTTGCCATCAAGGACAACACTCTACATCATATTGCCAACAATATTGTTGGAAATTGGATAAACCAACTCTCCTTGTGTGTTTCGCGACATGGACTAACAACCTTTCGTGGATCCTTATCTTTGGCGATGTGATCGTTGACTAACACCTGCGGGTTTTGGTATAACGGCAATCGTGATTCCCAACAATTGGTATCAGAGGCAGGTTCTTCTGCAGAATCTTGATCGCTTGAAGGAGATCCGTCGCAATGGGAAGTCAAGAAGGAGTAATGTCTATAAAGCCACCTCTATTCAATGGAAGCAATCTGATATTCTGGAAGGTACAAACAAAATCATATCTGCAAAATCTTGGTGCAAATGTATGGGCAATCGTGGAAGAAGGCTATCAATATCCGGCAAGTATTCCTACTGATGCGGCTGAAAGAAAAAAGTATGAAATCAATGCCAAAGCAGTGAATGTCTTATTAGGAAGCATGTCTGAACCAAAATTTTGGCAAGCATGTCTGAACCAAAATTTGCTAAAGTGAAGCAGCTAAATTCAGCAAAAGAAATATGGGACAAAATCATTCTGAGCTATGAAGGGGATACAAAGGTAAAAAGTGAAAAACTCCAAACTCTCAGAATTGAATATGAAAATTTAAGGATGCATAGTGATGAAAATATTGCCAGCTTCTTTTTACGTCTAGATGATATTGTAAATCGGATGAGAAATTTGGGTGAAACCATAACCGATACTACTCTGGTGGAAAAAGTCTTAAGATCTTTGACTTCAAAATTTGACTCTAAAGTATCAGCTATTGAAGAAAGGCAAGATCTGCAAACTCTTACTATTGTTCAATCCCATATTAAAACTGCTTTCCCAAGTAGAACAAGGGAGGATACTAAATCAAGAAAGGCTGCTTTTAAATAGTCACAAAAGAAAAGGAAGTTGTCAAGGAATCCAACTATATATCTGAAGAAGAAGAAGAAGCAAATTTTGTAAGAAGACTCCAACTAGGAACCGGAAGGTTCAAAGGTAAGCTTCCTTTCAAATGTTTTGATTGTGGAAGAGTTGGTCATTATGCTACAAAGTGTCCTTATAAAGAAACATCTGCTAAAGGAAAAGAAGTAGCAAGAAGGAATAAGAATCGATCTAGCACAAGAAAAAGTTACTATATTAATGAAGACAGTGATGGGTTATCTGATAGTGAGGAAGAATGTGAACAAGATATTAAACTACTCATGGAAAAAGAATCTAGAGAAGAAAATGATACTTCTGTTGATGCTCTGGAAGACAAGGACTTTCTTGAAGAAAACAATAAACTCAAAGTAAGCTTAGAAGAAAAGAACATAATCATAGAGACTCTTGAAAATCAGCGTGAAGCAAAGGAAAAACGCATTGAGGAATTGGAGTGTGAAGTAGTAAGTCTAAGGAAAGATAATGAGAAAGTAAAAACTCTCAATCTTAGATTTGCTAAAGGTTTAGAAACCTTAGATGAGATTATCAAGATACAACGGTCTCCTCTTATAAAAACAGGTCTTGGATATACTGGGGAATATTCCCAGACTTCAGCACCAAATTATCTGAAAGCAGCCACAGCTGGTTCACTACATTCAACCACTCAGCAAGGGAACAAAGGATATTTCCAGGTAAAGAATGATCATCTCAATTCAAGGAACACTAACAGGGAGATCTTTCAAAGAAGCTACAACCAACAGGTAAATTCAAATAGAAGATTTCATGATCGCAAAAATTTCTACTTCAATGGACAATGTTTCTCATGTCACAATTTTGGTCATAAAGCTGTTCAATGTGTTGCATATAAGACCATCATGACAAGAGAAGCAAGAAATAAAAGGATGAATATTGAACCTAAGAGGAACACCTATAACAACTTTTCTCCTCTGCAAAACGAAGTTGAATGTACTTATTGCAATAACTTTGGTCATGAAGAATCTGAATGTAGGAGCAAGGTCCAGCCAAAAGAACATATTCCCTCAAGCTCTAAAGTGTGGAAAAAGAAAGAAATACTGGTTGAAAATTGTGGGATAGCGTTATTTGCAGAAGGTGAAGAAAATAAATGGTACATTGATAGTGGGTGCTCAAGACACATGACAGGTGACAAAAGCAAACTTCTTGCATATAATGCTCTAGAAAAGGAAAAGAAAGTTACTTTTGGAAATGATACTCCTGCTGTAATTAAAGGAAAAGGGTCATTGTTTCTAAAAGAAAAGGTGAAGGCTAATGATGTCATGTATGTGGATGGACTAAGGCATAACCTGTTAAGTGTAAGTCAAATGTGTGATCAAGGAACAGAAGTGGTCTTTAGTTCAAAAGAATGTGTGGTTCGTGATCTTGATACAGGTAAAATTATTATAAAAGGGAAAAGAAATCCAAGCAACATGTATGTACTGAACGGCAAAGATCAATATTACTTGAGCAAGTCTTCAGAAAATTGGCTATGGCATAGAAGGCTGGGGCATCTGAGCTTCTCTCAAATCAAAAAAGCAAGCAGACTTCAAGCTGTTCGTGGTCTTCCCAATATTAATCTACCAGAAAGTATCATATGCAAATCTTGTCAATTCGGTAAGCAGACCAGAGTACGATTTAATGCCAAAGAAGGATCATCAAGTGAGCCTCTTGATCTCAATCATACTGAAATATGTGGACCTATGAGGCAAAATTCACCACGTGGGGAAGAATACTATATCTTATTTATTGATGATTACTCTAGAATGTGTTGGATCGGGTTCATTAAACACAAAGATGAAGCATTTGAAAAATTTCAGATCTTCAAAGCATTGGTAGAAAATGAATTAGATCTAAAAATCAAGTGTCTTAGATCTAATCGAGGAGGATAATATACATCAAATGAATTCTTTGAATTTTGTGAACAACATGGCATAAAAAGACAGTTCTCTGTAGCAGGCACTCCACAACAAAATGGCATAGCAAAAAGAATGAATAGAACAATTCAACAAATGGCTAGAGCTATGCTTGATGATTCTGGAACTCCTGACATGTTCTGGGGTGAAGCAGCACATACAGCAGCTAACATTCTCAACAAGGCTCATGTTCGGGTAAATAGTGACAAAACTCCATATGAACTTTGGTACGGTAGTTCTCCCTCTGTGAAGCATTTTAGAGTTTTTGGAAGTAAATGCTTTATCAAAAATAATGATGAAAATATTGGCAAGTTTGAACCTAGATCAGATGAAGGGATATTTCTTGGTTACTCATCTACAAGCAAAGCATACAAATGTTACAATAAAAGGCTTCGAAAGATTGTTGAATCTATTGATGTTGTTATTGATGAGTCTCCTGCAGCTCCTAAAGAAGAAAAACAAACAACAAAAGAAGATGATGGTGACTTATGTCCTTCTACATCAAATAGAAATGATATAGACAATGGATCCAATGAAGAACCTGAAGATGATCTATCTGAAAAAGCTCCATCCAGATATGTTCAAAAGAATCATCCTGAATCTCAAATTTTGGGAGACAAGGATTCAGGTGTATGAACAAGGAGAACTCTTGTGGGATCTTCTAGTCATCTGGCACTTCTATCCACAATTGAACCACAAAATGTCAATCAAGCTAGCAAAGATGAATGTTGGAAGCAAGCCATGAATGAAGAGCTTGATCAAATTGAAAACAATGACACTTGGGAACTGGTACCAAGACCACATGATAAAAATGTCATTGGAACTAAATGGATTTTCAAGAACAAGTTAAATGAGAATGGGGATGTTGTAAGAAACAAAGCTAGATTGGTTTGCAAAGGGTATACTCAACAAGAAGGTATAGACTTTGAAGAAAATTTTTCTCCTGTAGCTAGAATTGAAGCCATAAGAATGTTTCTTGCTTTTTCAAGTTATCAACAAATCAAAGTTTATGAAATGGATGTTAAATCTGCTTTTCTTAATGGTGATCTAGAAGAATAAGTATATATAGAACAACCAGAAGGATTCATTTTGGGAAATGATGAAAATCTTGTTTTTAGACTTAAAAAGGCTCTATATGGTCTCAAACAAGCTCCAAGGGCATGGTATTATCATCTTGACAAATATCTTCATCAACAAGGATTTTCAAAGGGGTCTGCTGATAGCAACTTATACACAAAAGTTGAAAATGATAAACTATTGGTTGTGGTTGTATATGTTGATGATATCATTTTTGGGAGTAATGAAGAATCTATGAGTCAAAAATTTTCTTCTGTCATGGAGCAAGAATTTGAAATGTCCTTACTTGGGGAACTAACATTCTTTCTTGGCTTGCAAGTGCATCAAACTACAGATGGTATATTCCTATCAGAAGAAAAATATCTTAAGAAAATTCTGAAGAAGTATGGCATGGAAGAATGCAAACCTGTAAGTACACCAATGATAACCGGATGCAATCTCAGTTCTCATGATGATTCTCCCCCGGTGAATCAACCAGAATACAAATCAATGATAGGAAGTCTACTTTATCTCACTGGGACTAGACCAGACATTATGCATGCAGTTGGGATTGTTGGACGATTCCAAGATAATCCAAAAGAGTCTCACCTTCAGGCTGTCAAAAGAATATTCAAATATCTACAAGGAACTCAAGACTTTGGTCTATGGTATCCAAAGAATCCTGATCTTACTCTTCATGCTTACAGTGATGCAGATTGGGCTGGAAGTGTTGATGATCGGAAAAGCACTAGTGGTGGTGCATTCTATATGGGACCCCGGTTAGTATCTTGGTTCAACAAGAAGCAAAATTCTATTGCCTTATCTATAGCAGAAGAAGAATATGTGGCTGCCGCATCTTGTTGCACTCAACTCCTTTGGATGATGCAAACCTTACAAGATTTTCAAATAAAATGTACACCTCCTGTCCCCATTAAGTGTGCTAATACAAGTGCCATCAGTATCTCAAAGAATCCTGTTATGCATTCGAAGACCAAGCACATTCCCATCAAGTATCACTTCTTACGTGAACAAGTGCTTGAAAAAAAGGTGAAGTTGGAGTATGTTCCTTCCAAGGAACAAGTTGCTGATATCTTTACCAAACCTCTGCCCAGGGAAGCGTTTGAATATCTAAGACAGAAACTGGGAGTAGTCTCTGCCAGTCAAAAGAAAAAATCTACTTAAATTCAGAAGATTAAATTGCATACGCAGTTTTGATGAAACACAGTCGCGTATATACGTGAGTATATTAACATACAGCCGCGTATGGATAATTGCTGACAATTTTTGGTTGAGGGTCAGCATTTTTCAGTACTGTTTGGTTATTCTGGTTATATGTATTTCTGACAGAGCATCTTATATGAAGTAGACAGGTACAGGAAGGACAAATTCAAGGGGAGATGAAGGAATGTGAACATTTCTATGCTTCACTTTCCATATGCGGGTTAGATGAACAAAAGTCGCGTATACACACGAGTTACAGCAGACACAGTCGCGTATGCATTAATGATAAGAGATTTGGGATGACATCTGAAGATCAGGAGTAGAGGTTCAGGAGGAGCATCATTCTAACTGCTAATGATTGTACTGTTAGCATTATTCTGGTTATACTCTTGCTAATGAAATGGTACATGGTTTCTTATGTTGAAGATTATGGATGAGTCCTGTTTGCTTTTTGATGAAGAGTATTCGTTGCTGAGATGAAAGTCTTATAATTCAGAGATAAGGACAGGCCATGCAGAGATTGTTGTTGAAGGTGTTCAGGATGCACAATCTAAGGAGGAGCCTTGGTCATATGGAAAGGATGTTTGAATACACATTTTCAGGGGGAGCCCTAGCCTTGCTGAGTATAATGCATTATTGGCATTATGATAGTTATTATATATGATCTCTCTTGAGGTCTTTCTGGTATTGGTCCTGACAAGTCATATTTTGTAATTTGATGAAAAGGTCATGTTGAGACCTATGGTGTAAAAGTGTAATATTCAGTCATGTAAGGATGTGTTCATTTGTAAACCCACTTTGTTGGGTAGTTGAGTCAAAATATGTAAACCCACTTGGTTGGATACTTGAGTCTCCTATGTAAATCCACTTGGTTGGATCTTTGATGTAAGTAGGAGTCTTTGGTGATAGGAAGGTCATAGAGTCATGTACTTCATTGAAAAATATGATTGGAGATTCAGCATGAGCTCAAGGGGAGCTTGGTCACTTCAGTATACATCAGATCTGCAGAACGCTTCTTCTACATGAGGAGAACAGGGGGAGAGTGTGTTGGTTTTGATCCGCCCTTTGCCCTTGATGTAAAAGGGGGAGAGTGACATGGTGTTTGAATGAAGAGAAAGAATGGTGTCAAAAATGGGGAGAGTGACATGGTGTCATTGTATTCTTAATGTACCTATCTGTTGTGGTAACCAAACACCATCATGGTTGCCATCAAGTCCAAAAAGGGAGATTGTTGGCAATATGATGCAGAGTGTTGTCCTTGATGGCAACCCACTGAATGAAGATGAAGACTTGAGATTGTTGACGAGTGTTGTCCTTGAATGGCAACCCACTTGATGAAGTTGTGCTTGATAGAATATGTCTTGATGAACCTGTTAAAAGATGTAAATCTGATGTATCCACAGAGAGTACAGAAGGTAATGAAGAAAGGAATTCAATATGTGCTAGATCTATGATGAAAAGAGTATGTCTTAAGGCATACGCGGTTTTGTCTAGGAGAAGTCGCGTATGCACGCGGGTAATAACGTGCCAAGTAGCGTATGGGAAAAAGCGCTCATAAAGTGCAAAACCAGGGGTAACCACCATGGTATTGACCCATTGTATTGGGTAATGATTCGTCTAAATGACCCCGTCCAGGAATACCATCGGAATTAATGTGGTTTTGGCTCATGGTATTGAAAAAGTGTAAACCTATATAAGGAGAAGAAATTCATTGTGCAAATCATGAGTGTGGGTGCAAGTTGTCTGAGCTTGAGTGAATAATTCTCTCTGAAGTATATATGAATGGAAAGGGTTACAATTGAATGATAGATCTGAATGCATGAAGCACCAAAGAAGAAAATGATGAAGAAGGGGATCTAGATCTGAAATGAATTTGTATTTGCTAGATCTGTTTATGGAATGATTAGATCTGAGATGAGGCGAACATCTGACTGAAGTAAAGGGTAAAATCTGTGTGATGTATCTGTTCTGAAGAATTGAAATGACCTAAATGTCTGAGGAACCATACGCTAGTTTGCCGCAGAAGAAGCACGTATATACGCGGCTTCGCTGAAGAGAAAGCGCGTATGCGCAGTGAAATTAGCTCTGTAATATGTACTGAAGTATACGCGGGTTTGTATGATAGAAGGCGCGTATAGACGCGGTATCAGTGAAAGGAAAGCGCGTATGCAAACTAGGGTTTGCTGAAGCATGGGGTATGAAATGTCTGATCTGTTCTGCTGTGTTACTGCTATCTGTATTCTACAGTTCTGAGTTTTCTGCATCTTTTTGGTTGTATGATTGAGCTTAAATGTGTGGAGTGGGTCCATTCTGAAAATATGATGAAACGAGGCCTGCAAGTTGTTCTCTATTGAAGTTGGTTGGATGCAGTGCGAAAATTGATGAAACATGGTCCATGGTGGTGCTGAGGGTTGTAGCCTTCAGTCAGGGGGTTGTAGCTCCCTTCCAGGTGAGGCTGGTAAACAAGATTAGGGGGTCGTATCTCCCTTCCAGGAGAGGCTGGTAAACGAGTCAGGGGGTTGGAGCTCCCTTCCAGGAGAGGCTGGTAAACGAGCGCAGGTGGGTGCCTGCGTGCTGGTAGGAGTCTGCACCAACACATATGTTGTAAGATGTTTTCTCTATAATAAAATATTGAAGGCTGAGCAGCTGCAGCGGTGGTTTTCTCCCGACTTGGGTTTCCACCTAAAATCCTGGTGTTCATGTGTGATGGTTTATTCTGTTCTTACTGCACATGTTTGCTGTTTACAGAACATCTAATGAGTGAATGATGGAATGATATAAGTGAAGAATTAATGGCATAATTAGATCTCTGTGTATACGCGAGTTTTATGAAGCATATCCGCGTGTATATGCTAGTTGGCTTCAGCAAAGTAGCGTATGGGTTTTAGAGAGTGAAAAAGTAACAAGTTTGATAAAGTCCTAAATACTGATTCACCCCCCCCTCTTAGTATTTTTCCCAACAGCATTGGCCAAAAATATGTGAGAAAGGAGTTATATATAACTGGCACGGGTACTTGTGCAAGGAATTTCTTGAAAATGTATGCGAGGTCTACGAGGAGGAAAAGCACTTCCAATACGCTTGTATCTTGTTACTCCTTGCACTTATTGGATGGTGAACCCCCAAAGGTACACAGTTCCCTGAGCTTATAGAGAAGATGTGAGAAGTTTTGTGTTACACCACTTTGTCGAACTCATCTAACCTCGTGTTATGCCACGTTGGGTCTTATACGATGTGTCATTATACCAAGCCATACAGTCAAAGTCACGACTGTCCCCTACCTTTATGAACAATCAAAAATGATAGCCGACTTTAAGGCTACATTTCACAACATCCACATCTGTGAGAAGAGACCTGTAGAGGGTGTGCGGTATGAGCTTCCCTACTTAGTGACTAAGGATGACGTTATCATAGTAACAACAGAATGGCCACCATTCTGGTTGACTCCACCGACACAACCATGCACTATGAAAAGAAAATCAATAGAGGAGGCTACTAAAAAAGCCTACAGAAACAATGACCACAACAATCACAGAGAAACCTACTAAGAAGGAACCAACCTCAACTACAACCTGATAGACCATTGATATAACCACAGTGCCAAAGAAAAATGGTTGTGTTCCTAAGGACACTTGAGAAGCATCAACCTTAAAAGGAGTAAAGAGCGATGCTCGAGCCACAAGTGGGTCACACAAGAAACATAAGGGCTCCAAGAAGATAGGACAAGAGGTCCTAACACTTACAGAGGACGACCTTAATGAGATCATGAACACCGTCACATCTACTTAGGAAGATCGATGGACAGAAGTGGAGGTCCATATAAATCTGCGTTGGTGATTTTTCAAGTGGGATTGCAAGAAATAAAAGCACATGTGAGCCAGATCTAGGGGAGCGTGATCCAGGTGAGCTGGACTAGTTTGCAACCATTGGATGTTTTGTTACTAGCATCCGACAATACTTGACTCCTCCACATCCCCCATCCAATAATACAAATGGATGCTAACTAGCACATTCATTTTATGAGTACAGGTGATATTCATGTTAACCTTTCAGTGTTGCCTACAAGTAAACTTCGTTTGCTTCATTCAATGATTGGAAATGAGCTCTACTTCTGAGAAGTGACTACATAAAAAAATAAAAGAGATGCACATCAGCAGGCTGCACAAGCTCATCAGCAACAAGAACAGGACAAATTAGCATGCACAGAAGTAGAGACCCAATGCGCTGCACTAGAGGCAAAAATCAATCAGATCTTTCGAGATGTTCCAGCTATCCTAGAAACAGTTGTACCTGCTGAGAATTTAGAGGGACTAGCTACGACAGTCAAAGAAGTGTGTGAATATTTTCAAACAATTTGCAAAGAGTACGAGAAACAAATCACGGACCTCCAAACCAATTTGCAACTGGAGAAAACTCCATAGGTTCATGTGAATAGAGCAACAAAAGTCAAGCAAGCACAAGAAATAATTGATGCCGCAGTCACCCAGTGTGACAAGTCCCTGAATGAGGCCATGGATATTTAGGCCTCTGTCTAGAATGATCCAGTCATGCAGTGGTTGTTCAACGTAATTAATGAGAAGGAGCAGTATTTTGAAGAGATTTGGACCGTATCACCTACCCTTGTCCTTACACAGAGACTTTCTCGTCTGTAAGAAGGCCATAGAATCGAAGAAGATATTTTTGACTTGCGGCATAGGGGAAAAATATGGAAAAAATGAAGGAAACCATGGGCATAGGAAGCGCTGCAACTATCCCAGACACTGGTCAATACTTTGAATATTATTCAGTAGACTGAGTGCAACTTGGATATGGCTGTTGAAGAGCCTACTACAAACAAGATGGTTCAGAAAGTGCAGGGTGCAACATTGCAGAGCTTTGAGTTAGAGCTCCCTTTCTAGACATTTGTCAATATGCTCAAGGCTAAAACCAAGGAGATAATGCCACAGTGACTCAGGATGAGTCACATGTTTATACTGGGGGCCTGTTGGAGTGGGGTCCCATGAGGCACAAGTTCCAAAGACACCTTTTATTATGTTTGTGTGTGTGAGCTATGAAAATGAAGTCAAAGGGCTTTTCACCCCAATTTTGGATGTAATTAGGCTTAAATGTAAACTGTGGGTCTCAAACCATGGTTTGATACTATAGTATCTATGCGCTATGCATATTATAAATAGATAGAGTATGTCTAAGCTAACTAGTATGAAGTAAGTTCATGTAATATGGTTGGTATGATAGTATTTACGTCTGTAAGGGTTTTTGGGTTGTGTTGAAAGGCTCCTACTGGCTGTGTGCAAGGAGACATAGTTCTATCTATTTGCGAACTCCACTGGTTGTGTGCACATAAGGATTTTTAAGGTTTTTGGTAAGGGTTTTTGAAATACAGTTGATGTATTTAAAGATCTGAAGAATAATAGAAAGAAAAATTTCGGCGAAGCTCTATCTGTTATATGTGTTGATCATTGGTTATCATTGATGTCAACCCACTAAAAGGAAAAGACCCTCTAGCGGATGTTATAAAGGAGATTTTCAGTGTTATAAAATTGACAAAAAATTTCAAAAAAACATTTTCTACAACATCTGTTTATGGTTACAGAGCTTTTGATGGAGATTTTAACGAAAATTTTACACAACTAAAAAAATTAGGCGGCCAGAGGTTATTACTGATGTTCTTTTCATCGCTGCGCTACTAAGGTTTCAACACACTAGTGCATGCCATCTAGACAGTTGCCTGGGGCGGTCGAAGGTTCCTGCATTGGGTCGTCAAGGTATAAAACCGCACCAGGCGCAGTGCTGGTGATACAACGCACGGGGCCGTAACAATTGGTCTTCGGATTTGTGTGGTGCCCATAGGTCATCTCAATGCACTAGTTCATAGACTTATAGAAACACACCAGTGCGTCGTATCAAACAAACACACCGATATTTATAATTGGTATTGGTATTTCTGCGGTGCCCATATGTCATACAAATTCACCGGTGCATAGTCTCACATAAAAGCACCTGTGCACTGTATCGCACAAAAAAACAAAGGTTTTTAATAGGTTTTGGTATTTGTGTGGTGCCCATAGGTCGTATAAACACACCGGTGCACTGCAGCATACAAACTCACTGGTGTACAGTAACTGACATGCACCGGTGTTCATTTTGTATTTTTAGAAACATCGACCTATGACAGTGAAATTATTGTGTTTTTTCTAAATTCATTATTCTTAAAAGTCGACACATCTTATAACAATATTCATGTTAATTAAATTTTTACTAATCCATTTGAATGTGATGTTTGGATTAATATGTTATATCATATCATAATTATTGTGATTTTTTAAAATTCATTATTCATAAAAAGTCGACAAATATATATCTTATAACAATATTCATATGAATTAAATTTTTGTTAGTGCATTTGAGAACGAAAATGAAGAATGCAATAGTGACAATGGAGAACGCAATAGAATAAATTAAAATATATATGAATAACACAGTCTTTGTCATACAAAATGGGACATTTATTGGTATCCCTTTGTCTTTCAATTGGTACACTATGTCCATTACATTAAAAAAAATATCTGATTTCATGGAAAAATGTTTCAAAAAATACAATGCCTTAATTTGATATCAAAACATAGTGATCACCATTCTTCACTTGAACTAGTGTCACTGCTACAGCTACTTCCATGAACTAGGTTATTTTCAGGAATGTTTTGTTCACTATATTGATTGTTTTCTTCTTCTTCACCTTCCATCTATGAACATAAAAATAAACTGAAATGAGTGTATATACATTGGTGAAAATAATGAAAATTGCAATATTAGATAATATACATCAATGTAAATTGAAAAGAAAAATGACGTACCATAGCAACAATTGACTCATAAACTATACGCATTCTTTCAAAACCATGCACCATGCCATCTTTCAAAATTTCATATGTTGGCGTAGTTCCATACTTTGCTTGCTGCAAGTTTTATACCCCATAACAAACCATATATTTAATATAAAATATTTTTTTTGTTCTACTAATTATAGACGGAGCTAAGTAAAAAAATATCGGTAGATGCTTACTAATTCCACAATTAATTTTTGATATGCCAACAGATACTCACAACCCATATTTAACCCAATTTCAATCAATTTGTCTGATGGTTCTTCTTTGTATGTTAGCACCTGTTTGAACACATTCAATGATAGTTTTTGTAAAACAACTTAAAAAATACAAAAATGAAATCTAGTTAAGTTGTTATAAGGAAGTAACAATTACTCACAAACTTAGATATCGACACCATTTTTTCCTCGTCGTCTTGTTTTATGTGCTAAATGGGTTTCATTTTATTTTATTTTCTGCAAGAAAATTCTCAAAAATTAATATTTAATGCTAAATTTTTTATTTATTGTACCTAATGATCGAAAAATTCAATGATTACATATTACATTTGAAGCACGTTGTTGTTGATATGGCTCCTCCTGTGATAAAATTTTGTCCATTTCTTTGACCATATCCTTGTACATAATTTTGGACATTCCTACTAGCATATTTCTGATATCAACTCGATCTTCTTTTGATATTTTCATAATCTTCCTGAAAAATTAACATGACAATAAACTTAATTTTTATAGTGATATATGAAAATTAAATATAACAAAAGTGATATTTATAAATAATTCTAAACAAACATCTAAGGGAATATTATTTTTTTATTCCTTCCTTTTTGTTGTTGTATGTTTTTTCTACTAAAAGTCTGACATGTCTCATTGACCAATTCTGTAGAAACTCTTCCTTTAGTCTAGATAAAATTTGTTTCTTGTAATCATCGGATTGGATTTTGTATTACAAGTCGAAAGAACTTTTATACACTCATTCCACTACATCCCTCAAACTTTTGTAAATTTGTTGCCCCCTTTCATTAACATCGAGCACCACTCTAGATGAGTTAAGGAGTGATTCATTTTCATTTACGTGTTGTATTTTTTTTCTTTTCTTAGAACAAAATTCCTTTTCTGAGTTGTTAGTCCCTGTGGAACATTAAAAAGGTGTGAATTAATAGACTATTTGACACATGTTATCTAATAATTTTAATTATATTATTAATTAAAATTAGAAAAAGAAACTCATATTGGATCGATAGTATTTTTTCATCCACCTGATTCATCCTTTTGCAATTTTTCCATCAAGTCTTTAAGCTCTTCTAGTCCTAGATCATAAATAATCTTATCGAACTTCGTCATTTTTTCGCTCTGCATGATACACAGTAAACAATATCTATTATTTAAACTTACATATAGTTCAAAAATAATCTTTTTTGTAAATAATTTACAAAGAACTTGCCTTTTTTTCTTTTCTTGATGTATTATCAGTATTTTTGTTACTTGATCTCTTGTCAGTCATTTCTTTATCAATCTAAAACCTTTACCATATCATTCATTAATATATTTATAAATAAATTGTCAACTTTTCAAGTAAAAATAAATCTCAAGAAACAGGTGCACCTTTCATGATGTATGAACTGACGTCGGTGCATGGGTAATTATAAACACACTGCAATAATATTATAAATTACCATACAGTGTGTGGGGGTATTATAAATGCATCGTGAAAATAGTATAATTGACTGTACGATGCTATCCACGTAACATAGAACACAGGTGCCTTATTTTATATATGGTGCACTAATTTAAAAAAAATGTTTTTAAATTTTGTATTACACGGTACTTGTGCGGTGTGCTATGTAATACAACAAACTAGTGTGCTCTGTTGCGCAGGGCACGCCGATAAAAAAAATCCATTTTTTTCAAAAATTCACACAAGGGCCGACATAGATTGGGATACGACTATGCAAGTCATCTCGTGGGTTGGATGTCAATTGAAAATGAAAAGCCCTACTTTTGAAATCACAGAAGCAGGGAGAAGAAAGGGCAGAAATAAAAAAATTAAGATTTTAGGGTAAAAATGGATAAAACTGTAGAAAAAGTAAAACAACTACATAAAAAGTAAAAAAAATAATCAAATTTAATCACGAGATCATTTGAAATTCTATTCTACAGGGTTTGAATCACTAGAGGTTTGGATTCTAATTGTATGAATACTTTGTTCGAACATATTTTTCTACTCCACACTGCTCTCATTCTCTATTGCTGAAGGTATGTCTCGTGCAAATTTCTGGCTAAATTTTTTAACAAAAATAGTGAAATAATGAAAAGTGTTTAGTATTTAAAGAATTATTTTATGAAATTAGATTTTCGTAAATATTTTTCCACCCATTTTTCAATTTTCCGCTTTTTTTTCACTTAAAGAAAATAGAGTTGCACTTTTTTTATTTGTGTTTATTCGTCACCGGCATATCACTTAATACCACCACACCGGTGCATCCATTGGTGACATGGCACCAGTGTGTAGTAACTAACATGCACCGGTGCGTAGTAACTAGAATGCACCAGTGTGGTTGTCTGTGCATTAGCACTGATTTGTGGTTGAGGCACCAAAATTACTTCTACGTGTGTACACCAAAATTAATCATGTTGGAAATGTACATTTTTCTGTGAAAATATTTGGGCCATTTCTTTTCAAAACTACACCTCTTCTTCTTTCATAAAAGGAAACTTGAACCTTTCCATAACCTGCAATAAGAAAGGTGCCCCATGATGTGCTTGCTCATTTGTAAGTTCCTCCTCCATCTTGGCATCCAATTTCCTCTTTTCTCCTTTGTGCTTTCTATCTTGAGCTTAACAAAATTTATACAATCTTTGTTTTACGTGAAATTGACCTTGAATTTTCTTGGAACAATGACAATGAGTCCTTCATTCTATATTTGTTAGCAAAAGAAGATTGATTTTTGACTAGACGATGCAGTTATTACATTTGGAGGCAATGGTTTCTCGTAGAAAATGAGTATAGGGTTGATCAGAGGAAATACATTGCAAAATGGGCTATCAAATTAGCTTTTACAATGGGAAACCGATTTGCAGGTGGAAATATGGTAGCTGTAGGTATCTATGCTTTTCCTCCCACATAAATGGTCACTATATTTCCATTTTTAACACAAGCAGAATTTTTACTGATTTCATCGAGAGAGAGTATAAATTTCAATAGCAAATGGAACCAAGGAATCCTTAAGTGTATCTCGTTTGCATTTTGTTCAACATTTTGTTCTTTGATAAGTGCTAATTCACCTATACTTTCAAAAATTTGGATTTTTGGGTACCTTCAATGTGATATTCCTTGTTATCCACAAGACCACAGCTTAGACAAGTTAGAGATTCCATTCGGTTCAATTGAAAGCCAAATATGTGATTTTATCCAACGTCAGATTTGTCGGTAAAAGTTTATATAAGCCAACCAAATCTCGAAACATACTCCCGGCTGCTTTTAAATGCATTTTGTAGAATTTTTCCCTTGACGGGACCTACCAGCCCGATCAACAATGTCAATTAATATTTCTCTATTGTCCTTAAGGGAATGAGAATCCTTCCCTTCATGGTGCCTCTTGGAGTTATTGAATCCCTCAATTGATATTTCTCTATTTTCCAATATTTCCATGCCATGCTTGTAAGAATGCGAATAATTACCTTCATGTGATCTCTTATCCCGTTCAAGAGACTCAATTGATCTCTCTCATGTGCGTCTCAAGTTTTTCATAAACCTTTTCTCCTTTTGTACTCTGTCAAGCTCTGTAGCTGTCTTCATCCCTGTAAGCATCTTTTTCCATATTTCAGTTTGAATCACTCATTTTATCTACTATAAAATTCTCAGCCGAAATTTGAACTCTCATCTTTTCAAACCCTCATCTCCTCAGAAACATTATTGCTCGCGATTTGAACCCTCTATTGGTCCAATACTGCACTTTACAAAATAAATTTTCCTACTTAGAAGAGATATTTCAATGAAATAGTTGGTTCGTGCAAGCTTTTATTAAACCATGTTACAGTGCATGGGGTTTTAAAGGCGCACCGGTGCAGTTCTTAATATCGCGGTTTATGTTTTGGCGTAGTGTTTTATTGTTGGCAATATGATGCAATGTGTTGTCCTTGATGGCAACCTACTTGATGAAGTTGTCCTTGATGGAAACTGACTTGATGAGTTGTCTTTGGATAGCAACCTATTTGTTAATGATGTAAATCTGATGTATCTACAGAGCAGTGCAGAAGTAACAAAGAAATAAATTCCAGTAAGTGCCAGAGTAATGATGAATTAGATATGTCACAAAGCACATGCGGGTTTGTAATGGCAAAGTAGCTTATGTACACGTAAAAGTACGTACCAAGTAGCGTATGAATTTTGTGCTCTAAAAATTATGATACCTAGGGGCATTACCATGGTATTGGCCCACTGTATTGATCGCTAGATTATCTATTTGATCTCGTCCAGGAATACCATCAGCGGTTTAGTGGTTTTGACTCATGGTATTGACAAAGGCTAAATCTATATAAGGAGAAGAAGATCATAGTGCAAGGGTTTGCATGGGTCTGGGTATTGAATGAATACTTCACTCTGAAGTATATCTACATGGAATGGCTAAGAGTTTATTGATTGATCTTAATTAATAATGCACCTATGAAGAAAATGATGAAGAGGCATCTCTAGATCTAAAATGACTATGTATTTTCTAGATCTCTTTATGGAAAGTTTATATCTGTGATCTGGTGAATCTTTGCTGAAGTAAAGGGTAAGATCTGAGCTATTTATCTGGTCTAAAGAGTTGCACAGTCCTACAATGTTTGCAGATCTATACGCAGGTTTGTCGCAGTGAAAGTGCGTATATACGTGGGTTGGTTTCAGAAAAGAGCGTGTGGAATCTAAGGTCAGTCCTGAAATAGTTGCAGATATATACGCAGGTTTGTCTCTATGAAAATGCGTATATATGCGGGTTCAATGAAGTAAAAATGCATATGGAATGTAGGTTTTGCTGAATTGTGCAAAAGGAAATCTCTAATCTGTTTTGCTGTTTTACTATTATCTGTCAATGATGTCTTCATATAGATCTAGGTTGTTTGAATATTGAATATGCTACTGAGATGATTATGTACAAATCTAATCAATGAGTGAGAAAACATGGTTAAACCTGACTGACTGTCTAAAGGTTCAACATTGCTGAGAAGGTGTCTCACTGAAAGCCTCCGATCTGAATCTGAGATTGATCACATTCTGAAAATTAGTATTCTCAGAAGTATATGCAGGTTGATACAAATAAAAGCACTTATACACACAGCTTCAGTGAAGATAAGTTACATATGCATTTCATGTTATGAAAAATAGTATGCACAGAGGCATACACGGGTTGGTGTATAGGAAAGCGCGTATACACGTATCTTCAGTGAATAGAAGTAGTGTATGCTATTTGAATTGATGAATGTTCAGAGTTGAGTTTGTATCTGCATATTTGTTTTGAAGTCTGGGTTATTTCTGATGTTCTAGTTACAGTGGTCTCACTGTTCTGAATGAAGTATTGGGAAAAGCTTATGATTTTTGATATTTGTGAAGGATTGTGTTGATGCTATTTAATATTGATTATGCTGCTGACTGATTATGATCAAAGATCATTTTTTGGTTGATTGGTTGATGATTCAATGAATGAATTGACGGGGTTATAAGTTTTAGTTTGATGTATGTTGAGCTTAAATGTGTGGAGTGGGTCCAGTCTGAAAATATGATGAAAAGAGGCCTACAAGTTGTGTTGTGTGGAATATATTGGATCCAATATGAAAATTTGATGAAATATGGTCCGCAGTGGTGCTAAGGGTTGAAGCCTTCAGTGAGGGGGTTGTAGCTCCCTTCTAGTGGTAGCTGGTAAACGAGAGCAGGGGGTAGTAGCTCCCTTCCAGGAGAGGCTGGTAAATGAGAGTAGGGGGTAGTAACTCCCTTCCAGGAAAGGTTGGTAAGCGAGAGCAGGGGGTAGTAGGCCCCTTATAGGAGAGGCTGGTAAACGAGAGCAGGGGGTTGTAGCTCCCTTCCAGGAGAGGCTGGTAAACGAGATCAAGGGGTTAGAGCTCCCTTCCAGTAGTGGCTAGAGAACGACAGAAGGTTGCAGCCTTCTGCAGGTGGGTGCCTGCGTGTTGGTATGAGTCTACGCCAGTACAAAATTGTAAGAAGTTTTCTTTATAATAAATATTGAAGACAGAGACGACAGCAGTGGTGGTTTTCTCCCGAATTAGGTTTCCACCTTAAATACTAGTGTTCATGTGTGTTGCTTATGTGCGATGGTTTATTCTATTATTACTTCACATGCTTACTGCTTACTAAACATCTGATGAATGAATGATGCAATGATTTAAGTAAATAATTAAATAAAATCTCTGTACATACGCAAGTTTTCTTAAGGATATCCGCATGTATACGCGAGTTGGGTTCAGTAAAGTAGCATATGGTTTTAAGAGAAAGAAAAAGGAAATTTTTTTTAGTTAGCTCTAAATATTGATTCACCCCCCATCTCAGTATTTTTCCCAACATTTATGATGCACCAGTGTGGAGGAGTTGTGAAGCACCAGTGCATCTTCGTACTAAGACGCACCAGTGCGGGTTATGATTATAAGTGCACCAGACTAGAAACCATGAATCTCAGCTAGAAATGGCGTACTGTATAAAGTTATTATTTTTTGTATGGAAGATCATAATAAAATAATGATAATTCTAAAGTACATGAATTTATTTGCATTATTTTTTAAACTTTATTATGTTACAAAAATTCATATTATTCAAGATTTATTATTTTACAATTATTTACAACTTTACAAATTTACAAATTTAAAAATTTTAATAAAATCATTTCACATTAATACAAATAAAATTTTCCCATTAATACAATTAAAATTTCAAAAATATTCTACATACAATTACAATTAAAATTACAATCAGAATTACAATTACAATTACAATTACAATTTTACAATTTCACATACAATTATGATTATAATTAAAACTAAAATTTTAGAATTTTACATATACAATTACAATCATTTTAGACTAATACAATTAAAATTTTACAAATATTTTACATACAATTAGAATTAGAATTACATTTACAGTTACAATTACAATTTTACAAATATTTTACATACAATTACAATTACAATTACAATTTGAGAATTTTAAATACAATTCGAATTAAAATTAAAATTTCACAATTTGTCATATATACAATTACAATCATTTCACAATAAATTAAATATTACAATTACAATTAAAATTTTACATTAAATATTTTACATACAATTACAGTTAAAATTACAATTACAATTACAAATACAATTTTACATACAATTAAAATATAAATTTCAATTACAATCACGACATAATATTTAATAAATATCATGGTCATTTGATATTAAATTAACTAATAAACATCATGACCATGATAACCATCGTACAAACATCATATTTGACTAAAAATCACATTCAAATTTGCTAACATCATCGTGATCATGATAATCTACCAAAACAAAATTAGCATTGTATAACATCATCATAACACAAACATCAAATATACATGGAATGTCAAATAACTCATGCTATCACATACCTATCTATTTGCAAGCTGCACATTAAATGAACATATCTAACATGACCTCACAATATACACTTCATGATGATCACCAACATGTAAATTAAGTACAACTGCAACATGAACATAAAATACATGGACCATATATATATATATATATATATATATATATAAATGAATAATGTTAAAAATATACAACTGTAATATAAATTTCATGGATCATCTGGTGGTACAACATCAATAGTAGTACTAGTCAAGGCCTTCTTAGTGAATGGTACAGCATCAAGGGTCGATGGTGCAGCCTGTTCATGATCATGAGTACTATTGGATGTTGCAGGCTATTGACTAGATGTGGCAAATGGTCCAGCCTTATCTCCATGACGAATGTTTCTAGATTCTAGTGGAGGCTTCTCATCTGGCGCGGTGTGAGGTGAACGATCATGAGATGGTGAGTCACTGCTCACTGACTGTCAATCATGTGCTGCATCTCGACTACGCCTATAACATACAATGGTCCTCCTCAGCTTTGTAACTAAGGTCATAGCTTCTATGACATGCTTCATTAGCGTGTAGATGTCACGCATAATTCCTATCCACATCTGTAACAGTGTACCATCGGCATGTATGCCTTTCATATGAGCGGGCCTAATGCCTACCTCGAAAATCAATGTAGTGAATTATTCGCTCAACTCCATCCTCTATCTAGTATCAATTTGACTGTGTCTAGAAAAAGAAAATACCAATGCACCAATAGGAGCAGGTCTCTCTGCACCGACCGCCTGATGATCCTCGAAATCTAGCATGCTGTGATCATCATCAGGATCCACACATGGATCATGCGGTGGTGCTGGAATGTCCTTACCATCAAAAGACCCAATGTCTATAAAATATATGCAAGTACACTACAATAATTAGAAAATTTCACTACACAATTTAATAAAATCAAGTTAAAGAACATTTTAGAATAAATTTAAATAAAAAAATAATATTACCTCTATCATCTTGCAGCTCATCATCTGTGAAGAGGATGTTGGGACACCTTCGCCAATCCAATCCGACATAAGGACAGGGGACCATAATCAAGGCATGCAACTCGTCAACAATGGCTACCAACTCCAGTGCATCATGCGATATACTCACTGGAAACAGAGTCTTTCCCCTCTTCGGCATCATCTACCCCCACATGTGCATCCATGCCTCGAACGTCGACCTACAAGGCTTCTGAATAAAAGTAGGCCTCGTCTTTGGAAACCTCTCAAAAAATAAACAAAAAATCTCTGAAGAAAGAGGGAAGTTGACCATCCCTTGTGCATGAGCATGACATCTATCTAAGGTTGTACAAAACTACCGCAAAAAATGGCAGACCACCTCACAAGTCATGGCTCCTGTACTAAAGAATAAAAATAATATAGAAGTGAGCAACTAATGTGTTTCTCATCACTGGTTTTGTGTCAAATGGTAAAAATAAGAAGTGAAAGGCACTACGCCTCCTCACGACCAAATGCACCAATACATAACAGCTCCAGCGACCTGAAAATCTAACAAAGACAATACATTTTCACCAATGTATCTCTGGGAGTACACTAACTGACTCCCTTCTATACAGCTAGCTGGAACCCCTAGGAACGAGGGAAAATATAGCCCTCTCCTTGATATCCATGTAGGGAAATATATATCCTCCTTAGTGGACGTGTACCACTAGTTAGGACCAACCTGGAAAGTCTGTCAGTGGGCATTCCACCTACAAAGAAGATGTCTAAGAAACACACCATAGTCCTTTAGAGAAGTAGTCTCCTCATAGAACTTGAGGATGCCTACCTGCCTTAGGATCCCCTTGGTAGCTGCTGTAATAGGGTGAGGGTACGCATCTCTCTCCCCAGATAACTTTGGTATTGGATAATATTAGCTTACAAATTTTAGTTGAGTCTTCTTCATGTACTGAACCTTCTCAGATATTCTATAAATAACCTTGTTGAATAATTGGTAGAAAATACTAAATATAGATTATGATAACCTTTCATAAGAGGCACTTAAATATGCTATCGCAATCCATGACATTGTTGGTATGACATCTGTTATGCAACCTTTGGGTAAGTGTGGTAAATCTTCTGTTTCTAATAAAATCATTGGTAACGTTTTATTAATTCTTATGAAGTTGTTAAGTTCTACAGTGTGAATACCTCAAGAAGAAGTTCAACAAAGAGACAACGTAAAGGAAAAGCTTTACAATAAAGTGTTGTAGCTTACATGAAACTTATTTATTGCATTCTTTTTATGCATTACACAAGGATTAACACGTAAGATAATGTGGTTTTCTAGTTTTTTTTAGGAAACATCATATTTTTCTATGGATGTTTTCCATTGTATGAGGCAACATAATATGATTTTTATAATTTACATTGATTTTTTTTTTCCATAAAATTTCCTAAGACTACATTTGAACCATATTAATCCCAAAAAATAAATTAATTCTTACTGAGGTAGCATTATTTGTTTAACATTTCTCATCTAATTTACAAAAATATGTCAGAATCATGTTTTTCATGTGCAGTGAAGAAGGTTGCAAGGCTCTTCACATGTAACAAAACAGAGGAAAAAATATTTCTCACAATTATAAAAATCATTTGTTCATTATTTGAAGTAAATAATATAAATTTAAATAATCCATAAATACTAAGTTTCTGACAATTAAAGGAAGGAAATTAATAACATATGAATCATAGCACATCCATTTCAATTTGTATTCTGTTGGTAGATGCATGTCATATTTCTTTGTATGTAGTTTATAGGTAACCTACACCCTATTTGTAAGAGGACATAATGATAGAATTATTCTCCCTTGAATAATATTTAAATGCAAATGTTGGAATTTGTGTAAAAGGCCTATATAACTGGAAATACCTAAATCTCCAATTATTAGTGACTTCTCATTTTTCATTATGTATGTATAAAGAAATTAACAAGATTAGAGGAACATCTTGAAACAGATGGAAAGCACACCAATCATTTGTGAAAAAATTGTAATCTAAAATATGTTACATTAGGATTCTTTATATTCAGCCCAAGAAAAAATGAAGTATTATGTTCGTGTTCATACCAATATTCCAATATATGTTTCCAAAATTAACTTGAAAATGATAACTAACCACAACTTGTTAATTATTTCCATTTAGGGCGATGGGGTTATAACATATTACTTTCTTGTTGCAAATTTCACAAAAGCCACTCTAGAACTACACCTTTTTCAAGTCCACAGATTGAATTTATTAGAAGATATAATTTCTAAATATATTGTATTCTATTTTCTTTCTCATTTGAGTTACTTCTTTGTAGGTCAATGCAGAAGCATATGAATGCTTTTGTTTACTGGAGTTGCTGAGTAATATTTTGTATAATTTTTTATAGAAATTGGACAACGACATTGTATGTGTTCGTTATAAAATGGAAAGAATGACATATCTTTTGAAAAACCATGATGAAGAGTTGTGGTGCCACCTGGATTCTACAACCAATAAATTCCAATAAATTAGAGCATGATTTCATTCCTTCGGAATGATGGTTATATAATGTAGCTTTTGAGAAAGACTAAACAATTGATTAGGACCTTGAAAATGAATGGAACGTTCATGCACTTTGTTTTGCTGATGATGGAAGACAATTTCTAATTTCGTGTGGAGATGAATAGGTATATCGTTGAGATATTGTAATTAGGAAATGTAGTCATAGGGGGGTTAATGAGTGTTGTGTTAATATTTTATGTTTGGTCATTTCTCCTAATAGTAATTTATTTTCCACTGGGTAAAACAACTATATTTTTAATGTTTATAATAGTAATGAATTTCTAGGGGGAGTAGAAAACCTATAAATACCCTTACAAATATTGTGACTATAATCAACAATTTGAAATTAAATTTTGTGGCACAAATATTGGCTATTTGTTCAAGTATGAAGAAAGATAATATGAGTTGGTTCATCTCCCTTCTTGCACAGTGTTCTCCAATTGGTAGCCCTACTATTTTTTTATATAATAATTGGTGTACATCAGAGGCCCATGCACCCCAAAGCATCTATATTATGAATTGGACCTTCATGAACTTCATCTATGTAATTGTGCTAGTTTTATAGTCTAACACCTTTCATACATTTTTTCTTGATTTAAAAAATGTGTCCAAATTTGGTATTATTGTTTTAAATGAAATGTCATGTTGGATTTATATGTGTTATAGAGCATGAAACACCCTTTCTTGGATGCGTTTTTTTTCATATCTATTGTGTACTATTTTTGTACCCCTCTATATAGGATTTCTTCCTCTGCTATTCTGGGTATGATATTTGATCTCAATTTTTTCACGATTAATATTTTTGTTTTATTTTTATTTTTAGAAAAATTACAACATAATTTGAAATGTTTGGTAGTAATGTAGTGTTTTTTTTGGCATTTTCTATTGCAGAGTGGACACTTTAAATTAGGAATATAGATGACCCTTCTCACTGAATTTTGTAATTACACATGGAATTGCATTAAGGATGGTCTAATCTCAAGGCATTACATTAAGGTTGTTTAGATTTTGAACTCTATGTATGCTAGAAAAAAAAATTGATCTCCCACTATACAATTTGTGCATATATTATATCATATGAAAAAAATTATTTTGGTGAGGTGACTAAACATGAATATAGAAATTTTCACTATATACAATTGCCACACATGGTAAGTCAACTGAACATGATTAGGTCCATTGTAACTAGACACAACTCCCACACATGTTGAGTTGACTGAACATGACTAAGGCCACCATCATATTACCCTATCAGGTGATATTTACACTTCTACATAATGTTTATTTTTAATTATGATGGATAGATATAATTACATTATTTTTTATGTAGGTCCTTTATATTGATGCAATATTAATTTATATCTCTACTATCTAAGAAAAATTCCACATCTGGGTTTGATTCATAGACAATGAAAATTCTATTTATCATGGCCAACAGTTTAAGGCTTCTTCCCCCAAGGCAAAGAAGTTCCACACTTACACCTCTTTGGAAGTGTAATTGTATAGCAGGTTGTTAGAATTGGTTACAATGAATAGGAAATCAGATGCTCGCTATGCACTAACATTCTCTTCTAGGGTGCAAGTTAAATATGAGGACATTTTTGACCCTCATTTTTATCATTCCTAAATGATAACTATGCTTCATTATCTAATTTAATTGCTGCAAAACATTTAGGGATAGATAGGAGGATGGAAATGCCAATTTATTTGTACCTTATCTTTAGTTGATGTGATAAATTCCTTGAAAAAATGCATATTATTTGAATATATGAAGAGTGGAAACATGCTAAACATAAACCATTCAATATTTGTAGAAAGATATTACAAGCTTGTGATAATTATAGTTACTTTTTTGTATGATTAGATTAAATAGTTTGTAAATTATTGTATATTATTAAATTTTTGTGTGAGTCATGCTAAATGGGTGTGACATTGAACTAACTCCATTGAGCTATTTTATCAGGTTAAAAATAAGGGTTGCGTGGTTTTATATTTTACAAATATTAAGCCATTACGTGTCGAACATTTTTTAAAAATAAATGCTTATATATGCAATTTCCAAGGTTACCATAACTCTCACATAATTATTTAAAGGGTGATATCTCAATGGAGGATCACCTCCTTTATAAGAAGGAGGTCGATGGTTTCATTCCATTGTGTCCTAATATGAACTAATCAATGATATTGTAGTTTATTTTTAATTAAATACTTTTAATATTGGTTTATTTAAATGGTGATATATTTTTGCACATTCATTATTTTGTATTGTCTCTAAAGATACAAAAGTGATGTTGTATTATCTTTGGATGTAAATTTTTTTTTGTTTCTAGAGAGACAAAATCATTAGGATCAAATACATTGTCTCTTTAAATAATATATGTATTTAATCCCAATTATTGTCTCTCTCAAGAGAAAAATGGTTGTATTATATATTTTCCTTATAGAGAGAATATTCTAAGACAATTTAATTTTAGACACACACTTAAAGCCAATGTTTAAGACAACACACAAGTTTTCTTTTATCTCAAGTTAAAACAATCTACACAAAGCTTGTCTTAAATATTGTCTTAAAACCCCAATCATATTTGCTAAAATTCTTCATACTCACCAACTGAAAGTTTTCTAATGATTTCATTCTTTTTTGCATTTTTTTGTGATCTATGAGATGGCCTGTCGAAATGGTACTAGAAATTTATGCCTTTGATTTGTCTTGCCTGAAACTATTTGCGCAAATAAAACACCAACACCTAGGACTCTTTCACCCGCTTGGCCTCTTCCTTTTGTATTACATTAACTTGAATAAGCTAAATATATTCATATTGTTGTTAATTTTCTAAAATGCAAACATGCAGAGCTTTGATTTTTTATCAAACTTACATGGAGATAGTTTGGTAGGTGATTATTAATAGTTTGGAGGAAGTGGGTTGTAACCCATTCATATCGGTCCAACCTATTATGAGTGTAGGTTCATCCAAGGAAAATATTTATAGTCATAAGAGCTATGCAGGTGGAGATACGTAAGTAAAGGTGAAATCAATAGATGTCGTGAGTCCCTTCCCCTCCAACTTTTCATGAAGTGAATTGAAGCACTTTTTTTGAGTTCCTTTTTCTCAATTTCCATCTACCCCAGCTTCTCTTGTCTCGCTTGTTCCATCTACCTCAGCTTCTCTTGTCTCGCTTGTGGTGGATAATTTATTTTAATTCGCTACTAGTGGAAAAATGTATTGAAATTCCGTACAACAGCCTTGAAATAATGAATATGAAATCTAAAATTCCCTAAACGAAACCAATGGTGCTTTTCATTCTATGTAGAACTGGAAAAGAGATTCATACCCTGTGAAGTTGTGCCAATATAATGTCAAAAGGTCAATGCCTGATACTTCACAGGTTCAACGATATTGTCCAAGGAAATGTCACGTGTTATGTAACCTAATACTATACAATGGATTTATGTTGCCTCATTTACTCCTTTCTACCAGCATATCCAAAATATCATGACATAGCCCTCCTTAATTACGCAGGGAACCTGAAATGTGGTAGTAGGTCAGTCCCGGTAGTATTGATTCACCAAGCTCCCATGGTACGATTGAAATTCAAGAACGAATTGATGATAGTGAAGAGAAGGAAGCACTGGTCAGTGAAGAGAGTACAAAGGAGACAAAACATTTCCTATAAAATCAAATCTAATAATATATCTATGGTCACAGGTCTTTACTCAGTGATCTTATAAAATATCACGTGAATTTGTGGCATATTAAATAATACTCATAGTTTGACTACATGTTGGAATATACCTTTAAAAATCACATTATTTAACTCCCTACCAATACAAACCATGCCAATTTAAAAAACCCCTACTAAAACGAGATATTGTAGGTATCTATTTTTTCATTAACATTTTTTATGACCCTTTATATTTTTTCATTAAGTTTGAGTTCCATTTTTTTAATCTTCCAATAAAAAAACCCTTTACCCACTATATATCCCCCAATATATTATCTCATTTTTTCCTCAATAAATATTGCCCAATATGAATGCACATGCTATGGTATTTCTCTCCTAGTGAAGCCTCCGTGTATATTGTATGTGGCTAATCTTTTAAATGAGTTGATTTATGTATAATCAATATGAAATTACGAGTCACAATTTAGTTAGTTTTTCATGTTTCAAAAGATTATTTTATTCAAGTTTCAAGAGAGAAATCTAGCTGAGTATTCGTATTCTTTTAAATGAAAATTTTGTTGTGGTTAATATTTGAGTATTCAAGTTCTTTGTGTATAATGAATAGGGGAATCTAAGTCATAATTATTTCAGTATTTATGTTGAAAAGAGAAAATATATTTTCTGCATAATTGAATTTTGTTAAAATATTACAAATAGAGTATAATAGTTTTATCTCAGCACTATTGTTTCACCTAGTTATCATGGTAATTTTGAAACTCAAGAGGGAATTTATGATAGTGAGGAAAATAGAGAATCTTTCAGTCAAGATATTACAAAGGAGGGGAACCATAATCTCTTAATGAAATATGAAAATTCATGGTTAATGATTGAGTTAATGAGGTGGTTTATGTATACTCCATATAAGATCTCAATTTTCATTTTGCTAAAGGGAACACTTTTTTTCTCCTTTTTATTGAATTTAGTTGAAATAGTGCAAATAGAGTCTAGTGGTGTTATTTTCTTCTTCAAGAGGTAGTAATTTCGAGAATTTATAATTTTATTTTTGTACGTGTATCATGTCTTTTAAAGTATACAATTATTTAACTTTTGAATGACACATGTTATTTTATTTGGAAGCTTGTGAGAAACTAAATCAATCTATATAACTTGTATAAGTATTCAAAACTAAAACAACATCTATGTATTGAAGTGCGAGATGCAGAAAAAAATGTATATAGTTTCTTCTTTTCATTTCGATTGGCATATGACTAGAGGTAACAAAGTTGTTTGAATAAAATTAAATAGATATATAATATTTACCTATTCAGTGATCATGGAACTTATTTCAGTGATAAAGGATCCTTGGCATCAATAATTAAGATTACTATGCCCTCACATCTTGTTTTATCTTAGATAGTAAACTCAAAATAGATTTTTTGAATCTATAAACTCTAAGTTTCTAAGTTATTCTTGTTTCAATTTAGTAACCTAAAACCCTAGTATATATATCATTTAAACATCCTTATTCAAAAAATCCATCTAATTTAATTTCATATAAGATAAGTTACAATGAAAATATCTAGTTAAAATGTTACTATATTTATAATTGCACAAACAATTTCCTCATTGTATACCCTTTCTACACATTAATATACTTTGGCAACAAGAAAATATTTCTATTTATCAAAATAATTTAGTATTAAAAATTAATTTATGCCTAATATATTAAAAATACCTGTGTTCATTTGCAGAATGTTAACAAAGCATCCGAGAAGGAAAATTACTCGATAAGTCAGATTTTTCTCTAGCACATCATATTGTAGCCTCATGGGAATAATTTTTATATAGCACATAATATTATAGCTTGTTGTAAGTTTCTCATTCGGCTTTTTTTTTTGTATTTCTAAAATGTGGTAGGTGAAAATACCTATAGTGTAGTAAAAATCAAAGAAAAATGTATTTCCTTGCTATTTTACACAATTTGTTCCAATGATCATGTAGATCAACTCTTGATTTCTTTTGGTAATTCATCCTCACAATCATCAAACATCATGTTATAATACCACATTGGTATATTTTGTTGGCCTTCTGATTTTTGTTGTAAAGGATGAGAAACCCTTTCTTCATCACTAGATTCCTCCTTTGTACATGATTCTTTTCATTCTTGGACATGTCATCTCTATATTATTTTGACACTAGAAGTTTTCCTATATATTAATTTCTATTATTACTACCTAACAAAAAAATTTCTACCTAACCATAACTCCTTAGGAGTGAGATTTTAAAAATATTTACAAGGAAATATATTAGCAATGTAAATAATGATATTTTCTTCCACTTACATAGAATTCATATGGTACTTTCTAGTTGTGGGATGTGCACCTTACCATCTCCATAACGAGCATATTCCTCCTTTCCATGACTCTATTTTGTAATTGCATGAAAGGAGTGATATATTTCCCATGTTTACCTTCCATTTTGAAGAATTCCTTCAGCTAATTGAAACATTGTCACCTCCACTAATGGGTTTTAAATATCTTGCATAATTATGTTTTCATTTTTATACCAAAATTTTCGATTCAAAAATCGCTAGAAAAGTGTTGCTTATAAAAGGGTTATTTCTTACATATAAAGTAAACACACTTACCTTTGAAATTCATCTCCTAGTAGCATGTAATAATTTTCTCTGGAAATCATTGGTGTTTTAATCAAGTCATGTATATCTGATGTGATATATATTTGATAATTGTATTATTTTTAATATGATGTATTTAGACTGGAAAAATTAGAGAATCATGTTGCAAGGCCGATTTTACCAATGGCACTAGTTAGGAAAATTAGGGTGAAAATATTTGGATCCATTGTAATACTATATTTTTTTCCAAAAAATTCTATGGACCATTAGTCCATAAGCTAGACATTGACTTTTTTACAAAAACATGAGATATGCCTTTATCAAATCTCATATGATAATTTTATGATTCATAGAATTTCACCTATTGGGATTGACCACCATAGTTTGAGAGAATGTCATGTCACCACTTGTTACTCATTTAAAAAGGGTCGTGCACATGGCGACTATGAATATGAATCTATATGGATTAAGTTTTAACTCATATTGAGGGTTGAATGGGTCAAATTCAACCCATAGATGGTTATCAATATATGTTATTGTCGAGCGAGTAGGAGGAAGCGAGGTTTCATTCTATTTTCTTGGATGTTGTTTAACAATAGATATAAGTGGCTAAGTGTGGATATATATATATATATATATATATATATATATATATATATATATACATACATAGAGAGAGAGAGAGAGAGAGAGAGAGAGAGAGAGAGAGAGAGAGAGAGAGAGAGAGAAGGAGGGCATGTTATTGGGGTTTTGGGCTTTGTAGTATCTTTTGGGCCACATGTTTTAGGAAACTCCATAATGATTTAATTCTCCTTTGTACTTGCATCATTTCAATATAAAAAAAAAGAGAGAATAGTAGCCCCACCTTCTAGCTAGGTTTTATCCTATAAAATATTCCTAATGAACTTCTTAGTGCTCATGGTGGATTTTAATTAATTTTGTTTACTCATTCTCTATTTTACACATATTATGTATTGCACACATAAACAACAAAACAATAATAACAAATATGAAATCTAAAAGGAATTAGACCTTTGTTGTAGTATACATTGTCATTTAATTTCATAAATATTTTGTGATGAATTATCTAATGGAATATTGATAGTAGTGTATAAATGATCATGTAGTAGGTTAAAAATGCCTTCAAATCACCATGATTTATTAATATCAATTTTTTATTGACTTTATTTTACCATTTGACAACATGTACATATGTTATTAAATTCTTAAATGAATGAAATACGAACCACCGTACTAGACTTAATAGGTATAAAAAAATATTAATAACTTATATTCCCATACAAGAGTCCATTTCTTGTTTTCTCTAACACAATTAGTCCATATGTTTTTCCTATATTTAGATCAATAAAATTTTACAAGCCTTTTTCACTAGTACAAAGAGAAAATAAATAAATTCATTAAAGGAATAAATTCTACATTTTATCCTTGAAATTTTATGCACATATTCACACTTTTAGTTACCTCATTAAGGGACAAAATTTTCACCGATTCAATAAAATTTCAAGCATACTTCAAGGTATAGTTCAACTTATTGCTCAATGTGACATGAGCATTTCCACATCATCTAATATAATTTGTCCAATAATCATTGGAATAAATGGATTCACTTAGCTCTTATCTTCTATCAAATTTGCACATAAATATTTGTGACATGTGTAATGGCCACATGTGACTTAGTTGAAAGTCAAAATGTGAAGTTGGGTTACACTTTTTTCCATTTTTTGATAATAAATTATAATTTTCAGAAGTTATTCAACTTTATCCAAGGAAATACAAACTTTCTGTTTAGAAATTCATTTTAATATAAAATAAAACTTGTCAGAAAATTTATTATCTTTCTATTACTTATTTTTTGCAATTTTTTTATTCACATTTCATATGTCAACTTAACAATTGTTGTAACTATGTGTTCTTTAACAATCAAGGGATTCATAAAAAGTCATGTTGAGTAGTGCAACTTTATCTTTGATAACTTGGTGTTTTTTAGAAACAAAATGTGTTGCAACAATCTAGATAGATTCTACTTCCGTATCATTATATTTATGAAAGAAACTAGTGCATATCATAATTACTAGAATTTTATGAATTGAACCAATATGAAATAGCTACATATTTTGAGTATCTTTTAGTCGACATCAATTTTCTCAACATATTAGTTATAAACTAAAAATCTAAAAACTACCCATTATAGACGACAGACCAATGCAATGCACAATAAATTTTGCAAATTTTTTACAGTGTATTTTGGGAGATACATAATTTGATTTCATTGAATCATAATGACCTTTAGAATTTTTTCACACCCATTTTATTAGAAAAATAATTAGAATTAGTAAATATCTATGGAATTCCATAAAATTTATATCTTCTGAAAGCATATTGAATTTTGCAAATGCTACTCTTGGTTTCGAAAGTTAATTCATAAAATTGTATGTGGTGTAACCATTCCAAAGTTGAAGAAATGTGTTTAGAGCCGAGTTGCAATGTATTTGAAGACATTTTAGTTTGACCGAACTTTTATCGGTACCCCATTGATTCAATTTTAAGGAAAAATGAAGTTCAACTAAAATTTTTATTGCACATTCCATCGGCCGAATAAAATTCGATAAAGCCCCTCCAAAAAAAGATATATTTCGCAACCCTATAAATAGATGAAAACATAAACATTATTTTCACACATTTCTTCATTTGGATTGAATTTACAAAGGATTTTTTGGGTTTTAAACATAAATTTTTTGGATTGAATTTTTAATGGTAATATTTTGAGCTGAATTTTGAAGGGAAAATTTTTTGGCTGAATTTTTAAAACAAACGTTTTGGGCTAAATTTTCAAAGGTAAGCTTTCGGGCTAAATTTTCAAACGATTTTTTTTGGGTTGAATTTTCAAAGCTAATCTTTTGCACTGAATTTTCAAAGGACATTTTTTTGGTGTATTTTTTAGAGTGGCCTCTTTTTAGAGTAAGCATTTTGGCCCAAGGTAAGTCTTTTATGATGCCTTTTTAAACTGAATTTTTGTCTAAATTTTTAAAATAATATTTTTTTGGGAGGACTTTGAAGGAAATATTTTTAGCTTAATTTTTAAAAGACATTTTTTTGGTGGAATTTTTAAAGATATATATTTTTTAAAGTAAGTGTTTTGGGTTGAAATATGTCTTTTGTGAAAAATTTTGAAAGTGATTTTTTTATATAAATTAAATGTTTTGTGCTGATTTTTTGAAGTGAGTTTTTGTCTAAATTTTGATAGTGAGTTTTTTTTTGTAGGATTTTGAAGGAAATTTTTGAGCTTCATACTAAATTATCATGGGAAATCAAAGAAATTGTAAGAGAAAATATGATTGCACAAGAAACTTTGAGTCTCATAGAGAATACTAGAGATAATATCATAAAAACATGAGAGAATAACACTCAAATATTGGAAGGGAAAATCAACCTCAACTAGAAGTTCAAGAAGGTATGTAAATGTAAACATTATAAGTGATATTTAAAATTTAACTAAAACATAGAGTTGTAGATTCAATTGATCTATTTTGTGATGCTACAGATGTAAATTTACCTACTAATTTTGCATATCCTTCAACAACATTTACATTTATTGATTTCATTTGACCATTTTCTAATTCATGATGTATTATTTGATAAATGGTATTACAGTAATAAAATTTGACGTTAATTCTCCTATATACATTTCTAGGAATTTTATATTTGTCTTTGCTTTCGAATTATGCACTCTATAAAATATGAAAATAATTCTTTAATTTTATCTCAATTCCTTTCTTTATATTGAAAATATCAGTATCTTCTCAATATAACTTGTTTGAGTCTCCAAAAATATATGAAATAGATCAATAAATGAATTAAAGGAGCGAATAAAAATCCATATTACCAAAATAAACATCCTTTCCAGCGACCACACTTTTCTTACATAGTTGTGACCATTCTAACTAATGTTGACTTCTTCTTACCTTGTAAGATTTTTTATTCCCCAATGTCATCCAAGAACTTAATAGCCTTATCATAACAATTTACCTTAGTCGTTGAAGATACAACCAATCCATACCTAGAATCATATTGTATGATCCCAATGGAAGTACATTCAAATGCACTATGGTAGAAATACCATTTAACTCAAATGCACAAGCTCTTACCCAATGGTGAACTCGTTTCTTTTTACCTAAAGCAAGATGCACTAACCAAAATTCTGAAAACACTTATTATCTCAAACTACACTTATTGCTAAGTCATAATTAACATAGTTGTAGCTGGATCCAAGGTCAATCAAAATAGAAACAAGTTGATCACAAATATTTATGTCCATCTCGTTAATAGATGGCTACTAATATTCCTGCTTGTTATCCAATGCTTCATAGATCCGAGGAATTCTTTGTTCAACATTCGCAACTATCAGCACCTCTTGTGCACTATAGATACAAGGCCTACCATATAGATATGATGGAAAATCCTTCTTGAGATGCTCCTTACAACATATACAACACTGAAACTTCCATTTACCCTCACCTTTGTTCTGTATCCCTCTAGGTTGTGACCCATGTCCTTGTCCAACTACATTCAAATTCTTGTAAGGAACAACATTATCCTTATCACTTGCATCATGAGGTCTTGTTCACTTTATTTTTGATTTAAATTTAGTATTTCTTTCCCTTTCCAAACTGGCATATATTTTTTCTTATGCTCCGATTTCTCATAAAAGAGTTTCAAATTTCTCATGGGTTCCTCCAATGATCTAGGCTCATCAAAATCGATCATTTCTTTGAATGCTATCGATAACCCACTAATGAATTCGTGAATCTTCTCTTTCTCCTCTTTAAGATAGGGAACATACCTTAAAAAATACAAAAAAGTTCTTATATATTACTCATCAGTCATAGAACCCATCTTCAACTCATAGAAATCATTTGCCATGTAATCATGGTATCTCTCTGATAGATACTTCACCTTGAAAAATATTCCAAATTCCATCTAATTCAAATCCTCTTCTTGAATGCCAATGAAATTATTCACATATTCCCACCAATTATCTAATTTTCCTTTAAGACTAAAGGTAGATATTTTTGTCTTCATGTTATTTGAATAATCATGCAATCTAAAGAACTCATTCATCCCAAGAAACCAGACTTTTGCATCCCATGACTTCTTCATTTATCCATAAAATGTAGGTGGATTTTATATCTTGAACTCATTTGAAAATTATCCCATATCACTCCCCCTGTAAGGATGATATTGATGATGATCAAGAAACCCGTCTGTACCAGTACTAGAATAATTCCCATGCCCACTACCTCTCCTATGAGGTCTGTCTAAGAATCTTCCATCCTTGATGGTATCGTCATTTTCCAACATGTTTCCATCATTAGATATGCTACCATGGGATCCATTATTCCTATCCTCATTTCCATGACAGTCTAAAGAGGTACTTTTCTCTGCAAAAATGGCAAGCTATGAAGGATGAATGCATTAACATCTTCTTGTTTCTCCTCTTCCCTAGAAATTATCTCTTATAATTGAATGGATTTTTAATTATATTCTTTAACACTTCTTATCTATGCCTTCAAACTTCTCAATATGTCTACTATGTGAGGGGAGTAATCATCACCATGCTAGTCAACTGATCTGTAGGGAGAGTCTTCTGAAATGTAGTCTACCCTCTTGCTAGTAATCTTGTTATTCTTCTTAGAGGTATACCATGTCACCTAAACCAAAATATGAACATAAAAAATATACCTTAGTATAGTTCAGGGGAGGATATATTGTCTGAAATATCAGCCAAATTCACACGATACATATACATTCATAATCATAACAATATATAAACAACATCTTAATCATTATCCAGTTACCATGCATGAAATTACCAGCTTCCTATCATGACCTTATGCATGTCAACCATGCCCATAAAAATAAATACACAACAACATATAGACACTCACATACATAAAAATTACACATACAATTGACACACATTCATGACAACTAAATTCAAGCAAAACCATCATCAACTTCCAAATGGAAACCCAACTACAACAATGACCATCATCATGGACACATGACAAGAAAATGTACAAAAAACATGCATGCATGACAATGAAATTCCGCCCATCTGGTCTAAGGGATGAACCATGCTCTAATACTACTTTATAACACCCTCCTCCCACATTTACCCAAGATCATTGGTCCACCAAGGTAAACATATGATGATGAGTTACTAGGATATGATTCAACCTCCTGGATCACCTTAAGGAAGCGGAATCAACAACAAAAAACCGAACTAAACTTCGTAAGGAGTTAAAGTATCCCTAGGTGCTAACCAACCATGGTAGGTTCCAAACCCCTGAATTATCATACTTTTATACTAACCTAGACCCCCACTCACTCCCATGAAAATCCCTCCATGTGATTGTAACCCTCGAGTCACTAAAAAAACAAGGGAATCCATGAAACTACTTACTTTTCCAGAAATTTCTTTGCCAGTGACCCTGAAATATGAGCCACATTTTCGAGGATAGGAGTTAGGCCTATGCCCATAATTTGATGAAATTTTTATAAATGATAAGTAATAATAAGACAAGGACTCTAATGAAAAACTTTTACAAGGACTTTATGTGACTCATCCTGACCATGACAACAATTTTGTCAAACACATCATGGACATGTAATGTACAGGCCATAACAAAACATATCCACATAGGAACTTCACAGTTATATGAGATTCATCAATAATTTTAGATGCCCTCTCATATAAGCTGCAAAATCATCTATTAGGTATTACATTCATTAACCATTCATTCACTAATAAAAACATTATGAAAGAGATAACTCAATTTTGTCATAAACCATGCTTATAACCAACATATAACTAGTAAATAAAAAATTATAGAACAACCATTATAATCACATAATAAGAAGCACATTTACCAATTCAAAGACTTCCATGTACACCCAACCATAGATTGGGCTCAACCAAATATTTCTTTCAGACATTCACCCCTGTGCCATATTCCAAGAAAGATTTTGGGAATCACAACAAAACCAATTAGGGATTCCTCAGGCTTTAATATGTATCTTATCATTACTAGTCAAGGGATTCCAAGGGTTTGTACGTCTTGGTTTTATTATGTATCCCTCCATTACCAGTAGATTGATTTTTAGGCTAAATAATAAACATACACTATAATATTTACCTCAATCCCATCATATATTGGTCAAGGGATCACTAGGTCCTAAACAAGCATGGATGCCTTCATATTTCCTACCTAAACCATGAGGAATTTTTTATCTCCACCCTTAGTATTTACCATGTATCCTACCACTATTGGTCAATGGATTCCTAGGACTTTGGAAATTTTCCTAAGACTGCCCCACTCAATTTCAAAACCATCCGACAATCTAGCTCAACCAAGTAAAAGAACCCCATCACACCATGTCCATCAAGAAATTGCAAGAAAACGCTAAAAACAACTGTCACACCTGGAAAAACCCATGCCAATGAAAACAAGAAAAACAAATACACACATTAATATACCATGCATGAAAAAGCTATCAAGGAAACCATAAATGTAATATGGTACCTGCAAGTAATCCCATTGTAGTAGCTTGATCCAACTCTTACTTGCTTGATCTTTTCTTCCCTTTGCCTTATTTTCCCTTATTGATATTTCCTTGCCCCAATGTCATGCTCCAATACTTATCTAAGTGTGCAAGAGAATATGAGAGAGAGAATAGAGCGAGAGCTTCAAGAGAAAACTTAAAAAGGTAGTGAACTGATCCTCAGAAGCCTTTTTATCAATGAGGCTTTTATTTTCTTTATTTTCCATTATTTTACTCCAATTTATTCCTCAAATGCAACCTATGATGTTTTATCTTCCTTTTTCTCATTATTTCCGTTATTTTTATAAACAAAATGCCAAATAATTCTTCTTGATTTTTTAATTCCTTTTCCATTTCCTTTGTTAATTTACCTTAGCCATAAAAAACCAAATCAACACCCACACTAGGAAATTTTTCCAAGCATTCAACATGGAATACGTGTCACATTATCTTGGCCTTATTTTTCATTTATCAACTTTATTACATGAAATTTTAAGCCAGGGTGTTACATTGGGAATACTTTTAAAAGCTTCCTATTCTAGAGGGGACGGAAAATGCTTCGGTTTATTTGGATATTACCTCCATGTGATCCATAAATTATTCATTGATGGTGTTTTCTTATTAATCTAGCCTAATATCATATAAGCAAGAGTCATCCACTCTCTTCTTTCAATTATTATGGAAGCCTCATGTACCATCATTAAACATGATAAAAAAATATTTTCTCTCTTATTTGAAAGTATTTTACTCAACATCATTTGGATCATGATATTATATCTTTAATGAAGTGGATGAAAGTTTTAGGAATTTTAATGTCTTTAAAATCCCATTATTTTATATTTAACATCATTATTAAAAGAATGTTGAAATTGTACCCGAAAAATAAAAATGGTATTCTAGGAACAACATTAGTGTGTTTTTTCCATTTATTTGGCACACAAATATTGGTTTTACTATCATTTTTAGAAAATCTTGAAAGTTAATGCTAAAAAAAAATAGAACCTCGTTCTGGAATACACACCTTTTGTTTTTGGGTTGTTTTTCATGTTTTTTGGGGGTTTTTTTGCTAGAGTTCCCAATTTTAGTTTATAGTTCCCATTTCAAAGTTTACATTGCTATGTGGCTAAAGCTAGAGTCATGAAGAAATGGCAAGTCATTCATTGTGCACACACTAGTACAAAATGGCTAATTAGTTACTCAAAAATGACTAAATTTTGCATATAAATGACTATTTTTTGTTTGATGTGCAATAGTAGCTAATTTACAATATATTATAGCGCAACCAACTTTTAGTATTTTTTAACCTTAGTCATTAATTGGTTTTCTCAATTTTATTGTCTAGTAGTATATTTAGTCATACATTTGGTAATTAATTTATTCATTGATTGCCACTCCCAATCACGAAATATAAAGAAAAATATATTACTATATGATCACATGAGCAAACTAAGTAATGACCAAAGAAATATGACCAAAATGTTGGTCATGCTATAAGATACTGTAAATTAGCTACTAATAGTCATATATATGCCAACTTTAATCATCGTTTGAAACCAATTAATGACCAAAGAAAAATTTCCAAATTTTGGTCATGTTATAAGGTACTGTAAGTTAACTACTAATAGTGATATGAAAAATTTAGTCATCATTTGTAATCACAAGTTTCTCATTTGCAGCAGTCATTTTATTTTTTCGTAGTTTCATATTCATTATATAAATGACTAATTTAGTAGTTTATATTCATTTAATTTACTTTCATTAATAATCATTAGAAATGA
This sequence comes from Pinus albicaulis, assembly GCA_034641835.2. NCBI lineage: Eukaryota > Viridiplantae > Streptophyta > Pinopsida > Pinales > Pinaceae > Pinus > Pinus albicaulis. The sequence continues at coordinate 734,436,044 of CM076580.1, forward strand.
CTAATTAGTAATATATTCATTTTATTTGTACTAATCATTAATCAATATAAACTACTAATTTAGTAGCTTTATATTGATTTTATGTGTTCATTATCAATCAAAATAGATTAATTAGTATGATTTTGTGACTAAATTAAAAAAAATGTCATACAATGTGGATGTCCATATATTATGAAAATGCAAAATTACATATGTTAATTACAATACTAAATAATATCAAGTGCTACTATAAATAATTTAAACTCCATAAATTGTATTATATAAAATGTCAAGTATTACAATATGAATTTCCAACTTAATATTGGTTGGACTACAATTTACACATTAAAGATTTTTTCATCACTTCTAAACATTATCATTCTGTTTCCAAGGTATTATAGGTATCACCAACTTTGAAGACTTAACCATCACTTTCTATGTGTGTGTATTATGTGGGATATTAGCTCTATATTTTTTCATTTTTCACTCCAATGTTAATGTTCTCCTCTTTCTTCAATTATTTATTTTTTGCATCAATACTGAGTTCCTTTTCTGAAAATGAAAGAAGATACAATGCAAAGTATAAGACATGAAAGATGATGAAAACTAGAACATAAATTAAAGTAGACTATAAAAGATCTATACAACATATACCTCAACATCAGCAATGTTAATGTCATTTCAACCATAAAAGAAATAAAATGGAACAAATTTTCTTTATTTAGGTGATAATGGTTTCTTTGTGGCCAGATGAGCTATATAAACAAAGAAAATAAAATTCACTTTAGAAAGGAACACCTTAGTAAACTTAGTATTCAACCTTCAAGGAAATCTTAGACACAATCATGGAAACTAAGTTACATGCTAAAAATATAAAGTTTTATAGTACTTATACAATGTGGGAGTGAAAACAAAACTCCTAGAAAATTCCAAACCTAAGTCTAGAATAAAATTAAATGAAGTAAAAAGGATACAAAATAGGATATCCTTGTATACATGTATATAAAAAGATAATGTAAAAGGCTAAATGAATAAGTTTAGGTCTGGAGGTCGATGATGTCAAGAATGCCTAGGTTAGGTGAAAATTTCTCCAAATAAGAACTACTATTTGGATCCATTATCACATATGAATAAGCCAACTAATGTATATCAAATTGTTATTCTTTTTCTTATATTTATGCATCGCTATAGTATAAGTAGTAAATTTCAAAAAAAATTCCCTTCCCATTATGTTCCTCACATATGGTACAATATATTAGATGTGATTTGGAGAAAATTTATAGCATCGAAAATATGTAACAATCACCACTAGTAATCTCCCAAATAAGCATAAAATATATGTAGTAATCACTACTAGTAATTTTCCAAATAGGATCATTTTGAAACATAACTTTCAGATCTAAGTTGCTATATGATTCTTTTATGGAAAATCCACATTGAATTCCAACACCAAACTTCCAATTTGAGGGAAGAATTGTGGCCATCCTAGGGTATTTTGGAGGCTAGATAATTCACTCCCTCGAGCCAATACCTCTATATTGAATTAAAAATTCATTCACTCAACTCAAAACATCGATGATCGTTATAATGGAAAAATAAAATAAGAGTAGTTTTGATTTTTTTTCACATTTACATGCAAAGAGGCAATAGTTTTCCCATATTTACCATACTTCTAATTTCCAAGGTATAACAACTCGATTGATATTTTACAACAAATACTTGATTCAATACAAACAAGGAATTAACATAATAAAACTATACCTCCAATGTTTGATCCTGAATTAGTTAAAAATAATTACACAAAAAACTTCAAGAAAGAGCGACAAATAGAAATAAAAATTTCATAAATTAATAATCAATCAAAAAAGGATAGTATTTTTTCTGAATCTTGATAAACAACTATAAATATTTGAAATCCACTACAACTAGTGGTCGTGTTAAAAGATAAATATTACCTAGAGAAATCATCTTCAAAATTATTTTATATATCCATGAAGCTTTATGCTATCCTCAAATTCACATTCAATATTTTAGGTTTCTCAAGCTGCCCAAAGGGCATGCCAAATGAAGTACTAAATTTCATTGATTTTCATAAAATTCTTCTGTTACTGAAAAATATAGTTTTTGTAATATTCCAAAATAGGAAAAATAGAAATATTAAACATAAAACTAGAAATTGTAGTAAATATCAATATATAAAGACATGATAAAATCATGGAGCCATTCCCTTATATGTAAGAGAAGAAGATAAATACAATGTCATGAGGAAAAAGTCACTCAAGCTAGGCAAACAAGCCTCCCTTGATCCAATACACCGATATGTGAAACAATGCTAATGCAAAAAATGCTAGAATGCCATCAATGCACAGTCCAAGTGATAATAACTACAGCTAGAGAATATAAATAAAAATATTTGATGATAAAGTGTTCATGAAATATTGGGATCAGAGATCAATCTCTATAGCACAATTCCAAGATAACCCAGAAAGGGTTTCCAGAAATACAGTATGTGAAAAATGCAGCCCTAGGGCTGACTTATACTCTGAAACTCAATAACTGCAGTGAGATGATTGATATGAAAATAAAATAGTTGATACTCCTCCCCTGTACCTTTATGGATGAAGGGATGATCCCTCCACTAGGAAACTAGCTCACAAACTGGGTTTTTCAACCTGCCACTACAATTGCCCTACAAAATAACACAGTCTCTAAAGGAGACTACACTATGTTATATGTTTGAAGCTTAGCCTCATGCCAAAAGGTGAAATGCGGCTCAAATGAACCTCTCCTGAGTGGGGACTCAAAGTGCCCCGAGGATGAGGGTGGGATTTCTGCCGAGAAACAGCCTTGTGCTAAACAACACAACAAACTCCGCTAAATAGCTATATTTTGCAGAAATTCATAAAGGACCAAGACATAAAAAATAATCATAATGATTTCTATTGCTTCCATCCCCTTCTTTATATTCTTTCTGAGTTTCCTCACCCTTGGTCCCACTCATTAAAGATGCTACTCCCATGCATAAACTCCTCCACCACAACTAAGTCGTCCTCCATTATCTCCACTCTATCCATGACAACATTGTTTCTTTTTTCAACCTTGACCCCATCCACATGCATTGAAACCATTCACACCAAGGGTTGCTTTATTTCAACTATCTACACTAATCGACTTTCACAGTAGAAGTGGTTTTATTCCTACTAAAGATATTTAAGGATCTCTCTAACCACTTATTCATCTAAGTTATGAACAAAAGGAAAATTTAATATTTCAACTAGATAAAAGCTAATTAGGAACATTACAGTCCTCCCATCCAAATTTTTCTTACCCTTAAGTAACTGCAAATACAGATACTGTAAAATATTCTCTCCTTCCCAAGTGGCACCCTCATCTAGTAGATTCCTCTATCGAATCAATTATTCTCTAATCACCCTGTTCCTTAGTTTCCTCTCTCGAGTGTCCAAGATAGCCTCAGGTTGTAAAAATAGATGACCCTGATCGCCAATAGGTGTAAGATCCATTGTGGAAATCACATGTCTTCCAATGGCCTTCTTGAGACATGAGACATGAAAAATGTTATGGATATTACTCCCAATGGGGAGATCCAACTCATATGCTACTTCCCCAACATAACAGATCACCCTTTATGGCCCATAGAACTAGAGCTTAAGCTTCCCTACCCCCTTCTCCTTCAGTCTAGACTGCCTGTAAGGTTGAATACAGAGATAGACTAATTCATCCACCTAAAACTACCTCTTTATCCGACCACGGTCTGCATACAAATTCTATTGATTCTGGGCTATAGCAATGTTGTCTTTAAGAGCATGGTGTATGTACTGATTCTCTTGGATCCAATCCTTGGCTCTAGGAGACTTTCTTGCTCCAAATATCACATCAACAAATGATAAATCATCATACCCATATAGAGCGTGAAATGGAGACATGTCGATTGACATATGAAATGTTGTGTTGTAGAAATACTCTCCCAAGTGGAGCTATCACAGCCATGGTCTTTGCTACCCCAAAAAATAGGTTCGCAAGTATCCTTCCAGCCATTTGTTTACTATATCTATCTATCCATTGGTCTAAGGGTGATAATTGGTACTCGCTATCAACTCATACCCACCAACTAAAAAATCTCCTGCCAAAATCCACCCATGAAGTGGCTATCTCGATCACTGACTATGGTCTTGGGAAGACCATGGAGTTTAAAAAAATCTCTAAAGAAGAGCTCAGATACCTGTGAATTATTATATCATGCCTAAATAGCAAATAAATGTGAATAATTTGTTAGTCAATCAACAACTACAAAGATACAGTCCTTACCCTATATTTTTGGTAAACCAGTGATGAATTCCACATAAATACTCTCCCATTTTCCTTCCAGAATATGGAGTGGCTGCAGCAAACCTACAGGATGGTTGTTCCCTCCTTTGTTCTGTTGGAAGACTATGCACTCCTTGGTGTGTTGAAGCACATCCTCCTTGAGAACCTCCCATGATAATATCTCCCGAATGGCTCGATATATATTCATGAATTCTTGATGGCCTGAAATTTGTGAATCATGTGCCACATGAAAATTCTTCTCCTCGAGCCTACAATCTCTAGTTAAGAAGATCTAATCCCAGTAATAGATGATATCATCCATCACTTTAAACCTCTCATTGGTCACCTATCCATCTAGGATCTCACATGCAAAATGGCCTTTGGAATACTCTACCAACAACTGAGTCTTCCAATCTCTATCCACACTCATCAATGACAGCGCTGCTGGTCTCTGTGACAAGGAATTCACTACCACATTACCCTTCCCCTTGAAATATTCAACTTCAAATTCATATGCCTATATTTTACTAACCCATTTATGTTGCCTCTCTTGCAATTGCTTCTGCTCAAGGAAAAACCGAAGACTATAGTTACTAGTCTTCACTCGGAATCCATTGCCCACCAAATACTCTTGGAAATTTTCTAATGCATGCATGATTACCAGCATTTCCTTATCATATATAGAATACAACCCCTCATGAGGCAGTAACTTTTGACTCTAAAAAGCTATGGGGTGGCACCCCAGCCTCAAGACTACTCAAATGTCCTGCCTTGAAGCATCACATTCTAGCACAAAGGGCTAGGTAAAATCAAGTAATACTAACATCAGGAACCTACTTATAACCTCCTTGATATTATCAAAGGCCCTTTGCATTGTTTCTATCCAAATAAAGGCTCCCTTTTTGGTTAAATTTGTGAGTGGTGCTGCTAGTTGAGAGAACCCTTTTACAAACTTCCATTAGTTGGTGTACATGCCTACAAATCCTTGAAGTTTTGTTACATTCTTTAGCTCAGGCCAATCTCAAATAGCATAGATCCTCTCCACATGAACTATTGCTCCATCCACTCCAAAGACATGGCCCAAATAGAGCACCTCTGTGAGTCCAAAATCAAACTTGGAGAGCTTAGCATATAATTGTTGATCCTAAAGAATCCATAATATTGTCTCAATATGTTTCAGATGATCCTCCCATGTGTGGTTGTAAATAGGAATGTCATCAAAGAAAACCAGCACAAATTTCCAGAGTTGACCATGAAAGATGTGGTTCATGCAAGACTGAAAAGTAGCCAGAGCACTGGTTAACGCAAATGGCATCACGAAGAACTCAGATTGGCCATAATGGCATCTAAATGAAGTCTTGGGTATATATTTAACCCTCACCCTGATTTGATGGTATCCCAACCTAAAATCAATATTTCATAAGTACTTTGATCCTATTATCTCATCCATCAACCCATCGATTCTAGGAATTGGGTACTTTCTCTTCAATGTTTTGTTATTCTAAGCTATGTAGTCAATGCACATCCTCAATGTGCCATCCTTCTTCTTCACCGTGACTAGAGAAGAAGAAAAAGGGATGGTGTTGGGTCAGATATGTCCTAAAGCTAAGAGCTCTTGAATGGATTTTTTAATCATTCCTGTAGGCTTTGGGATGCCTATAAGGTGTGATGGTAACTGCTTGGATCCCCTGCTCCCACTCAATACTATTCTAAAACCCTTAGTATGGTGGAATCCTAGGTTGTATGTACCCAAATAATTTAGAATAACATTCTAGAATATATTGCACATCCAGGTGTACTGGTGCACCATCTCCTCCTGCCTCTGACATACATAGTTCAACTTCCCACTCTATGTCTCCTCTGTGAAAATAAACCTCCATCATATGTGCCGAGACAATCTGGGGTGGATAGGTATGGATGCCCCTCATCGTTCGGTTCTTACCGCTCTCGTTATCTGTCCATTCCATCTCCAAGGTCTCACAATTTGTGGTGACCTTCCCCAAAGCGATCAACCACTGAACACCCAATATCACATAGGTGTCTAGAATATCAACCAACAAGAAGTGTTCTTTCAATGTGTAATTCCCAAAAGTGATAGTGAATGCCAGAACATACTTGACACACTTCATGGTTCTAGCTCCTAGAACCAAGACTGAGAATCCCTCAAAATCATTTGTGGGAATGCCTCTCCTCTGAACTAACTGAGTATTCATAAAGTTGTGTGTAGCCCCATTGTCTATCAAAACCAACACTTGCTACACCTGAACAATGCCTCTAATTATCAATGTTAGATACTTGGGAACTCCCCGCAAAGCTGCAAGGGCTCCTCCAGTTGGAGAAAATTCTCACTTCCCACCTCCTGGTGGTGGTGGATATCCTCCTGATGCTACAATGCGGCTATCCTCCTTTAAGTATTTTGATCCATCCTCTTCATCATCGTAAAATACCTCAATATAATTTTCCTTCCTGGTAGCACATCGATGCCCTGGTGCCCATGGATCTTGGCAAGTGAAGCAAAGTTTTCTCCTCCTTAGATCTTCCCAAACATCATCAGAAAGAGATCCCTTTTCTTGGTTCTCCTTTGAAGGATGAACCTTCACATATTTCACTTTTTCTTGAGAGGAGAAATTTTGTTGTAATGGGGATTTTTCCCTTGGCAAAGCATGCTCCAAATCTCTAGCCCTCTCAATGGCCTCCTGAAGTGTAGTTTATCTAGGCAATTTTACCAACCCATGCAAAGGCTCTACTAGTCCATCAATAAAAATGTATACTCTTCCAGATACAGATAGATCAAAAATCATAACTGAATGTTTTAGGAATGCAAAGATATAGGTCTCCATATCTCCTATTTGCTTGAGCTTAGTTAGCTCAACAAAATTTGTGTCTATATTTTTGCGGTCAAATATTTCCACCAACCTCTGGGTAAATTTTTAATAAGCAGTGACACTAGAATGCCCTAGTGTAGAAAGGTTGTGAGACCACCACTCATGTCCTCCAATGAATCTTAGTTCAGCTAAAAATAGATATCCAATTTCTCTACCCAAGACTTGGTTGGGCACTTGGATGACCGATCAAAAGTGGGTAGAAAGAATCTACACATAGTATGTTGTAGATCATTATTTTTCATGTACCTTCTGCCTCTATTGCGATTTTTGGGTCTTATATTATCCTTGATCTGATAGAACTGTTGGAAGTTCTAGTGCTCCTTGAACCCCTTGGATTGAGATTCATACTCTAGGAAATAATCACCAAGAGTCTCCTCCTCTTGTGGTCCTCCTACATAATTTCATATGGCTAGGAATATAGGCATGGTGGAGCATTGTGAAACTCATTGTAATGATGGTTGATCAAACCAATAATGTGAGGTGTCGAAACTCTCTCCATATTGAAACCCTATAGGGGATTCCTCCTCTGTTTCTACCCTACTGTCCTTGATTTCTTTGGAAATATATTGCATAGTCTAGAGAAGAAGTTTTGGAAACTCTCTTTCATCCATTGCTCTAGATGTTATAGATGTAATGCCCCACAGGCTGAGCCAAGATTATGCTCTGATACCACTATAATATTCCAAACTAGAAAAAAAAGGAATATTTAACATAAAACTGGAAATCGCAGTAAATATCAATACATCAGAACATGATAAAATGATGGAGTCATTCCATTATGTATAATAGCAGAAAATAAGTGCAATGTCTTGAGGAAAAAGTCACTCAAGCTAGGCAAGAAAACCTCCCTTGATCCAATACACTAAAATGTGAAACACTTATAAATAAAAAAAACGTCAGAATGCCACGACTTCATAGTCCAAGTGAGAATAACTATAGATGGAGAATAGAAATAAAAATATCTGATGATAAAGTTCTCCAAAAATGTCAAGATCTAGGCTCTATAACACAATTCCAAGACAACCTAGAAAGGGTTTTCGGAAATACACTATGTAAAAAATATAGCCCTAGGGCTGCATTATGCTTTGAAACTCAATAAATGTAGGGAGATGAAAGATATTATAAGAAAATAGCTGAAAATCCTTTGTTTTAGCTTTCAGGATGAAGGTTTGATCCCTCCACTTGGACACTAGATCACAAACTGGGTTTCTAAACCGTCCACTACAATTGTCTTGTAAAATAACACAGTCTCTGAAGGAGATTGTGCTATGGTATATGGATGAAACTTGTCCTAATGCTGGATGGTGGAATACAAGTCAAATGAACCTCTCCCATGTGAGCACTCAAAATCCCCCCAGGATGAGGGTGGGATTTCTGCCCGGAAACACCCTTGTGCTAAACAACACATCAAACTCCTCTAAACAGCTAAAGCATGCAGAATTCGTAAAATACCAAGACATAAAAAATAATCAGAATGAATTATGTGGCTGCCATCCCCTTCCTTATATGCTTTGTGATATTTCTGACCCTTGATCACACTCATTGAATATGCTACTCCCATACATACACTCCTCCACCACAATTGTGTTGTTCTCCACTATCTACATTCTCTCCATGACAATGTTGTTGATTTGACAAACCTTGAGCCCATCCACATGCATTGACCTCATTCACAAAAAGAGTTTCTTATCTCAACTAGCCACATTGATCCACATTCACGCTAGAAATGGTTTTATTCCTACTAAAGAGATTTAACGGTCTCTCTTCCCACTTATTCATCTAAGTTATGAACAAAATAAAAATTTGATATTCCAACTAGCTAAAAGCTAATTAGGAATATTACAGTTTTACCATGTGATAGACAATTCAACCAAGAACGTAAAAAATTGTATACAATATTTCTTAGAAAAATTCATGTTAAAAGGAAAACTTGCATATTTTATATAGAAAAAGCATCTTAACAGAGATGGTTGATATTAAGACACAATAGACTAGTTATAAAAATACAGGTATAATTAACAAAATTCTAATTGTAATACAGTTGATTAATTATTCTATGTGAAGCCAACTAGATACATATAAGTTTTGATTTTCATTTTTATTTCCAATATCTTTATTCGAGGTTGAATCTAGCTTGCAATCATATCGCAAGGTTGTTTTAGCAGGAGTATATGTTTCATTCTCATATTCCAAACTTTCTTTTCAATGAAATATAGCATCAGGTATTGGAGGAATTAGTTGCTACATCAACTCATTTTTCAGCTTTAACCTTCTCTTTACTTGAGGAATTGATCCTTCCTCTTCTTCTTGGTGATTAATATTATCTTTCTCCTATAAACAACATAGGAAAAATTTGTGTTCGGGAAGAATAAATATGGTAATGTGATGTCTTAAAATTTTCAGGGATGCATTTCTATTATTTAAATCTGGTAAAAAAGTGAGAGGAAGAACTTAAAAATAGCTATACATTTTATGTGAAGAAGTTTGTTGTAGATTGCCATGCTAGCACAACATCGCTGAAAATAAATGGTCAACAACAATTAAAACGTTTTTCCATAGCATGAACATTGGCTTAGTCTTCATAAAGAAAGAAAACATTTAGAACTACAAGGAATAAACAAAAAGAAAAGCATTGGTATATATTCACAGAATACTAACAAAAAAAAGAAGTGAATTTTCTAGGTAGTAGCTCAAAACCTTGAAATGGGAAGATACCCTCAAGCTTGAGTTATATCTACATGCCAGAGAATTAATTTTGAGACTTTTTTCTTATGTTTACTAGTCAAAAAAACAACTGGAGCTTTACTTATTGTTTTAGATAAAGAGTATTTATGTTGATAAGAAATATGGACATCCATCATTGTCAATGACAGAACTATTAGGGTTCACAAAGTTACTGTAGATTCGACATATTTTATGTCTGGCTGACTAGTATGGTTGGTAATTATTGATTTTAATCTTCAGTTAAGGAAGAAATTATTATTTCTCCTCGAATGAATCTGTTGAGAGTTTAAATTTCTAGACCTTCTAGATTCACCCAAACTCTTATACATGGTAGAAAATTGCAAGGCTCAGAGTCCCTTAATAGTATGAGGCCCAAAATACATTAATATGGAATTTAAAATTTGTTGATTGAAATTATTTCTATCACCCACTCCTAAAGATGAATGTGAATATCCATAATATTATGATTGTAGCCTTGAATTTTTAACCAATTATGCATATTTGAAGCCATGTCTTGATTGGAGGATTCTTCACAACTCTTTTTTAATCCTTGAGAAAAATGAAGAATAATCACAATCAATTGGAAAATATACATGTTGTTGTGATGTCCTACATGTAGTACCAAATTTGAACTGCCCTATCCCATAATGAGGGTTCATTGTTTGATCGACGGATTGTTCCTTTAGATTTGGATCAATACCACCACTGGCCAAATATGGAATATTGATCTTTTCTAATGCTTTTCTATCAAAATCAATATATATGGTTCTCATTGGTGACATCCTGCCAGAATAAATATATGGATGGTGAGGAACATCAAATGGCTAAGAGGCTTAGCTCTCAACAGTATCATTACTTCCAGAATGACACTATTGTTGGTGTTGTACCTTAAGAGACAATCCCTTAGCTGTGATAAGGAATCCATGCTTAAGACATTTATATAATTATGTCACATAAATATTGGTCTTCATTTAATCACCTCCAAATATTTATCATTAAACCCTCAAAGATCAAATACAATGAATGCCCCACAATGCTATTATCTGTTGATATAGAATGAAATGATCATAAGAACATGTAATAAAGAAGCCCAAACTAATATGATGTTGTAGATAATATATCACCTCAAACTTCAGAAGAATTATAAGTGAAGGAACGGTTAAAATTAAGGAGCTCCTATTAAGGGTTTTAACTCTTATTTACACAAGTAAAAAGAGACCCGCAACTTTATTAATTTATTTTATTTAGAGACAGAAAACACACAATGTAAGTTGGAAAACATATCAATATCAAAAAATGCTAGAAACATACTTTTTATTCATTAATCACTTGAAATATTAGAAGAAAAATTGCAGTTTCAAGGTCCAAAAATCAGAACCTTTCTCTTTATTGTCCATCTCATTAAAAAAAATAGAAAGAAGTTTGTAACTGCTGTAACTGATCTTAACTACTTCAACTACTTAGGAATTCATCAAATATATAGTACATGTCCTCAAAATGTCTTATCACAATTAAATTCTCTTTAAAAGAAGAAAATAACATGAAATTAAATTCCTAATCTATATGCTGAATGTGAATTGATGACAATGGTACTGCATTTCCTTGACTGGCTAGTTTATCCTTCTTTGAAGTTAAGGGGTCCTTTGGTAAATATTTCATCCAGACTCTACATTTCTTCCATATCTTGATGTTTGTCTTGGGTGAATGAACCATATTGTGATACTCCAATCTGAAAGCAGTGATTCTGTTGAAAGATGGCCTTTCTACAAATAATGTTTTCACTAACCACAACAGCTAAAAATGTCTTTGAATGAAATTTATCACTCTTTCTCCTTTAAGAACCTGAATCTTTTCATGAGTACTATTGTCTACCTTACTTTTTGCCAACACTAGTAAGGGCTCATAAGAATTCCATGGTAAGAGACCACCTCCAAGACCCCAACATCATGGTAAACTTTCTCTTGCCATTTTATCAAATAATTTATCAAACTGGTTCTCTGCTTCCTTAAGCTTAGTCAGCCTCTTTTCTGCAGACTTCCTACAATCATTTTATTAATTTCCTCAACATATTAAATCCTATCTTTAATTTCATTTTCTTCCAATTCCTGATTTGTTTTTGAATCAATGAAATTAATAAACTTTCATGCCCAAATGGCCCTATTAATTGTCTTCTGCTTCTCTGCCATAAACTGTTCTTCAAACTCCTTGATAATACTTTTTTCTTCTGCAACAACAGTCAGAAATTCCCAGATTTTCTTCATTTCTGCAATAATATCATTCTAGATGCTATCATTAGCCTTTATTAAGGATATATTTCCATTCAATTTTTCTTTGAGATTTTTAATATCACCATTATCAGTTTGGTAGTTCATTTTGTATTTACTGACTTCTCCCTCAGTGGCTTTTATAATATTTGTTGTTGTTTCTTGTGCCCTTTTTTGATCTCTCTCTTCCATCTGAAATTTAGTGATTAATTGATATATTTGTGCTAATGTATCTTCATTACGTGATGGAAAAACAAAAGTGAAATTATGGGATTCAATATGATTCTGCAATGACAATGCAATTTCGTTAAATTTGGTGATTTTTTCTTCCTTTTGCAGGAGTTGTTGAAGAAGTTGTTCTTTATCACTTTATATATCTACAACTTCTACCACCATGGAGTGCTCTCTTATATGAAATGTCAATTTTTTCTTCAATACAGAGATTTCTAATTCAACACTTTGCAGAAGCTTTTGTACAACAGACCTGACATTAGGATCTACTCCAATATTCACTATAATATTTTTGAGTACCGCATTCTAGATTGCCAATTCCCTAGAATTGGCTTTCACTAACTTCAGCTGCTTGATCAATTTTCCAAGCATATTTTCAGCCATCAGTGCCACAACATTCATTTTTTTTAGGTCATTCACAATTAGTTGACCTGTTTGCATGTGTAGATTCACTTTCTCTGGCAATGGAATTTTCTTCACATCTATAGTCAAATTCACAAAATTAAAATTATTAGATGAACCAAAAGACATAGCAGAGGGATGTGAAAATGAAATCTTGAATTGATCATTTTCAAGATTTGTTGCAGTTAGAAGTCATTTTTGATCTAGGGCTATCTGGTACTCATCTTGATCCTCCATTCTTGCCTTCATCTTCTGATTTCTCTCTGTAATATGGGAAAATATTTGTTTAATTAGGGGCACTTGTTCCTAAGTGATTTCATGTCTCCTGGGTGAAGCATGGACATTTTTTTCATCTCCCAATTGTAATGAGAAACCAGGTTGAGCATCTATAGAATATTCATTGAACTTTGTTCTCTTCGTAGTCCTCTATTCTACATCCTCTGAATCAATCACTGCCACTGACCTCTCTTATTTTATTTTCCTGATATGACAGGAGTCTGAATATTTGAGCTCACTAAACCTACAACACCTTTACTTTCCACTTTTTCTAGATCTAGTCTACTCTCCTGAATGAATGTTGAATATCCATTTTCAATTCTCTTATTATAAATGACACTATGAGGGTCATAAGCCCGCTTTTGTCATAATAGTAAGTGCATTTCATATAACATCTTAGTGGCTTCATCAATTTCTTGTCTCATATTAACTATAAAGAGACCCACAGTATTGGAAATTTGAACATATGACCTTTCTTCATAGGCACAAAGTGTATTTGGTCAATTTTTAAACTTTTCCTAATGAAATCTAGACCGAATAATCTCATAGGAACAAATACATGAAGCCTACAAGGTTCGAGACTAGCTTTATAAAGTCTAATTTCAGAATCATCTTCAAGGAAAAACCAGTCACCAAACTTACAATTTGTCCCCAAATGTATGAACTCTTGAGCTTTGGGAAGAAAGTAGGGGGGAGAAACTCCACTTAAAACTTTATATGTAGTAGATATAAAATGACCAGAAAAATCAAAGAAACGAGCCTCATTCTATTCTTTTATCACTATGTCTATCCAAAATACTACTAATTGTGTTTTGGTATTGACATCCATAGTGTTTAACACCAGATGCATGAATTCCTCTAAATTTTGATATAAAAATAGGTAAACAATAACAGAGGGAACCCTGAATGAACTCGCCAATGATAAGCTCAGGAGCTAAGAATTAACAGCTTCTTGCCAATAAGATAGGATATCCAGCACCACTCATGGCTTCATCATCATAATGAACATTCCCAGAACTGACTTGTCCACTTTACTGTCATGATCCTTTCCCAAAATCTTTGCAATGCAGCTCATCACTGGTCTGACTTATATATGGAAAACCTCCATGTGGAATTATTTACTGTCAGGTAAAAACTACTGTGTATTTGGCTTCAGAAAATGAATGAACTTATTAAACTCCTGACCTACTAGACTGTCATAATGCGCTATCAAGGAATCATCACCAAATTGGACGTACGACTCTAACTCAGGATAATACAGAGCTCGAAAAATTAATTGGGTTGACACTTGCAAAACATTTTCCCCTTGACAATTCATTATGAAACATTTCCCAGGGTAGATAACAAAAACTAACCAATACACAAATTTGGGAAAAATGTGAGTTCTTGGAATACATGCAAACAACACACCAGTTTTAGCCATGGCTGTGTAAATTGGAGAGGTTTAATCATTTAGGAGGATCTACTGATAAAAAGAAAGGTATTGAAAGGAACAATATGTGTCCTGGATATCCCTCTCGGTGCCCATGAGAGGGATGTGATTGGAAGAACCTGACAAGGATGAGCGTTTAGCCATAATTGAAATTTAGGATAGAAGACAATTAACAGGGTGACAAATAATTGACAAGATGACACATGAATAGGAAATACACTACACTTGAAAACTTCAAACTCAAACTAACAATAATAAATTCAGAAAAATGAGAATCCTCCTTATATAGGTGGCACGGACTTTAAAATTAAATGCTGACAAGACACACCAAAATACCATTAAGAAAACCCAATGTGGATTACAAATGTCACCCACTTGGCTGTATACGTCACTGCGGGAGGCCTCGAGGTATGGAGAACTCATTTGGATTATGCCCCCACAGTGAATCGTGACTGTTCATCTAGATTACCCCCGCAGTCAACAGGGTCAACTACAGAGGCACCCTTCAAGTTAACCCACACGCTAGGAGTTCCTGCGCATTGAGCCTTTTACTCACCTCTTGATAAATCGTCGAATCCCACTCCATCAAATGATGAATACTTAATCTTTGAACTGGGACCTCCTTCTATAAAGACTCTAAAGTATATGAAACTTGATAATTTAACATATATTTTTATAATTTTCTATTTTTTGTATTCTTGAAAATTAAAAATTAAAGGAAATTGCAAATGAGCGACAACATCTAGCTCCACCTCGAGATATTGTTTTTTGCCATGAAACACGAAGAACTGGGGATTAGTGCCTTCACTTCGGGCATGGATTCAAATATTGTTTGATGAAAAATGTACAACGAACAAAATTGAATATGTACAATGGTGAACTCCAAATTTCAATGTCAGAAATCATTTTTTAGATACTGCACATTCACAGGCGGCTTTATTGTTTCTCGATCAAGATTCTCTAGCATAAAAGTGTTATTAGATCTTACTTCAATAATCTTGTATGGGCCATACCAGAGAGGGTCAAACTTACCATGCTTTCCTTTTTCTTCTCTTATACTATCCCATGTTAATATGAAATCTCCAGTTTGAAAAAGAATATCCTTTGCCTTTCTATCAAAAATGGGCTTCATCTTGTCTTGATATGTCAATAAGTTTTCCCTTACTTTATTCCTCCTCTCACTCAATTCTATCACCTTATTCAGTCTTCTTATCAATGCATTAGGTTCTTCTTGAGATTCTTGAAGAAAATAAATTACTAGTATAGCTAGCTGAGTGGGAAACAAAGCTTGAGTACCATATACTAATTCATAAGGGGACTTACCAGTTGATCTTTTAGTAGTCATTCTCACTGCCTAGAGAGAAAATGTCAACTTTGAATCCCAGCTCTTTTGATTCTCATTAATTGTTTTCTTCAGAATCTTAACCAATGTCTTGTTGGAAGATTTAGCTGGCCCATTCCCTTAAGGATGATATGTTGTAGAATGAGACAAACTGACATTATATGTTTGACAGAAATTTATGAATCTGACTGAATTGAATACTTGATCATTCTCTGGTACAATCTTTACTGGACATCCAAATCTGTTGAATATTTTCTCTTCCAGAAACTTCATTACTATCTGATCATTTTCTTTCCTAGTAGGTATTTCCTCCACCCACTTTGTAAAATAATCCATAGCAGTTAGAGTACACTTGAACTCGTCACTTGATGGTGGATTAATTTCTCCAATGAAATCCAATCCCCATTGTTTAAAGGGTTCCTCAACAAATACAAGGAGAAGAGGTAGGGGAGATAACATTTTCTTCTTTGCAAACAACTGAAATTTTTGGAAACCTCTAACCATTTTGTATACATCAGAAAATAAGGAAGGCCAGTAAAAACCTGATTTAAGGATTTTATGAGAAATAACTTTCAAGCTATAATGGCCCCCACATAGACATTCATGGTACTCTTTGATAACTTCCGTTTACTCTCCTTCTATCAAACACAACAATAAAACACCAGCAGGATCCTTCCAAATAATTTAGCATCAATTATAACATAAGTTTTAGCTTTGAGTTTAAGAGCTCTATACTTTGTTCTGTTTATTGAGGGAGGACAAGAGAAAAGGCACAAATACTAAATAATATACTTACACCAATCAAATAAAATAAATTTGTACTTGATTGCTAAATTAGTTCTACTTTGACTTGTTTCATCAATAACTTCATCCAAGGGTGCAAGAAGACTAATTCCAAGAGCTTCAAAATTAGATTCTGTTAGCAATTTTTCCAAGCCCTTTCCTTTTACCAACTTAGTAGGCTTACTATTTAAATCATATTATTGGATTTTAGCAATCCATTTTCCTCTTTTTCCCTCCACATCACTTTGAACTAGCACATATTTTACAGCTAAGTTAGGTACATATGCTACTATTCGAGAATGAAGTACATAAGTCCTGAAAGATTTCAATGATTTTAATAAAGCATATACCTATTTCTCCAAGATATTATATTTGGGTTTTGCATCTCTAAGAACTTTACTAAAAAATCCTACAGGTTTCTCTTTTCCCTCTTTGTTCTTCTGCAACATGACAACGACAATGGTAGAAGGTGATGCAAATGAAAATATTTGGAAAGTATTTTGATAATCTGATCTGATCAAAACTAGAGATTCTTGAAGAGCTTCCTTAATCCTGGCAAAGGATTCTCTTGCATATTTATCCCATTTCACTTCAGCATTTTTCTTCAGCATATATGTTACGTTTCTAAAACTCTCAGCATAATTTAGGACAAATCTTCTCAAAAATTTAATTTTCGCTAGAAATATTTGGATATCTTTCTTACTTCTAGGCAATGGGATCATTTGTATAGCCTCAAATCTTGCTGGATAAATTTTCACCCCCTATTTTGAGACTATATGTCCCAACAACTTACCTTCCTCCAAAGCAAACAAATATTTCTTAGGATTCAATTATAAGCCAAACTTCCTACATTTCAAGGAAGCCTTCTACATATGCTCCAAGTTCTCATCATCAAAACCTGAAAAAATACTTACATCATCCAAATATATGACTATGAATTTAGCACCCACAAATGCTATATCCATTTCCCTTTGAAAATTAGCCCCTACGTTCATGAGACCAAATGGCCTCCTGGCATACATGAACGTTGCCCAAGGTGTAGTCAAAGTTGTTTTCTTCTGATCTTCCTTTTCAATAGCTACTTGATTGTACCTAGAGAAACAGTCAACCATGGATAATCTATAAGCTCCAGTCACTTTATGTAAAAAATAATCCATATTTGGCAAAGGATAATTGTCTTTAAGAGAAACTCTGTTCAGATTCCTGAAATCAACACATAACCTTATCTCTCCATTCTTCTTCCTCACAGGGACCAAATTAGAAACCCAGTCTAAGTATCTAAGTGGAACTATGATTTCTGATTGCCGCAATTTCTTCACTTCTTTTTCAATTGGGGCAAGTAAGAGTGGATTAATCTGCCTGAGATTATGATTTTGAGGCTTAACCCCATCTTTTAATGGTGTTTTATGCTAAATAATATCTAAATCACGTGTCTTTAAATCTTCATAGAACTATGCAAACACATCCATATACGTTTTGAAAATATCAACATACCTCTCTTTATAATCCTTAAGAACTCCTTTGAACAATTTAACCATATTGGGCTCCTACTGAATTCCTAAATTACAGTCTTTCATTTCTCCCTCTCGATATACTTTCTTCAGGTTCACTGCTACACCATTTGCATCAAACTCTCTTTCAAGAGGAACTAGACCTTTGGGCAACTATCCTTCAACTGAATTATCTTCTAATCACCTATTCACTACTTTATGTTTCTTAGGACATCATCCTGATCAGTTTTTTCACTTTCTTGATCTATTTCATTGTCTTCAAAATTTCCAATCATTGTTAGTAAATGATTTATCTTCTCATCATCCTCAAAAACCTACCAATGTTTCACATTATCAGGAACTGGAGGCCCATGCCTCAACTCAATCTCATATCTTAGTCTTGAATTAATGGGTGGCTTAAATGTACTGGTTGCAACTACCAGTGAATATGCTATTCTATTTTATTCTCTTGGAATAAACTAAAGATTCAAGGCTTCAAAATAATTTTCAATCAAGTCCCACACTTCATTCTATAAGACCTCAATCTAGGATGTTTGGTTTGACACAAATTCTTAATCTGTCTTATAATCAACTTAGAATCACCAAAAATGGAAATACATTGACTTCCAATTTGTTTAGCAGTTTGAAGACTCAAAAAAAATTCTTCATACTTAGCTACATTATTGGTTGATTCAAACTCAAGCTTAAAAGAAGAAGGTACAAGATTACATTATGAAGATATGAATAAAAACCCAACTCTTGTGCCATCCTTTCAGTAGGAACCATTGAAATAACACTTCCAAATTTTATTTGAATCTAGCTCCTTATGTACAATTGCTGAAGAGAGTTTCTTCTGTGAGTCTCCAACAAATTTTACATCTTCATGCAGCATAAAACAAGAGAGATCCTCCTCCTCTTGGCCATAGATAGGGGAATTTCCTACATCTTTCTTTGTGGTAGTCTTAACAAAACTGGTTTCTCTATATAACCTTCTTTCTTCCCCATTGAACATAGGAATGATTGCATATGTAAAGTCCAGTTTTAGGACACCTCCAAGCTTAGCTCACCATGATCTGGATAACAACATACAAAATTTGGCTAGAATATTTGCAACTACTACATCTATCAGGATACTCTTAGTTGGAATTTAAGCCAGGGATACCACCATTTCTTTGATAAGCCCAACACACTTCACCCTTTTTGAATCAAATGAATAAAGGTCTCTATAGGGCTTAGTAATTTGTAAATTTAATTCTTTCATCATAGATAATGGCATAATATTATGTGATGCAATAGAATCTAACATACAATTATGTAGAATGAAATCATGGAGAATCACCGATATATAAAATGGAGGAACAAAAGAATCTACCTCTTCAACATGTGGACCAAAAGTGAACACTGGATTTTCTTCTTGCAAATTCACAGTATCACCAATATCATCAGACTGAGAAATATTAATAAATTATGTAATTTCCTTCTTATAACCAAGTGTCTTAGCTAATTCAAGCAAATGTACTTGAATTTTAACCTTTTATAATTCTTTGGGAAGACTGAAAGTTTGATTATGTTTATTAATCTACTCGAGTTCTTCTTAATTCTTGTGAGGATTAACATTCTGCTTAGGTACAGTGACAATATTCTACAAAATATTAGAATCGATAGACTTATTCTGGGAAGCCTCAACGTCTTGTTTTTCATTTTCATTCACTGAATTCATAGGTTGTTTTCCCTTGTCTAATTTTTTATTGAGTTATTTGGTTGTGGAGTCGCCATTGAAGAAGGAACTGACTCAGATTATTTTTCTTCATTAGGTTAAGTTCTTAATCTCTTTTTTCATCTTAATTCATACTTCTTATCCAGTTCGTCTTGCATAAAATTAGTGAATTGTTTACAATAATGATCCATTTCTTCCCGGTCAAATGATACATCAACCTCTGTACATTCTTCTTCAAATTTCTCTTCTTCTTCATCATCTTCCATATCAACAGAAGAGATTTGATCTTCAACCTCTTTCTAATCATTATTAGCAAACCATGAAGGTGCTGCTTCTATATATAAGGGTGCTTGAACTTGGTCCTAATCCCTCCTTTCCCTTTGCAAAATCTACAAGGGCTGCTTTCTGAATTGTGGATTAAATACCCATCTGTTTTTTTGTGCAGTTTTCTTATTATCCAATTCAATCTTTACTAATTTTTTTGACAAGTTCTTAATGACCTTAGTCATGTCCTCAATCCTTTGATCCTGTGATGGCTCTTCTTTGGCCTTACCTTAATCTTGAACTGACTGCTTTCCTTATGTTTTTCCAGCAACGATTATATTTGCTTCAATATCCAAAGAATCAGTTTGGATTTTTTCAAGAGTGGGAGATATTCTCTCTCTCAAAGTGAAACTAAGATTTGATACAAATGCCCCAGAAAAAAAAAACTCTTGCTCCAATAGGAGGGGGTTTCATTTCTATGGGAAAACTATTATACAATTTGTTAAATCTTTTAATGAAATCACTCATGCTTTCATTAGACCTTTTCTTAATAGAATTAAAATCTGTCAATGAATAACCATGATCTCTCTTTTCATCCCATATTTGGATGAATTGTCTTTCTAATTCTTCCCAATAATTAATTGAGCCATTTGGTAATCCTCTAAACCATTTTCTTGCCTCTCCATTCAGATACTATAAAAAAATGTCTCATTAATACATCAATATGTTCAACATTTAAATTTCGAGTAAAAGTGCAAAACAAAGGCAAGTGTCCTTCTACAATTATTTCATCTTCACCAGTAAATCTAGGAAGAAATTTAAGGTATTTTTGAGGCATTGCATTCATTGGTAATGGAAGACTTAATGGTGCATATCTATTCATAAAGAAAGCAGGAATAGGGACTGTTGTGTTTATTCCTTGATTAACTGATCCTTGAGTAGGTGGGGTTTGTGTACCAGTTGTAGATGTGGATGGATGAGGTGAAAAAACTGATATGGGATGGGGTTGATAAACAATAGTAGAATAACTAGTAACTATAGTAGGCTGAGATTTTGTAAATGTGAATGAAACAGACTTAAAAGATTTCTCTTCTAAATTTGGTTATTGGGAATGAATAGGTGGGGATAAATATTCTTGCTCTGAGAAAATGAGTTTTCAGGAATCATCATTGGATAAGAGGTTACATGAACTACTGCCAGGTGCAGGCAGTGTAGCATGAGGTGTGGAAAACTTCTTTGGTTTCTGAGCCTTTCTAGAAACCAATTTCTTAGGATTTGACAAAATTGGTGCTTTATGTTGCGAGGTATCTGACCTCGTATATGGACTTTTATAAGGTATAATTTATGAAATGAAGGCACAACTTCATATTTTCTCATCTCTTAACAACTAGAGGAAATATAAAATAGACCCAGGGAAAAACATCGCTTCTTCATCCTTGGAAACAACGCCAAAATGTTTTGTGCCTTAAGAGACAATCCCTTAACTGTGATAAGGAATCTGTGCTTAAGAAATTATATATAATTATGTCACAAAAATATTGGCCATCTTGTTGGGAAAAATACTGAGAGGGGGGGTGAATCAGTATTTACTGCATATTCAAAACTTTT
Organism: Pinus albicaulis; assembly: GCA_034641835.2. NCBI lineage: Eukaryota > Viridiplantae > Streptophyta > Pinopsida > Pinales > Pinaceae > Pinus > Pinus albicaulis. The sequence goes on from CM076580.1 coordinate 734,457,767, forward strand.
AACTTTTCTTGCTTCTAAAACCCATACGCTACTTTCCTGATATAGACTCGCGTATATATGCAGATACCCTTTATGAAACTCGCATATACACATAGATCTAATTATGTCATTAATTCTTCACTTATATCATTCCATCATTCATTCATCAGATGTTTAATAAACAGTAAACATATGCAGTAAGAACAGAATAAACCATCACACAAAGCATCACACATGAACCCCAGGATTTTTAGGTGGAAACCCAAGTCGGGAGAAAACCACCGCTGCCGTTGCTCAGCCTTCAATAATTTATTATAGAGAAAACATCTTACAACATATGTGCTGGTGCAGACTCCTACCAGCACGCAGGCACCCACCTATGCTCGTTTACCAGCCTCTCCTGGAAGGGAGCTCCAACCCCCTAACTCGTTTACCAGCCTCTCCTGGAAGGGAGCTACAACCCCCTGATTGAAGGCTACAACCCTCAACACCTCTATGGACCACGTTTCATCAATTTTCACACTGGATCCAAAGCTTCCTTTAGGATATCACTTGTAGGCCATTTTTCATCATATTTTTAGACTGGACCCACTCCACACATTTCAATCATACATCAAACTGAAACTTATCAATTCAGACAACCCAGAACTGTAGAATACATCATTCACAGATAGTAGTAACACAGCAGAACAGATCAGACATTTCTTACCACAGATTTCAGCAAACCCTAGTTTGCATACGCGCTTTCCTTTCACTGATGTCACGTATATACACGCTTCCGTTCACATAAACCAGTGTATACTTCTGTACATATCACAGATCTAAATTTATTGCGCATACGCGCTTTCTCTTCAGCGAAGCCGCGTATATATGTGCTTCCTTTGCGGCGAACTAGCGTATAGTTCTTCAGACATTTAGGTCAATGCAATTCTTCAGAACAGACACTTCACTCAATTTTTACCCTTTTCTTCAGACAGATGTTCGCCTCATCTCAGATCTAATCATTCCAGAAACAGATCTAGCAGATACAAACACATTTCAGATCTAGATACTCTTCTTCATCATTGGTGCATTATACATTCAGATCTATCATTCAATTCTAACCCTTTCCATTCAGATATAATTCAAAGAGAAGTATTCATTCAAGCTTAGACATCTTGCACCCACACTCATGATTTGTACAATGAATTTCTTCTCTTTATATAGGTTTACCCTTTTCAATACCATGAGCCAAAACCACAATACATCCGATGGCATTCCTGGACGGGGTCATTTAGACGAATCATTACCCAATACAATGGGTCAATACCATGGTGGTTACCCCTGGTTTTGCACTTTATGAGCGCTTTTGCCCATACGTGACTTGGAACGTTCTTTCCCGCGTTCATACGCGACTTCCCCTAGACAAATCCACGTATTCCTTGAGACATACTCTTTTCATCATAGATCTAGCACATATTGAATTCCTTTCTTCATTGCCTTCTGTACTCTCTGTAGATACATCAGATTACATCTTTAAACAGGTCCATCAAGTCAAGAATAACTTCATCAGGTGGATTGCCATCAAGGACAACACAAGTCAACTATCTTTTGTCTTCATCTTCATTCAGTGGGTTGCCATCAAGGACAACATTCTGCATCATATTGCCAACAATCTCCCCCTTTGGACTTGATGGCAACCATGATGGTGTTTGGTTACCACAACAGATAGGTACATTAAGAATATAATGACACTATGTCACTCTCCCCATTTTGACACCATTCTTTCTCTTCATTCAAACACCATGTCACTCTCCCCCTTTGACATCAAGGGCAAAGGGCGGATCAAAACCAACACATTCTCCCCCTGTTCTCTTGTAGAAGAAGCGTTCTACAGATCTGATGTATACTGAAGTGACCAAGCTCCCCCTGAGTTCATGCTGAAACTTCAAACATATTTTTCAATGAAACATATGACTCCATGACCTTCCTATCACCAAGGACTCATTCTTACATCAAAAATCCAACCAAGTGGATTTACATATGAGACTCAAATACCCAACCAAGTGGGTTTACACATTTCAACTCAGCTACCCAACCAAGTGGGTTTACAAAATTGACAAGTCCTTACATGACTGAATATTACAATTTTTACATCAAGACCTTTTCATCAAATTACAAATATGACCATTTATGACTAATACCAAACAGCCCTCAAGAAAGAGACCATATTTCATAACCATCATAACGCCAACAATGCATTATACTCAGCAATGTCACTCTCCCCCTAAAAAAGTGCATCCAATGCATCCTTTCCAAATGGCCAAGGCTCCTCCTTGACATGTGCAACAGTTATTAACAATCGGACTGATGCTCCCCCTGAACTTTTACCTCTTGTACCTGTCTTTTCCATATCAGATGATTTGTCAGGCAGAAACATAACCAGAAAGGCCAAACAGTATTGCAGAATGTTGACACCAACCAAAATAGTCAGCAACTATCCATACGCGACTTTCTGTTCATATACTCGCGTATATACGTGACTGTATATCAGGAAAACCGCGTATCCTATTTAATCTTCTGAATTTATGCAGATTTGTTCTTTTGACTGGCAGAGAATACTCCCAGCTTCTGTCTTAGATACTCGAACGCTTCCCTAGGCAGAGGTTTGGTAAAGATATCAGCAACTTGTTCTTTGGAGGGAACATACTCCAACTTCACCTTTTGCTCAAGCACTTGTTCATGTAAGAAGTGATACTTGATGGGCATGTGCTTGGTCTTCGAATGCATAACATGATTCTTTGAAATACTGATGGCACTTGTATTGTCACACTTAATGGGGACAGGAGGTGTACATTTGATTTGAAAATCTTGTAAGGTTTGCATCATCCAAAGGAGTTGAGTGCAACAAGATGCGGCAGCCACATATTCTGCTTCTGCTGTAGATAAAGCAATAGAACTTTGTTTCTTGCTGAACCAAGATACTAACCGGGGCCCCATATAGAATGCACCACCACTAGTGCTTTTCCGATCATCAACATTTCCAGCCCAATCTGCATCAGTGTAAGCATGAAGAGTAAGATCAGCATTCTTTGAATACCATAGTCCAAAGTCTTGAGTTCCTTGTAGATATTTGAATATTCTTTTGACAGCCTGACGGTGAGACTCTTTTGGATTAGCTTGGAATCGTCCAACAATCCCAACTGCATGCATAATGTCTGGTCTAGTCCCAGTGAGATAAAGTAGACTTCCTATCATTGATCTGTATTTTGGTTGATTCACC